>SJYO01020080.1:40267000-40406245 GCA_006410555.1 Capra ibex
TACCTACACTTTCAACCTGACACTTCTTCCGACTCGTGGTTTCTTAACTACGAAAACTTGACACCACAACCTCTTCTGAGAACTCTCAGGGAACCTGACGTTCCTCTAGGTTGGTCAGGTAAGATTTCCTCTAGTCGGGACGCTAAAGAAACCTTCCTTACTACGATTTCGACTTTGAGGTCATGAAACCGGTGGAGTACGTTTCTCAACTGAGTAACCTTTCCTGGGACTACGACCCTCCCTGACCTCCGTCCTCCTCTTCCCCTACTGTCTCCTACTCTACCGACCTACCGTAGTGACTGAGCTACCTGCGCTCAGACTCACTTGAGACCCTCAACCACTACCTGTCCCTCCGGACCACACGACACTAAGTACCCCAGCGTCTCAGCCTGTATTGACTCTGACTTGACTTGAGGTGACAATCAGATATGATAAGTTCACGGCATGTATCCCATCTCACTAATAAAATTTTGTATTTGGTACCATAGACAAATTTTATAAGATGACCAAGGGTAATATAAATCCCATACTACAGTACTGAAGAGAGTGTACAGTGTGAGTCTAGAGTTATAAGTAGAGAAAGGAAAGGAGTAGGTGAAGTGAAATCAGTAATTACTGGAAGAATTATCATCAAAAGATCAAGATCCAATCATACATATCTGTATGCGGTAGGAAAAAGATTACTGACGTACCATAATAAGAATACTTACGTTGAATTAAGTCAATTGGACAGAAGATGGTCATCCGTAAGTCTAAGACGGGTCACAGAAGATTGATGTTTTTACTTTTTATGTAGACGTCATACTTACTGATGAATATGAATAGTTGTATTAATTTCCTCTAATAAATATTTTTATTAACGTACATAATCTTAATGTTCTTGTTTCCCATACCGTACTAATAAAAAATATTTAAAACGGTTCGGTCTTTCAAATTAAAATAAATTAAAATAAAAAATGACGAAATAAATCCATTTTAACTGTTTATTTTTGATATATAAATTCCTCATAATGTGACTACCAAACTATATACTTATGGTATATAGTTTTATATACCACACTTTATTAATAGAGTTAGTTCAATTACTTGTGTAGGTAGTGAAGTGTATAACCACAAAAAAAAAAAAAACTTACACTTGTGGATAAGAAAGTCTTTCAAAGTTCGTATATTATATCATAATAATTGGTATCAGTAGTGCGACATATAACAACGACAAGTCAGTATAGGTTGAGAAACACTGGGGTACCTGACATCGTACTACATGTAATCTAGGGTCTTGAGTAAGTAGAATATTCACTTTCGAACAGTGGATTAACAGTGATTGCAGTGGAGTAAAAAGAGTAGTCGGGAACCACTGATGACAAGATGAGTCTCTCAAATTAAAATTTCGTATTAAGTCCCTTCCTGTAAAAATTTCCGTCGTATAATTTTTCGTCTTTGTAATGAAACGGTTGTTTCCAGGTAGATCAGTTTCCAAACCAAAAGGGTCATCAGTACATACCTACACTCAACCTGATATTTCTTTCGACTCACAACTTCTTAACTACGAAAACTTGACACCACAATCTCTTCTGAGAATTCTCAGGGAACATGACGTTCCTCTAGGTCGGTCATGTAGGTTTTCCTCTAGTCAGGACTTATAAGTAACCTTCCTGACTACGACTTCGACTTTGAGGTTATGAAACCGGTGGACTACATTTCTTGACTGAGTAAACTTTTCTGGGACTATGACCCCTATTAACTTCCGTCCTCCTCTTCCCCTACTGTCCTACTCTACTAACCTACAGTAGTGGTTGAGTTACTTGTACTCAAACTTATTCGAGGTCCTCAACCACTACCTGTCCCTTCGGACCGGACGACGTCAGGTACCCCAACGTTTCTCAACCGCTAACTTGACTTGACTTGACTTCGATTCCATGGCTATTACATATCGTCTTCGAGATTGAACTAGGTTCCTATCTTAAAGTTTTCGGAAGTCCTAACCAACAGAATTTACTAAAAGGAACTACACATTAAAAGAGTCGTCCTAAAATCTATACTTAATAAAAGACTTGTGTTGGAACATGTAAGGAACATTGATTGATTTCTTACTCAGTCTCGGAATCACCATACCTTATTTTTCTTCTCGACTGGGGGACGATACTTGTGACTTTTCGAACTCGATAAAAAAACCGTTTTACCTCGTAGGGTTCGAAGAGATACCCTTATTCAGTCTGACAAGATAACTGACTTATGAGTGAGAGACGGAAGAGGTACAAGTCTTCCCGTTCTTGTTTCCAACGGAGAGGGACAAAGAAGACTGATGGGGATTTTTTCTGGTAGAAAGGGAAAAGAAGTGAGGAAGGTGTGAATGACCGATGTAATAACTGGGGTTTTATAAGACACACACACACACACACACACACACACACACACACACACGAGAGTCAGTACAGACTGAGAAACGATGGGGTATCTAACATCGGACAGTCCGAGACAGGTACCTCAAAAGGTCCTTACACAACGATAAAGGAGAGAGTCCCTAGAAGGGTTAGGTCCCTAACTTAGAAAGAGAGAAGACGTAACCATCCGTCTAAGAATTGGTAACGAGGGGGATTCTTATGTGACGTGGAATATTAAATGATAAACAGAGAATATACAGAAGGAAGAGAGTCAACCCAACATACCACGAGTTCGTGTCTTTACAACAGTGTGGCGAGAAGAGTAAAAGTTTAGAGTAAGTCGTTGAGTGAGTAAGATTATATTTTTCGTCTTACTAATACAATGACTGATAGGTGTTGTCGATTATCGTAGACAAGGAGAGAGGTAAGAAACTTGGTCATAGGGAAATCGGATACTATAAGGTTGTCCTCCGATGACTGGGAATCGTCCTCGACTAGAGGTCACACCTTATAAAATGAAGGTATACTTAGAGTATAGTCCTACTTGGACACTGGAACCGAACAAATCGACAAAAGATTGGTTGACTTGAGTACTGATTTGTTAAAATTCCATTATAAAGGTATTGTTGAGTAACAATTCGACTGAGATTCTTCTTTTGTTTGATATCGGAACCTCCTTTTTTCGTAGTTTTTCAACGGTCATTCTCTTTTAACCCCAATATACCAGTCAGATAGACGGCACAGTCGGAGTCATTCGAAGGAGACATTACTCGTTACGTCACTAGGTAAATATATATTAGGTATATATATATATATATATATATAGTGTTTTCTGATAACTTTAATTTAAAGATCTACGTCAGTAATGACTACAAAAGTATAGGACCGTGTCATCGTAAACTGTTCGGACGTGTTAAAAAACGAAAAAAAAAACGACGTTTCCATTCACAAAGTCGTCGCGTGTACTACGATCCTTCTAAAACAAGACTAGAAAAAACCTTCGAAACGTAGAATACCTGTGAGTCAGGTAAATTAACTGACCTACAAATACACTCTATGAAATTTTCTAACGTCCATGAAGAAAACCAGACCAAGGATCCCTCTCCCGTAACTGACATAAATGACGAGAAACTTTACTCCCTAATTCGTAAATCCATGGTAATGGTGTTGAAAGACTTTTAATCAACTGAAACATATTTAAAATTGACTAATTCATAACCATCAATAACAAAACAATCAGAAACAACATTTTTCTATCAGTAACACAATCGCGTCTAAACTACATCGGGAAACAAAGACTCACCAATCTTAATAGACTTAAGAGTACGACAACGATGAGTTATAAACTGTATGTTCGATTTCCTTTCCCCGTTATTTTTCATTAATAAGTCCACTAAATCTGAGGTGTTTGGAAAAACAGAGTAAAATCCAAAACTCTAAATCTAGAAAACTTTGGTTAAAATAGGTTTGAATTCTTGAATTCCAATAGGTACATTATTTACATAACAATCGTTTCTATCAAAAAAAGGGGATTTGTAAACTGACGAAGGAAATCGTCGAGAATTTGGTTATCAGGAAAAATCTTCATTGTTTATACATTACAAATTTTCGGAATCATATAACACGGTAAAAAACGGGTGTTACTGAGGTATTTATAAAAGTTCACTTGAATTAAAAATTTTAGAAATGTTTACGAAGACGAATTCATAAAATGATGAAAAGAAATAAGGGTAGAAACTTTAGGTTATTTGTCAAGAAAATAAGTAAATTTATAGTGAGAAGGTAAATAAGTAAATTAAGAAAAATAACTCGTACTTGGGAAAGAGTATATTATACTTTTGTACAGACATCTATTTCGTCAAAGTAGAAACCAACCCTACCATGGTTATGAACTTCTATTTTATTTATAAAAATCTTTCTAAAGTCTTAAAAGTATAACCATACAGTTTGTCCTACGACATATTACCATGTCTTTGACTCACAAGGATTAGTCCCTTACAGCCGTTATCAACTTATGTAATTTTCGATGAATTCATCAACTTCCCTGAAACGATTTAGGTCTATACCACATTTCTTCATGTATGTTGTGGTGTCTGACTTTTGAGACTGGTACATGTTAACAAGTAAACTACAAGGAGTGAAGGTCTCCGTCGTCTGACAAACTACTAGTACTCGTTCGAAGAAATTACAGGGTAGAATAGGTTCTTTTCTGAGTCTTGACTTTTTTTCTTTTTGTCTAGGTCGAGAAAGGAAGTCCAACCTCACACACTTACACAACAGAAGTAGGATGTAACTATTTACAGTTGATATACTCATGTTAAATTAGTGTTAGGAGTATAACTATTTTCAACCGGACACTTAACCCCTATTTTGACTTTGTTGTAACAATTAAAAAATAATACTCTTTAAAGTTCGTGTATGTATTATTTATTTTATCATATTACTTGAGGACCCATAGGTAGTGGGTCGAATTTTATAATAGTTATAAGTCGGTAAGTAGAAAATAAAAACGAAGGTGGGTGAGGGGTGGGGATGAGTTAATAATGATCATCATAAACGTCAAGAAAGACTCAATATTATATTTCTGTAACTTTACATGTTTAAAATCTACATGTTGAAAGTATCTATTTATGAACATTGAGGTGGATATGATACTAGTCGTCACCCTAGACATAAATAATAACACCGACGACATTAAGACATCCATGAGTATACCTTCTCTCCCTTTAAGAGGAGGGTGGACGGGACAACGAGACTGGACCGTTATCCTAGAATATGTACCCAAATTTCTTACAATCTAATCGCCCGAAAACGAAGGTTCGATTTTCGAAAATTTATAAGAAGAAGTATTATCCAAGACTTTATAGGAGGGGAACACAGAGAAGTTCCATGTTTCTTCTCCTCTATCGATAGTACTTGAACTCCTCCCTCTTCTTCTTCATCTTAGTGGTTCAGGGAACAATTAGAAGTTCTAAAAGGGAAACAATCTTTTGACTGACTTTAATTTCAGTCCACTACATAGAGTCCGAAAATGGATTCACTCTTTTTTGAACAAAAAGGAAACTAGGAAACGAAATCTTAATCATAAACCATCGAAGTAGGAAGGGAATCTAAAGACATCGATGAATTACTTAGTCCTTTAATTATTTTTATATTAAATAGGACCACATAGAGTCGACACCAGTAATTTCACTGTATTCACAACAACTCACCTCCAAGTCCGAATCTTCTTATAGACGCCTTTTATAATCTTATGTGATCTCTGTTATTCTTCATTACAACTTTTTCAAGATGAGACATAAAGAAGGAAGACTAAACAAGTCGAGTCGGTCGAGTTTTGTGTTAGTGATGACTACTACTTCGGGAATGAAGATATGTAACTCTATGTGGTCATTAAAAAAAGAAGACGACCGTGACCTTTAATGTTTCGTTGTGTCTTCATAAAATCTTTACTCCAGTCTTAAGAAGTGAACAACGGTTTTATAGTAATGAATAAGTATCAGTCACCGATAAACGTTCCGACTAACAATATTTAGATGTGTTTTGACAGACATAAGACACGGTGAGAACTTATTATTTTTAGGTCTCAAAGTTATTCCCACGAGGAGTAAATGTTCCAATTAAGGAGGTTATTACTACAGATGTAAGAGTGTGTGTAAAGTCTCGACTCTTAAATAACGTATCCCGTGTTTAAGTAACCTATACGACATATTTATTGGAATAATTCTTACGTCACTCTCCTATATATAATATAAGGAGACCCAGTCTTCCCATTTGTGTCGTTCTTTTACTCCGTAAATGGTGATTCATCGGTTTGACTAAATAAAATGAGACGGAAAAAGTAAAACTTGGAAAACTTCGTGTCCAACGGACTCATGAGACGGGAGTATATTCGTAAGTCAATCTTTAAGATCTCCCACATCTTTGACAGGGCCTCTTGTTTCGGTCTCTGAAACATAATTGGTTTTGATCCTAACTCTATTACAAAATCCATTCCCATTCAATTATCATTTAATAACAACAACCTGTCAGCGAGTCAGTACAGACTGAGAAACGCTGGGGTACCTGACGTCGTACGGTCCGTAGAGACAGGAAGTGGTAGAGATCCTTAAACGAGTTTGAGTACAAGTAACTCAACCACTACGGTAGGTTGGTAGAACAGGAGACAGTAGAGGAAGAAGAGGACGGAAATTAGAAAGGGTCGTAGTCCCAGAAAAAATTGTTTAACCGAGATTCGTAGTCTACGCATCTCAGTTTCATAACCTCGGAGTCGAAGTTGTAGTCAGGAAGGTTACTTATAAGTCCTAACTAAAGGCAATACTAACTGACCAAACTAGAGGAACGTCAGGTCCGATAAGAGTTCTCAGAAGGAGCCGAAGTGTCAAGTTTTCGTGGTTAAGAAGTCACGAGTCGGAAGAAATACCAGGTTGAGAGTGTAGGTATGTACTGATAACCCTTTTGGTATCGAAACTGATCTGTCTGGAAACCACCCTTTCATTACGAGAGAAAAAATTTCATGTGACAGATCCAAACACGAAGACGAAAACATGAGGTCCTCAAAAACAATCCTAGGGAATAGTGTACTGTATCTTAAAGAAGAACGGAGACAGTCGTTTTGAGTTGACTAGATCTAGATTCGTCACTGTGTCGAGATTCGTCTCTGGTCTGGGTTCTATCTCGTACTGTGTGATTGAGAAGGTATAGAGAATATACACTAGGTATAAGGTTAAGTTGGTGTTTACGGAACTAATTTTTTTCAAAGAGAAATGAAAAGACGGATCTCTATCGTGGGTCACATCGTCAACGGTTATCCGTCTTGAGAAAGTCGTTCACTAGAAGACTCTGTACTCCAGTGTAAAATGCATTTTCTTCCACGGTTTAGTCTCGACATCAGAGTCTCGGGAAGAAGTTCCCGGTGAATCGAAATCGTCACATATAAAGAGAAACAGGAAGTTAGTTGTTTTATAAAAAAAACCATAAAAATCCTTCCGTAGTCACAGAAAGTTCGAACATTGTAGGACGATATTATAAATAAATGGACTTTTACTATTACCGACAAGTCAAGTCAAGTCAGTGAGTCAACACAGGCTGAGAAACGCTGGGGTACTTAGCGTCGTGCGGTCCGGAGGGACAGGTAGTGGTTGAGGGTCTCAAGTGAATCTGAGTACAGGTAGTTCAGTCACTACGGTAGGTCGGTAGAGTAGGAGACAGTAGGGGAAGAGGAGGACGGGGGTTAGGGAGGGTCGTAGTCTTATAAAAGGTTACTCAGTTGAGAAACGTACTCCACCGGTTTCATGACCTCAAAGTCGAAATCGTAGTACGGAAGGTTTCTTTAGGGTCCCGACTAGAGGAAGTGTTACCTGACCAACCTAGAGGAACGTCAGGTTCCCTGAGAGTTCTCAGAAGAGGTTGTGGTGACAAGTTTTGGTAGTTAAGAAGCCGTGAGTCGGAAGAAGTGTCAGGTTGAGAGTGTAGGTATGTACTGATGACCTTTTTGGTATGGGAACTGATCTACCCGGAACCAACCGTTTCATTATAGAGACGAAAACTTATACGATAGAGTCAACCAGTATCGAAAAGAAGGTTCCTCATTCACAGAAAATTAAAGTACCGACGTTAGTGGTAGATGTCACTAAAACCTCGGGGGGGTTTATTTCAGACTGTGACAAAGGTGACAAAGAGGTAGATAAAGGGTACCTCTACTGATAAAAGACGTAATACTTACAACATTGACCTCACCTGAGTACTCTTTTTGTAAGTCATTATACATACGTACGTACGAGTCAGTCAGTCAGGACAGACTGAGAAACACTGGGGTACCTGACATCGGACGGTCCGCCGAAACAGGTACCCTAATAGGTCCGTTCTTATGACCCCACCCAACGGTAAGGGAAGAGGTCCCTAGAAAAACTGGGTCCCTAACTTGGACCCAGAGGACGTAACGTCCGTCTAAGAAATAGTAGACTCAGTGATCCCTTAGGGTAAGTCATAATACCACTTAGGGTTTATCCACAGTATGAATAAATAGAATATTAGACAGTATGAATAAATAGGATATTATTTTAAATAAATCGTTTTTTTTTTTTGGGTTTGGTAAACAATTTATTTATTGAACGGTTCTACATGGGTAAACAGAATGAGAGACCAAACGTCTCATTCCTACCTCATGTAGAGAGAAAATGGGTCGAGAAGTTCCAAAAACCGAATGGACTAGGATAAGTGTGAACAGGTTTCTAGTTCTACTAAAGAGTGAAAAGTAATAGTGTTTGGAGACGGAACACCTTCGTCTTACAAATGAATTTACAAATTCAATTTAGTCTCTAGACACAACTGATAGTTATCGTCATTCGTTTTTTTTTTTTTTTTTTTTTTTTGTTGATTGTCTTTTAAACCCCAACAGACCCAGTGTCTGTAAAACCACTTTCCTTTTCCTTAAATGTCAAAATCCTGATACTTGTGTAGAAGATCCCTAGACACCTGAGTTTCGATTTTATACAATTTATTTTAGATTTCGTCAAAAGTAGTTACACAGTGGGGGAATAAGTAAGTTTTGATTTCTGTCAACTGGAAACTTGTTACGTCTCGGATCTCTATGGTTGGGAGACGAACCAACTTTTAGATGGGAAAGAATATGTACCAAACCAAGGGACATAGGTCTAAGACTTAGGTGTCTAAGTTGGTTGACGTCTAGGTAGTTCGCCATAAATGATGACCTTTTATTAGATACACATTTACTTAGATTCGTCAAGTTTGGGTACAACAAGTTCCCAGTCGACATTATACTAAGTGAAGTATACCGAAAACACCAAGACTAAAGAAAAGATTTGAAAACGATCTGACGAGATAGTCCCACTCTCTTATCTACGAGGGTAAAGACTTATAAAAAAAACTTCAGACTTGACAACGACTTTATTTCAAAGAGAGAGAAACACAGAACAAGTCGAAGAAAGTTTCTCCTGACCCAACCGTTGTTGGCGTCATGACCCGTATATGGGACTCTCTTGGTATTCACTTTTTCTGTGTTCATGGTGTCACAAGTGACGTCGTGTAAATGTTATCGATCCTGTACCTTCGTTTGATGTACACGTAACTGTCTACTTACCTATTTCTTCGACACCATGTATATATGTTACCTTATAATGAGTCGGTATTTTCACTGTGTAAGCTCAGTCAAGATTACTCCACCTACTTGAATCTCGGATAATATATCTCACTTCGGTCTTTTTCTTATTGTTTATAACATATGATTACGTATATATAACCTCTTCCGTGGGGTGAGGTCATGAGAACGGACCTTTTAGGTTACCTGCCTCCTCGGACCATCCGACGTCAGGTACCCCAGTGATTCTCAACCTGTGTTGACTCACTGATGAAGTGAAAAGTGAAAGTACGTAACCTTTTCCTTTACCTTTGGGTGAGGTCACAAGAACGGACCTCTTAGAGTCCCTGTCACCTCGGAAAACCCGACGGCAGATACCCCAGCGTGTCTCAGTCTGTACTGACTTCGTTGAAGCGTCGTCGTCGTTACGTATATATACCTTAGATCTTTCTACCATGACTACTTGAATAAAAGTCCCGTCATTACTTCTACGTCTGTATCTCTTCTCTGAACACCTGTGTCGTCCGACTCCACTTTCTCTCCAACCCTACTTGTCCATCTCATCGAACCTTTGTATTTGTGGTGGTATACATTTTATCTAATCCGTCATTCTTAAACGAGATACTGAGTCCCTCGAGTTTAACCCCGAAACACTGTTGGATCTCTCCACCCTAATCTCTTCCGTTCCATGGGGTGAGGTCATGAGAACGGACCTTTTAGGGTACCAACCTCCTCGGATCATCCGACGGTAAATACCCCAGTGTGTCTTAACCTGTGTTGACTTCCCTGAATCGTCGTCGTCGTCGTCTCTCCACCCTAACCCACCCTCCTTCCTTTTTCTCCCTCCCCCGTATACATATGAATACTGACTGAGTACAACTACATACCGTCTTTAATTATGTTATAACATTTCGTTAATAGGAATTTAATTTTTATTTAAATTTACAATTTTTTTTTCTTTTCTCGAGACCCAACCGTTACTCTTCCATACCTGGGGTAAAAATGGGACCACATTGATCAGGTTACCAGTACAACCCATCAATGAGGGACACCCGGAGTCAAAAGAGAAACAGTTTAATTTCCCAATCCGATTATTAAAAATACTAAAGAAGATTGAGATTTAAAGAGATGAGGTGTGTCAAAATTTTTTATAAAATTAGGATAAATTAATATTTTATGAGTAATTACTACTAGTTGACAGGGGAGTGAAATTTTTATGATCTTGACTCCGGATCTTTGGATTAAGATATTACCCTAGACTGTCTTTGTGGATCGAAAGATTGTAGGTACCCAACGAAAATATTAATTACATTAGTCTCCGCTATCAGTACCTCAACATGAGGCACCGAGAGAGGAGTACTTTCATAAAAGTCAATCTACTCGTGGAGGTCGTCGTCCTGGAGTCCTTTGGAGAGGCACAAACTAGACTCCGTGAAGAAAGGACCACTAGGAGACATGGGGTGGTTTNGGGACACCCGGAGTCAAAAGAGAAACAGTTTAATTTCCCAATCCGATTATTAAAAATACTAAAGAAGATTGAGATTTAAAGAGATGAGGTGTGTCAAAATTTTTTATAAAATTAGGATAAATTAATATTTTATGAGTAATTACTACTAGTTGACAGGGGAGTGAAATTTTTATGATCTTGACTCCGGATCTTTGGATTCAGATATTACCCTAGACTGTCTTTGTGGATCGTCGTCCTGGAGTCCTTTGGAGAGGCACAAACTAGACTCCGTGAAGAAAGGACCACTAGGAGACATGGGGTGGTTTCTTTGGAGACGTTTGGTGGTAGAAACGAGACCTGGAGGGGTAGTGTGAGACTCCGAAAGAAACGGGTAAAGAAGAGAGAGAGATGAAGGGAAAGGAATCACAACCTGAACAGAATACGGACTTTGAAAAGGACGAGAGAAGACGAAGAAGGAGAACAGAAAGTGTCCGTTACGGGTCGGGATTGGGGGTTGGAGTCGTCTGAGGAACGAGAGGAGTCAAGCGGAGTCGTGGAGGAGGTCTCTTGGACTTGACTGTGTGGTCCCTTGGGTACGACGGAATCTTCATTATTGTATATATGGGTCTCTATGTAAAAGTCCAAATGAACTCTTTCCGGGAAAACCACAAAGAATAAAAAACGACTTCATATCAACCAAATTTTATAACACAATCAAAGTTCACATGTCGTTTCACTGTATATATATATACAATATATATATAGAGAGTCTAAGAAAAGGTAACATTCAATAACATTATGTGAGTTACATCAAGGGACACGATATGTCGATCAGGAACAGTAAATATATAATATATAACCCAATCGGTTTTTCAAACAAGCTCGGAAAAGACATCATATAATGTCTTTTTGGACTTCTTTGAAAACCCGTTTGGGTTACAAATCATCACACATAAACAATTAGGGTGTGAGAATTAAATAGGGAGAAGGGGAGGGTGGAATTGGAAAACCATTGGATTTCAAGTAAAAGGTACAGACACTCAGATAAAGAGAAAACAGTTATTTAAATAAAAAATCTAAGGTATATATTCCCCATATCATATTATAAACAGAAAGAGACAGACTAAATGAAGTGAATCATACTATTAGAGATCAAGGTAGGTACAACGACGTTTACCGTAATAAAGTAAATAAAATATCGACTTAATATAAGGTAACGTATATAGCATAGAAATAGGTAGGTACTACCTGTAAATGGAAGAGGAGTTTAAGACCCATTAAAGTCGACTGAATGAAACTATTGTTAAAATTTTATGAATGATGTAAGTCTTTACGAATTTCTTCTTTGTAAAAAATGAGATTGGATACCAAATTTAATAAATTTCATATTTCTCTTAAGGATTAATTAAGATCGGAATGAACTTAGGTGGTGTTATTAAGTTTTGAGTAAAAAGAGAAACTTACTTTCGAAGTCCTTAATGTAAACAGTTTATAAATACGGTAGTTATAGAAACAAAAAAAGATGTTACGATACTAGTTGAACTTGTTTATCACGTTCATAATAGTCTTTATTCCCGAGTCATAGTTGAGGGAGTTTTACTTTTGTTAAAAAAGACTTCTAGGGAAAACTATAAGTTCACATACTACGAATGATTCAGATAAGACGTCTAAGACGAATCACATAAAACCCTCATTGAGTAGAACGTTACGGTAATTCCACATCAGAAGGAGTTTAAATTTAACAACAGTCGTGAGCACTATCTCTAACCCTTAATAATTTCGTATGAGAATTTTAAAGGGTGAATTGAATACTATGTATTGAGACTCTTGATTAACACAAAAACAAGTCTCGAGACCTTCTTGATTTCAACGAAATCAAGCCAGGAAAAGTAGACTTGACGACACATCGACCCGTCTTTATGTCTATTTAATAAGTTATAAATATATTTTATATTTAATAAGTTAGAAATATATTTTATATTTAGAGTAATTCATGTGTCGGTCATCGATTCAATATTCCTTTAGTCAAACAATTCTTTTGGGGTTTTCAGAAGTAAAGTCTGTAAATACTTTTTAGAGTTAAAAGTTTCTATACAATGTATATGATGCGAAATCGTCCAGTAGATACTTTTTGTTAATAAAAAGTTCCAAAAATTAGAGGGGAAGTAAAATTCGGATTAGTCAACTTTCGATGAGTTAGATCAAGAGGTTTTCAACAACAAAGTCACTAACTAAGTAAATAAGTAAGGGGATCATGAATAGCTATAGGATAATCCTCGAGAAAGTCCGTACTCAACATTTGGATTGTTTCTAAGACTTGAGTACCTGGTGAGACTCATTACACTTATAGGTCATAGTTTACTACTCTTGACATTTTCTTATTTCCGTTATAATCCCAAAAAATATGATATAAATGATTATAATGGAACTTTCGGTCGTACTCCAAAGACCTCGTCTCTTCTAAATAGTGATGAATAAATATCGTTAATTATTACACAACAAAGGGAACATAATAAACCAGGAGGGTGGTCCCGTTACGACATTCTCGGTCTACGATGAGGTGTGTGTGTGACGAAGACTTAATATCCACTCATTCAGGAGGTGAGGGGTGGCTTTTTTTTTCTTTCTTAGACCGTAAATATATCCTCTCTCCCCTTCGACAGAAGGAAGGAGAAAACTCTCTCAAAGGAACTTTTTCATTACCCCTCTTAGGATCCGGGAGTGAAAAACTTTACAGAGATATCAGGACTCAGAGTTGAGGGGAACTTTACATTTGTACAAGGAGACCTTTCATTTAGAGAGACCTCAAGAATAATAAATAAGTTAGTATTTAATGGAAGATTTCCAACGTAACGTCGGGTCCTAGGTTCAAAGTTTTTTTTTTTTAACAGAGTCTTTAGGGATCGACACGTCTTTATTTTCATAAAAGAGTTGGTGAGATGTTCTCTCAATACCTTATCTCTCGAACTACTCAAGGAAATCTGTCTCAACAAGTCGCCACTGAAGAGACTCGTTGACTAGACTTTACTCTAGACCTTCCGGTCTTCAGTCGACACACCTATAGATATCTTTACTTTGTAGACCGTATCTCTAGAATTGCACTCTTACTCGAACCTTACAAAGTTATTGACTTTCTTTTGGTCGTACCAATCATATAGTCAAGTCAGCGAGTCAGCACAGACTGAGAAACGCTGGGATACCTGACGTCGTGTAGTCCGGCGGTACAGGTAGTGGTCGGGGATCTAGAACGAGTTTGAGTAGAGGTAGCTCAACCACTACGGTAGGTTGGTAGAGTAGAAGATAGAGGGGAAGTGGAGGACGGAAGTTAATCGTATCTCACTTCTTTTAACTTACGCTAATATAGGTCTCAAAGGGTCCACCACGATCACCATTTCTTGGACGGACGGTTACGTCCTCTCCATTCTCTGTACTCAAGCTAGGGACCCTACCCTTCTAGGGGACCTCCTCCCGTACCGTTAGGTGAGGTCATAAGAACGGACCTCTTAGGGTACCTCTCTCCTCGGACCACCAGATTGTAGGTATCCCAGCGTTTCTCATCCTGTGCTGACTTCGTGGAATCGTACGTATAGGTAACCGTCTCCCTTCGGTTTAGTATGATTCGAAGTTTCTTACACATTTTCTAATCCTAAATTAATATTTACATTACCCTTTTGAGACCCTTCTAAAAATTCGTTACCCTACGTCCCTCTTGGTACTCCTTCCATGACGTTATCAGATTCTTTTTACTTCTCAAAACCCAATAAACAATCATCATCTATATCTCTTTGACCTTAACATGAATCAGTAAAGAAATAGTAAAGGGGTAGATAGTTTACATAACATACGGACGATACACGATACTTCTATACAGGTTTCAAGTTCCCTGTAGTGGTTAATTTTCTAATTGTACTAAAGACAGAAGGACTTTAAATACTACGTCACTCCCCGTCCTTCATAATACAAACCCTAATATCCTCTAGGTACCTTTATTCCTCCTTGTGGATTCGGTCTCCCCACGTCTCTGTGTATTTCATTCAGACTCTCAATTCCGACATAAGTCGACCCAGTGTTTTTGAGTCAACTACACGAATAAAATAATAAAATAAAACGAGATAAACAAAATAAAAAGTACATTGTGACTCAGACTTCCGTCTGTCATTAGGTCCCAATAACAATACCACTGTACTGTCGTAGTCCTAGAGTCGGAGGGGTTTCGAAAGTCGTAACAGTAGGAATCACGTTCCGGTAAGAGTAAAAATGTCTTTTCGATAACGGGAAGATCTATAGTGAAAATTTAAGATCCTTCCTTCTTTCTCTTTTCTGTGTCCCGTTTTCTATGTACCTGATACAACAAACGAGACATTCCTTCTGTTCCGAGACTTTTCGGGTTGGGAATTCATAACACATGTGGAGAAGTAGGTCCCCACCCAGTGTATGAGTAGAAGTCTAAATACCCTCACACCTTTCGATTCATAAAAATTTGTCTTTGTAACGGGTAAATTAATTTTACATAAGTAAATCTTTCCCTCACTTATCTATCAACTCCTACTAATTTTTACAGTCCGTGTCCCTACTAAAGATATCTTTCGTTCTTGACTCTGAACTTTCTTTTTAAGAGTCTTCTGGTAACTCTATGAATGTCCTTTCTTTTTTTAAGGATAGTGAATTGGAAAAGAAAAGTTGAGATTAAAAATAAAAATTCTCGTCACTATTCTTTGTCATCTTTTTTCTTAGAGACACAAGAAGTAAAAACTACTTCAACGACTACTTCTGTCAAGTATAACTTCTGTCACACTTACAAGGAATTTCTCAGAATTTGATTTAGGGAGAAAGTAACAAACTGAGAACAGGAAATACAAAAAATCTTATTGTGCTAATATTTTGTCTATAGTAGTTATAAACATAGATAAAGAAAATGAATAGAGAATTTAGTCAAATCTTCATCCATCTTTGGTGAATGATGTCGGTACTGACTTTTCTTTTGGTTTACATTATTATATCACTCGAACCTTTTATTACGTAAACTAGGAATTCTCTAAAATAATTGACTTATAGATAATGCTATCTGAAACCCCAGTCAAGAGTCACTTGTCTCATGTACCGAAAACCGTTCTTGTCGGGATATATATATAGTGACCAGTCTTATAATGGGAACATCACCGGTGTCCTGACCTTTTCCAGTCAAAAGTAAGGTTAGGGTTTCTTTCCGTTATGGTTTCTTACGAGTTTGATGGTGTGTTAACGTGAGTAGAGTGTACGATCATTTCATTACGAGTTTTAAGAGGTTCGTTTCGAAGTCGTTATGTACTTGGTACTTGAAGGTCTACAAGTTCGACCAAAATCTTTTCCGTCTCCCTGGTCTCTAGTTTAACGGTTGTAGGCGACCTAGTAGCTTTTTCGTTCTCTCGAGGTCTTTTAGTAGATAAAAACGAAATAACTGATACGGTTTCGGAAACTGACACACCTAGTGTTATTTGACATCTTTTAAGACTTTCTCTACCCTTATGGTCTGGTGAATGGAAGGAGAACTCTTTGGAGTCCAGTCTTTCGTTGACAATCTTGGTCTGTACCTTGTTGTTTGACCAAGGTTTATCCTCTTCCTCACACAGTTCCGACATATAACAGTNTCGAAGTCGTTATGTACTTGGTACTTGAAGGTCTACAAGTTCGACCAAAATCTTTTCCGTCTCCCTGGTCTCTAGTTTAACGGTTGTAGGCGACCTAGTAGCTTTTTCGTTCTCTCGAGGTCTTTTAGTAGATAAAAACGAAATAACTGATACGGTTTCGGAAACTGACACACCTAGTGTTATTTGACATCTTTTAAGACTTTCTCTACCCTTATGGTCTGGTGGATGGAAGGAGAACTCTTTGGAGTCCAGTCTTTCGTTGTCAATCTTGGTCTGTACCTTGTTGTTTGACCAAGGTTTATCCTTTTCCTCACACAGTTCCGACATATAACAGTGGGACGAATAAATTGAAGATACGTCTCATGTAGTACTCTTTGCGACCCGACCTTCTTCGTGTTCGACCTTAGTTCTAACGACCCTCTTTATAGTTATTGGAGTCTATACGTCTACTATGGTGGGTATACCGTCTTTCACTTCTTCTTGATTTCTAGGAGAACTATTTCCACTTTCTCCTCTCACTTTTTCAACCGAATATCGAGTTGTAAGTCTGTTGATTCTAGTACCGTAGACCAGGGTAGTGAAGTACCCTTTATCTACCCCTTTGTCACCTTTGTCACCGTCTGAAATAAAAAGACCCGAGGTTTTAGTGACGTCTACCACTGAGATCGGTACCTTAATTTTCCGCGAATGAAGAACCTTCCTTTCAATACTGGTTGTATCTGTCGTATAATTTTTCATCTCTGTAGTGAAACAGTTGTTTCCAGGCAGATCAGTTCCGATACTAAAAAGGTCATCAGTACATACCTACACTCTCAATCTGATATTTCTTTCGACTCGTGACTTATTAACTACGAAAACTTGATACCACAACCTCTTCTGATAACTCTCAGGGAACCTGACGTTCCTCTAGGTTGGTCAGGTAGGATTTCCTCTGGTCAGGACCCACAAGTGACCTTCCTGATTATGACTTCGACTTTGGGATTATGAAACCGGCGGACTACGCTTGTCGACTGAGTAAACTTTTCTGGGACTACGACCCTTTCTAACTTCCGTCCTCTTCCCCTACTGTCTCCTACTCTTCCAACCTACCGTAGTGACTGAGTTACCTGTACCCAAACCCACCTGAGGCCCTCAACTACTACCTGTCCCTCCGGACCGAACGACACCAAGTACTCCAACGTTTCTCAGTCTGTTCTGACTCACTGAATGACTTGACTTATATCTTTAATATGTTTTATTTTAATTAAAATTTTGTCAAATTTAATAGTTTTCATAATTAAACTAGGGAAAGTGTAAAAACTTTAAATAAAGAAATATTACAAAAACCGACGTGACCCAGAAGTAACGACTCGTGATCAAAGAGATCGACGGCACGTCACTCGTCGCCGATGAGAAACAACGTCACACGCCGGAAGAGTCACACTAGGGAATTAAAGTCTAATATATCTCATAAACAAAGGACTAGGAAGAGGCTGAAACATCGAAAGTAAAGAATTTTTACCTCTTTCCGTATGGAGGAACTGTTTGTGTTTTTAATGAATCCTACTTATAGTCATTTATTGGGAACAGATACCTTAAATGTACACAACGGTTTCGTCACTAATATTTCACTGGGATGGTTTCAACAAATAAGGTCGTCACGAGGAAAAACTAAAGTTCTACTCTCGAGTTGACACCCAGGTCTATCTATTTCTTTATTTTCATTAGAAGTGTTTATTGTATCGTACTAGTACACTAAGTTTACACCTATGAACCGTCAGAGTACGAAGTCTCTTGTGTCCTCTACAACCTATTACGGACACTACTTTTTTAGTGATGGTTCTACCGTGATCCGTTCCAAATATGTTCGGATTGGGGTACTTAACCTGTAACGTGTTTAATAAGAACCCTTAAGTAATGTAGACATATTTGGAGTAAAAGGCCTAATGACTAATTTAAGAATTTCCGTTATCAAAATCACAATTAAAGTACAAACTACTAAACATCTCAAGGAGCAAGTCACACGTAACGAAGGAAAAAGTTGAACTAACATGTGACTGAAATAACTTGTAATCATCCACCCTGGTAACTGTGTCAGACTGAAAACCGTAGACATCCGGTCTGTAAATGGTCACGAAATGGTGACACTTCTGTAAAATTAAAAATATAAGTCTATTACTCATCCATAAACGAATGTCTCAACAACTCTTAGTCATAAATTTACGTACATAAAGAAATGAAAACAGAGATACAACGGTATGTCTAATAATAATTTAAACATTATTAAAAATAGAGTGTCAGAAGTAAATTTCGACTTTAAGTCTTACACTACCCTGATAGAATTTTTTAATCTCTCTAGGAGTTTTGACATATACACGGAAATTACATCGTCTAACGATCTATGATGTTACAAAGTAGACATGTGTGTGTTTTATAATGTAGTGAGTCATTCAAAGATTTCGAACAATCCGAGGACTACCATGTTTACTTCACTTGAAAGTCGTTGGATTGTGACTCGAAGTATTTACCACTTTCGTCTTTCGGTGAATCTCACATTAGGGGAGAGATAATTCTTAAGAAAACCTCTTTGTTCTCAACGACAAACCGTAGATGTTCACGTATCCTTTGGACAACTAACCTTTAACCGGGTCCACAGACTCAGGACTTACCTAAGGAACAAACACTTTCAGAACGACCTGTACGAACAAAGTCTTTCCCACCACCACCCACCACCCTTCTCCCCAGTCAAATCTTATGCTTATCTAAAGACACCGTAAAGCTTTACATTCTTGAGAGTGGAAGGTTTCATAAACAACCCGTTTTCCCTTTCTTAATAAACTGGATTAGTAAAAGAATTTATCTCAAATTGTGTACAAAATCCTTTATCAAAATTAAATTTTCTGTAGTCTCGGATTCCTTCTTAACACAGGTAAACGTTTTATGAGAAAGTCAGAGGAATTATGTAGGTAGATACAAGAAACACCCTTTCCTTATGTAACATGCAACCCAAGTTTATTGTGTTCAGATCAAAATGTATCTGATGTGTAAATTACTACCCTATGTTTCTACCCTCGACCTTCGTGTAAACTAATATGGATAGGTTTCGAGTCTCTTCTCTTTCCTTCAGAAACGGGTCGTCTTAATCGTCTACTAGATTTAGAGGAAACCCATACACCCGAGTTAAGTTATGACCAAACTCTAATAAGTAAGTTTCTCAAATCAGAGAGGACTCTTAAATTATTCGATCCATTCTTATTAGACACAGTAAGTTAAACTCGTATTATTAAACAGATCACACTAAGTTTTCTCAATAATTACATCGAAAAATAGGAACCCTTTTTGTTATCATTGTACCACACGTTGTCAGTGTAATCAATATCGACTACATCTGGTAAAGGTATCTTTCGGCTTATTGAGAATGTAATTAGACTGAAGTTTTTGATCGGAACCACTTCGTTCGTACTAACATAGGAGACGTATACTCCATTTAGACCCGTCTATCACAATGCGTGTCTCAATTCGGAGGTTTTCTTAGTAAGTCGGTTCTTATTATTCAACTGACATCATTCTATTTAAATTAATACTTATTTATATTTAAAGAAACTCACGTCCGTTTATTTTTGAAAACTCTTTTTTGTAGTATATTTCAATACTCTATTCCCTCTATGTTAAATCGTCATTATACACATTTTAATTAATGACAAATACAGTCCTAAGAGATTTCTTTGTCTTGGTTTTCATCTCATATATGAAAAAGAAAAGGAGTCGAGAAGAGAGGAATTTATATATAAATGTATATACAAATTATAAACGACATACCTCTCTCCAATCTTCCATCTTGTAAATTTTCGAAAAATTTTTTGAACTACTTCTTTTTAACTAATAAAAAGGTAAGTACTTCAAGTCCCTCACTTCTGAAAAGGGATATGTGACAAAAAGTAGGAATTAACTATACAAAGACTTCCAGTTTTGGTATCCAAATTTTTTTTTACATCTTTTTCGATTAAAACGAGAGAAAGAGTCGGAGACAAAAATCCTGTTACAATGTTTTATGGAAGGACTTACACTGTTTTTTCATACTACAATACTGGTTAGACGAAACTTTACTAATAGTATTTTGCTTGTAGTTCTATCACGGACCCCACATAGTAAAAAGGGGAAGTGCTACCACACAAAATATACTATTTTTATACATGGACTTTGACACTAAAACCTGAAGTTCCTGTAAGTCATAATACTTACGTATTTACCCATATCCTTTAAGTGAGACACTGTACCCTTTTAAGGTGATGACGATTAACCCGTGATGGTAGATTTTTCTTGTTCTAAAATTGTCCTCTCACAGAGTAAAAAGTATCATTCTTTTACCTGAGAAGACTGAAGATCTGATCCAACGTTTGGACATCGAGTTTCCAAATTTATTCCTTTATAAGTCATGTTTATAAACGTTTACTAAATTTTCGTACTCTTTCGTGTATTTTAAACCTATAATGAGGAAAGCTCTAAACATTACTATAAGTTGTTTGTTTTCATAACTAGATGAGAAAAGAACTTTTTTGACCCTACAGACCGTTTCAACTCATTACATAAGGACATACCGTTCAAAGGACTTTCTCACATTGGTAACGACGGAACTGCTCTCGAAACACGGGAAAGTAAGCTGTTTCAAGGTCAAAGGGTGAGTTACACGGGTACACGGGTAAGTGGTTCACCGAGTGTAGTGAATAAATGTAATGGAAGGTCGGGAAAATCGTCAATCATAAACGTCAAACAAAGGACAGAATCCTTTCGTCATTACGAGTGTCAAATTGATTTCTCAAGTTTTGTCTGAGGGTGGTAGAAGCTTACACATAACTTGTTAACCTCATACACGAATCTGTAAAGAATCTTAGGTACCAAAATTTTCATTATCCGGGTAGAAAACTGTTATTACTATACTAATCTTGCTAAAAAGGATGGTAATACACCGAAAGTTGTATCTAAACGACCTTTATGTTTGGTGTCAAAGCCACTAAAATAACCGTTTATCCCGTTATAAACATTTTACTATGTCATTAACATGAAAATATCGGTAGTCGTGACGTTAAATGTTAATAAAATTTAAATTACGAAAACTAATCCGTAAAGGTCTTTACTCACACGGATTCATTAGATTCTTAGTTCCTTTACGGAATATTTAGATTCTTATTAAATTTTCGAAAGGATTTCAATTAGTCTGTGGTTATTTCGATAAAGACCTGAACTAGAAAACATTTATTTGTTGGGTTCTTTAACATCATGATATTTATAACATCATTAATACTTGAGAATTGACTTTCACAGATCTTATATAGTCATTTAGAACATACATTCCCTTTAGAGATTTTTGTGGACTTTTTTTGTCTCTAAATTTATAGTACACTATATACTGGTTCTTACATCGTCATAAAGGTGACTACCAGAATTTTATCGTTGAAGTTGTAAGGAAATTATTGTAAAAGGGAAAAACACCATGTTATGTTATTTTGATATCACATCGGAACATCGACGAACGATTGAATAGTTGGTCTTTAAATACAACTAGTTCTTCATTCCGATTAAATAAACCGAAAATCTGAAAACTCTAATCTTTATAAACCAATTTAATGAACAACTCAACCCTTTAGTTAAAGTGAATACACATTTCGAACAAACCCAGGAGAAAGTTCACACTGACTTAGACATAAATATTAAACAGATATTACAACGTACCGGACTTTAGGGTAATCCTGTATCTCGATGTCGACGAAAACAATCATAGACTCTTTGACAATGTTGAGGGTGTCAGGTCGAGATATCATTCTTTTGACGATCCCACGTAGAGACTCTACGGATGTACGGTTAGCTTTTACTTATCATTTCCTTTAAGTACGTCGTATGAGAGACTTCAGTTTTTGATAAAAAACCGACGACTTAATTAACTAACATATAGTTCTTTTCAAATTTTTAATTACACCCCCGAAAGACCACCAGGTCACTAATTCTGAGACGTGAAGGTGACGTCCCTCGGGTCCAAGGTAGGGACCTACCCATTAACTCTAAGGTGTACGGGGTGGTACGTCGGTTTTATATTCGTCAGTCACACGCGCATATGTGTATAAAAATACTCTAGTTCAGGTAGAATTTTGTTTTTTATTGAGACTTTTACTCTAATTTGTAGTTTGAAATAGTTCGTGTCTCCAACAGTGTTGTTTTAAGAATAAAATATTATGTCACAACATCACCCTTCGATCTTGAAATTATCGTTTAATACAATTTTGATCAGAATAAATGGAAAAGAAAATTGAAACTCTTTTTGTATAAAAAGCATTAAAGTTTATGTAAAAGACATTAAGTAGTGACAGAAAGAAGTAAGTAAGCAACTAAGTTTTATATAATAACTCACGGAGTATATCCGGTCCGAAAGAAGAGTCATGATCTCTTCGTAACCCCTTGTTCTTCTTAGGTGTCGTCCCTAACGTAAGTCCATACGCAGACCTCCCTCTTCTGAATAGTTACTTAGTACTTAAATAAAATCTTTTATTCACGATATTTCGACCTACTCTATCTTAGTAGGTCCTTCGTTGACATGTTATGTATCGTTTCGTGTCTCCCGTGTGTCACTCGGACCTCCGTCAAAGTAACGACTCTCCCTTGAAACACTCTGGTGTCGCCTTTGGTTGGAAACAGGAAAGGAGTCATGTGTTTCACGACCACTTGCAGTTGTAGTAGTAAGATCCAAACTGAGATCTGTTTGGATTCTTCTGTTTTTAGAGTGGAAGTACGGCGTATAACCTTTCTACGAAAATAATTTATTGTCCTTCCTACGTCGAGAGGACATTCGTTCCAGGATCTCGTATACCTGAATAATTGACCCGTGACAATAACGAGGTACACTGTTCCCTCAGTAAAATGAAAGTAAAAAGTCGACCTCCTTAAGTCAGTAACTCTAAAATCAATGTATTAGAAATTTTCTTCAACCCTTCCTCGGTAGATCAAACTCCTTTGTCAATACTTAGTCCCACGGAGGTATTGAATTTAAGTTGGAAAAATCCTTGATTTCCCATAACCAGTGTAGGAGACTAATACTTTGTAATTCCTTCAGGAAAAGACCTGTCCTACTGTCAGTCTAAAGGTGAAGACCACGATAATCTATGACTACTTATAAAATATTCCGATTTTAATAAGAAACTATGTTCGTATATGATGTACCTGTTGATTCATATAAAAGTTGGTTCAGAGTGTCTGACATTCTGTCCTTTAGGGCAATTATTTTCCGAGTCTCAAAAGTTTGTTGACCATTCTAAAGGGGAACCTTCAGACATCTTGTATGTCGTAACGACGAGTGACGCAAAAATTTCGTTTCATCATTGTTTATTACAGTCGGTGAAGTAGAATTGATAAAATATAGAAGGAACGACTTTTGGAGATTACCTTAATGATAGAAAAATCGATTGGTTGATTACCATTACCATAAGTTATAAATACTTTACAAGTAAAAGTTTATCCTATCTTCGATGACAAAAAAAAAAACGATATTTACTGTCTTAAATAATTAACGATGAACTTGTACAACGTAAAGATAAATTGAAAATTTTATCATCTTTGGTACCGTAAGTTTCATTTTGGACTTTACAACGAACTTTTGTAGATCGACTTTTCAAAGAAATATTTCATTTTATCGGAGACCTATTATTTCGACGTCAAGACAGTTGTATTAGGTCCAGTCAAGTCAAGTCAAGTCAGTGAGTCAGTACAGACGGAGAAACGTTGGGGTACTTAGCGTCGTGTGGTCCGGAGAGACAGGTAGTGGTTGAGGGCCTTAAGTGGGTCTGAGTACAGGTAGCTGAGCCACTACGGTAGGTCGGTTGAGTAGGAGACAACAGGGGAAGAGGAGGACGGGGGTTAGGGAGAGTCGTAGTCCCAGAAAAGGTTGAGAAGCGTACTCCACCGGTTTCATAACATCAAAGTCGAAATTGTAGTCAGGAAGGTTTCTTGTGGGTCCTGATTAGAGAAATCTTACCTGACCAACCTAGAGGAACGTCAGGTTCCCTGAACCTGAGTTCTCAGAAGAGGTTGTGGTGTCAAGTTGTATTAATCCTTCCGGATTTTTCTCCAAAGAATCTTAGTAAAAATACAAAATTTGGTTTTTTTTTTGGTTTTTTTGTTCCTTAAAATATCACTACCCTAAGTTTTTTCACCATCTAAGTACATGGAGTATAAACGAGTACTCATCTTATCATAATATTGATACGAACAAATACCTTGACTGTGGAGGGACTTTTTGCACTTGGACTTACACAATCCATATCTTTTGTGGTTTGACAAAAAGTTATGATTTATCCTCTATCTTCCGTTACACTTTTCGGGGACCGATAAATAACAAAAATTTCATAAATATGATCGAAATTTAAGTGAGTGGTAAATCCCTTTCTTCAACCAAATCCCCTAAATGATCTTTAGAATTTTCCGACTTGAGAACCTAAAATTAGAGTCAAGTGTCTTCGACATCCGTTGAACGGAGATAGTGTCTCCGTTGACTCTTACATTTACAATTTCATGGGACTCGGTTAACTTATTTCATTTTAAAATATTTCCATACTCGATCACCATGATGACTACTCTATTACACTAAAATTTCCAATCGGTAATAATAAATTATCGGATACCTTAGTATATTTAGATATGTTACCCGAGGTTAGATCGAGTGTCAGTAAGGATTCGTGTCATCATGTACTTCTTTTCGAAATGAGACTAGTCTTATAAAGTTTTTTGAAATTGACACCGTGGGTTCAGAGTCCAAGAGTGAAAAGTGAGTTCCTCTTTATATTATTGATAACCCCACTTTATGAATCTACTTCAGGTTTGGGTAGGGTTCCGAGGTTTCGGACCACCTCCGGAGATTGGTTTTCGCCTCTTATACTTCGTCCAAGTCACAGATCAAGAAATAAGTATTAATCAAGGATAACCCAAAAAACGTAACTACCGAAGAATCAGTAATAATAGGGTTAGTTTGGTCGAAAGTGATAGTATAAGGTATAGGGTAAAAGTAGTGACGTACTTCATATTATAACTTTCCTGGTCCGTAGAAAGTGCTTCGTGTTGTCCTGTAACTATTGGTACGTCTAATTGAGGGTTAGGTCAGACTCCAGAACAAAGAATGAAATACTGAAAAAAGGATCTGGTCGTCTGAAAGGGAGTGGTCCGACTGCTACCGAACGAAGTACGTATGTTGAGCTCTGAAGAGATATCATATTTTATCTTCTAGTTTTCGTCCATCCTTTTTTCTCCCTTACTTTACTTTTAACTTTCTCTATATCAACCTTCCTTTGTTTTCAAATATTTTCTACTCGAGCTCAAAGTACAACCACTACTAATCAGAACATTTTGGAAGACCCCGAACACCTTTGTAAACGAACAGATTTTAGGTCAAAAAAAAAAAAACAAAAAAAAATCTGAAGAGTATTACTCGTCGAGAAGAGGGTAAACTTCCTATGTCAGAAAAGACTTATTCACACCATTCCGGTCCCCAAACTCGTGAGACGGTGTGCGGTGTCTCGGTCCGTGTACCTTCTGTCGATTAAGGTGTCTAGGCTCCTGAACCCATTCACGGATCGTGAATTCGGTGGATTACACTGACGTTTACAAAGGGAAAATTACTCGTACCTTTTAAGTAAAATTAAATTATCACAAAATACTATGTTCCTTTGGAGATCATTTTGAGAAGACTATCACACTAAGGTCCCTGCCCATCTTCGATCTGACCCTTAATTTACATGGTTTTCCTTTTTGTAGAAGGGTATAAACCCTCGTCTTTCTATCTTTGTTTTGAAATAAAACACTTGATATCAGGGTACGTAGACTTTATAAAACCAATTTAAACATCTTTCTTGACTGTGAAATCCTTTGAAGAAGTTAAGATTGTAATCTCGAAGTCCAGTTTACAACCTGTCCAAAACGGTGTGGTAACATAAGGTCCGAACTCAGGATATGTACCAGGTGGTTGTTAACCGAAGTCGGGTGTCTACAAGGTGATTTTCTTTGTTCGTCCGTTAAATGTAAACTCTAAAGAATAGACTCAAGATAGTATGGCATTTTACAACCGACTTATACCGTAGTAGCGAGTAATGTTTCTACTATACTATCAACTTTTATTAATACTAGATAAAAAAATTACTTTTAATAAAATTTCTACTTGGATCATAACAATCTTAACTGTACCTTAGAGTGTATTGGACCCTTATCAGTAGGCACTGAATCTCCCTTACAACACTAAAGGTAAAGAACCCACTAGAGATTCCGAGGAAGAAAGGTTCTAATGGAAACCATTTTGGTCAACAAACCCTACAATTCTTTTTCTGGAGTGAAGAATCTAAGGTCACAACCTCTATTATTAGAAAAACCAAAAATCCTGTAATAAACAAAACGATGAGATTTAACCAAAGAATATTAAGTAAAACTTTTTGTTAAGATTTGACAAACAAATTTATTTGAACCATCGTTTTGTTTCCTCAATTAAAATCAATTTTGGAATTATAAAGAAAATTATGTGTTATCTTTTATGAAGAAATAATACGAAAGAATATTCCGTGTATAATCTTGATAATAAACTTGGTAACGAGGATCAATATGTAAAAAATTACAGGGATTTACTTAAAACTAAAAAGAAGTGACTAACAATATTACCAATCTTCTTATATACAGAGATACAGGTAAAAGAAATCTCTAAAAATCTTTACAGGACTTTTAGTTTATATCAGTAGTAAGTCAAGTTAAGTCAAGTCAGCGAGTCAACACAGACTGAGAAACACTGAGGTACCTGACGTCCTGTAGGCCGAAGTCAATTATCAGCATATTACATCATCGCTCTAGTACATTTTATAATTTTGTTTAAGATGTAAGGAAAATTCTGTATATTTTGAAAACGGGGGAGAAATTTCTTCCGGATATTATTACACTCTTCTATTATTTTTAACTTAAAAAGACGTTCCTTTAGAATAAAATTTACATTGAAAACTTGATACTCGTCTACGAGTCTGATAATAGATAAATCAATTACATAGTTTCTCTTAATGACTGTTAAATACGAAGACATCGAAAAAGTTTTCGAACTTATCACAATTCAAGTAATCCTCTCTTACTATTTAGACGACGTAGTAAATTTGTAGATAATCGTCATAACGAACGTTACTTAAGTTGAAAAACCAATTAAATGGTTTAAGTACACGAAAAAGAAAAGGACATAAATTCGACCTTACATTTGACTCAGTTCTTATTTTTAATTTGAACTAGACCTAACAATACAAAACAGAAGTAATGTTTTACCATATGGACCTTTGGTCCTTATTGTCGAAGTGATTCTATACTATTTCAATTATAATCGGACTCAAATGTCTAAGTTTCAGTAACTACTAACAATAATCTATAGAACAATAAACTGAAGTTCACCCCTTTATATCCTTAAAGTTTGGGATTTCTGAAGTCACTACTCCATTTTCTTTTTTTTTCCATACGGAGTTTTTTCATTTACCAGTTAAGGGATCAAGTCATCATTAAAAGGTTTATAAACTTCTTGTAACATCATTCATAAACCACCATTTCTTGGGTGAACGTTTAAGTCCTCTATATTCTCTGAGTCCAAACTAAAGACCCAGTCCTTCTAGGGGACCTCCTCCTTTACCGTTGGGTGAGGTCCTAAAAACGGACCTCTTAGAGTGACTGTCTCAACGGACGACCCGATATCAGGTACCCTAGTGTCTCAGGATGTGTTGACTTCGGTGAATCGTGTGTTGCCGGAAATTGGTTCCAAATGTCTTTTTTATACAATAACTCTTTTGTTATAACCAACTTTCTTTAGGGGAATCTTTACGTGACACAGGATAAAGTATCTAAATGTACAACACACATACTATAGGTATATGATTAACAAATTTCGTCCTAGAGATTCGAGACATTTCCCATCTGTCACTCATAAAATCAGAAAAACCAAAGTCAGTACTGATGAGTTTAAACTATACCATTGGAATCTTTTTATGTATGTGTTCACTCACATCACTATAAAGTTATTGTAAAGTAAACGTCTGTTACCTTATAAAAATTGAAAAAAAACCGGTTTGACGTGGAACCAAACCTAGAATCAAGGAACTAGTCCCTAGTTTGAGAACGGAGGACGTCACCTTCGTGTTAGAATTGATGACCCGTTGGTCCCATAAGGTTTTTAAGATCTTAAAATTTTAAAGTATATTAAAACCGAAAAGTACTTTACTTTCTAAAAAAGTTAGTAAATTTTTACACATGTGAGTACCACCTAAGTACAACTACATACCTTTTTGGTTATGTTATGACATTTCATTTTTATAAATATATATTATTATTATTTTATTTTTTTCTTTATTATTTTTTTATTTTATTTTCACACTTTTAACGAAAAAAAGTACTATGTATGTTTTTATCTCCTACCCATCTTAAGTCGGATGAGAAATGACTCGGGACTAAATTTCACAATTAAAAGATCTTAAGTGTCATCCGATATACATGATCGTGAAGTTCTTTATACTTTTGGTTTTGATCTATGTACATATAAATACCCGAAAAATAAAAATAAAACAAATTCTGAGTCACGTCGGTTAATAAATAAATAAATATTCATTTATGAGAAATAAAAAATTATATTTAAATAAATAAAATTGACCTCCGATTAATGAAATGTTATAACATAACCAAAACGGTATGTAACTGTACTTAGACGGTGTCCACATGTACACAAGGGGTAGGACTTGGGGAGAGGGTGTAGGGACGGGTAGGGTAGGCAGACCCAGTAGGGTCACGTGGTCGGGACTCGTAGGACATAGTACGTAGCTTGGACCTGACCGCTAAGTAAAGTGTATACTATTTATGTACAAAATTACGGTAAGAGGGTTTTGTAGGGTGGGAGAGGGAGAGGGTGTCTCAGGTTTTCTGACAAGATACCCGAAAAAATTTCACTGTTTCAGTATATTCCTGGTTGAATTGTTTCAATTTAAATCTAATTATACTGTAAAACAATAAAGATAACGACACATACACTTTTTAAGTCTATGACCTATGTGTTTTATAAAAACGAACAAATTTTCCATTGATTCTGGTTTACTTTTACAGTCACCGAAATAAACAATACAATTCTAAAAGAAATTTTACTTCAATTGAAATTTGAAAGTTATTATAATATCAGTAAATCATACTTTAGTTTAGTAATCTATCTTATTCTGTAAACTGTAAATAACAGTTTTACATCTTAAATTTTATATAAACAAATTTATACGAATAGATTATTTATCGGTCACAAGTATATTGGGGTAAGAATCACCTTGTATGGTAGTAATTTGGTGACTTACTTTAAAAAAAAATGTAATGTCCTTAATATGAAAGTTTAATTCGGTAAAAGGAGATCCATTCTATATGGTACCTTAACCTTTCTTTTCTTGAGTACCGATTGAAAAGACAGACAAAGTTTACATTAATTATTATGAAACCTATATTCTTTAATTTTATAAACTATCAAAAATTTTATGATTAGAAGATCTTTAAAATTTAATAATAGTATCTTATGTAAAATTTTTGAATGGAAATAAACACATGATACGTAAAAACACAAGTATACCAACTTAAGACCGTGTCGTTGTGAAAAATTCTTGAATAAAACTTATTCATAAATTTTAATTTCATATTTATAGACGTAAATCACTTTCCTCTGAATCCTTCCCTGATATTAATTGAAACCACCCAAAGTCAAACATTTTTAAATTTTCGAACCTTAATAATAAATGTTCTGTATTTCCATAATCTACTTGTAAAAAAATTTCCACTTCATTAATTGATTTCGATAAGTTTCTTGTATTTTACGATCGACTCACAAAATTTTTTTTTTTGGGACTTTAGTCCATTGATTTAAGTTAGTTAAAAATGAGATTCAAAGTATATGAATCCACATTAAAGTTTAGTCTCAAGATCTGGATTTTAGAGTAAAAATTTTTTAAGTCAAGTCAACGACTCAGTACAGGTTGAGAAACCTGAAGTCGTAAAGTCTGAAGGGACAGGTAATGGTTGAGGGTCTCGGATGAGTTTGAGTACAGATAACTCAATTACTACGGTATTTTGGTAGAGTAGGAGACAGCAGGGGAAGAGGAGAACGGAAGTTAGAAAGGGTCGTACTCCCAGAAAAGATTTCTCAGTCAAGAAGTGTAGTCCACCGGTTTCATAACCTCAAAGTCGAAACTGTAGTCAGGAAGGTTATTTATAAGTTCTGACTAAAGGAAATCCTACCTGACCAACCTAGAGGAACGTCAGGTTCCCTGAGAGTTCTCAGAAGAGGTTGTGGTGTCAAGTTTTCGTAGTTAAGAGACCACGACTCGAAAGAAATCTCAAGTTGAGAGTGTAGGTATGTACTGATGACCTTTTTGGTATCGGAACTAATCTACCTGTAAAGAACCGTTTCATTACAGAGACGAAAAATTATACAACAGATTTAACCAGTATTGAAACGAAGGTTCCTCGGTTGTAGAAAATTAAAGTACCTACGTCAGTGGTAGACTTCACTAAAACCTCTGGAGTTTTATTTTAGACAGTGACAAAGGTAACGAAAGAGTAGATAAACGGTACTTTACTACCCTAGTCTACGGTGCTAGTATCAAAAGATTTACAACTCAAAATTCGGTTGAAAAATTGAGAGGAGAAAGTGAAAGTTGTTCTCTGAGACATCAAGAAGAAGTGAAAGACAGGATTCCCACCATAGTAGACGTATAGACTCTAATAACTATAAAGAGGGTCGTTAGAACTAAGGTCGAACACGAAGTAGGTAGGGTCGTAAAGAGTACTACATGAGACGTATATTCAATTTATTCGTCCCACTGTTATATGTCGGAACTGCATGAGGAAAGGGTTAAACCTTGGTCAGATAACAAGGTACAGGTCAAAATTGACAACGAAAGACTGGACGTATGTCTAAAGAGTCCTCCGTCCAGTCCACCAGACCATAAGGGTAGAGAAATTCTTAAAAGGTGTCAAACAAAACTAGGTGTGTCAGTTTTTGAAATCACAGTAGTTATTTCGTTTTTATCTACAAAAAGACCTTGAGAGACCGAAAAAGATACTAGGTTGTGTACAACCGATGACCTAGAGACTAAGGGGACGGAAAAGATTTACGTCGAACTTGTAGACCTTCAGGTGTAAAATGCATGACAACTTCGGACCGAACCTCTTAAAACTCTTAATGAAACGATCGCACACTCTATTCACGCTAACATACCATCAAACTTACCAAAAAAAAAACACACACACACCAAAAAACCACCACGAAATAAAATAAATTAAAAAATGAAATGTCATAACATAACCAAACGGTATGTAGTTGTACTTAGGTGGTGCCCACATGTACACAAGGATTAGGACTTGGGGGGAGGGTGGAGGTAGGGGTATGGTAGGGAGACCCAGTAGGGTCACATGGTCGGAGTTCGTAGGATATAAACGTCACGGAAAGAAACTATAACCTTACTTTTGACTGGAAAAGGTCAGGACACCGGTGACGACTCAAAAGGTTTAAACGACCGTATAACTTACGTCGTGAAAGTGTCGTAGTAGAAAATCCCAAACTTTATAGAGTCGACCATAAGGTAGTGGAGGTGATCAAATTAAATTTTAATTTTGGTGTATTTTAGTTATGTTTATTAAAGATTACTACTCACACACTTAAATTCCTAAAATTAAATTCACTGTAAAACTACTTTAACTTTTAAAATTGAAGTAATCACTGCATTAAGAATTTTTAATTCATAATAGTACCAGTCCTATCTACAACTATATGAACTAAAAGATGTAAAAGTGTCACACAATGATAGCTATCGTGAAAACATTGTTCTATTAGTAAGTATAGAACTCTTACTAAACAAATTGTTTGTTTATTATACAAATTGTTTGTATAGAACTCTTAGATGTACCTGAACCGTACTACGATTTATGATTTATGTTTCTACTTATATTGCAAAAACGGAAGTACTTTAAATGTCCAAATAATTCCCTATAGTTTCTACGTGTAGACCCTACTAAAACTGTCGTCCTCCGTAAACCGTCACAGACCCTATACTTCACGAGTAATGAACTCCCCCTCAAGACCGTCTGTCAACCATCTTCGGTCCCTACGGAAATTTGTAGGATGTTACGACAATTTTGTAGGATGTTGTTTATTAAATAGATCAGATTTTACAGTTATCACGACCGAAACTATTTGGAACAAGATTCACATTGTGTAAAAATTTTGATAATATCTTACTACATTTTTGAGACTACCAGTTAAACTGTTGAGTTATTCGTTCTTGTCAACAGTACTATCTCCTTATATAACTTTTTTCTGGACACAAACTCGACTAAGAACTTTCCGACTTACCTTAACCTTTCTTCTCAAAAGATTTGTTTCACCCGGTTCCCTCGTTTCGATATCTACACATTTTATTGACGATTAAAAACCCTTGATACGTTTCAGATCTCACCCAACCAACCAACCTACACCCTCAAACTTCTGGACTTGAACCCGTCCACTCATCCTTTTCCATAATCTTTACTACTTCCTTAAACTCGTCCACGTATACTAGTTTCGTCAGGTAAACATCCTAAGTAGTCGGTACCACACTTCATAATACTAATAAACTCCTTTACTATTTCAGAATGAAGTAAACTGATCTCTTCTTGGTGTTCTCCTATTCAGAGGGTCACCCTTTCTTCTAAGGGATGAAGAAAAGGATATTTACAAAACGAAGCTAAGTTATAGAAAGTGAAATAAACAGTCTTGATATAGTTTCGTTGGTATCAACTTTGCATTGAGTAAAAGACATCAAAGTATTTATACAATTCAACGACTGACCGACTGAGAACACCTGTTTTCGACGTACAACATTGTAGTCCACCGTGACGGAAAGAAACCTCCAAGATTATAATCTCAGGACAACGTCTCGGTACCACTTCTTTCTTTTATTAGACGATTGGTTATTTTTTACCTGTTGATATTTATTTTAGAGTTGACATCGTTTTGGAATGATAAGACAGAGTCACCAAGAGTTAAAACCTACGACGTACGTACGATTCAGTGAAGTCAGTACAGACTGAGAAACGTTGGATACCTGATATCGGACGGTCCGAGGAGACAGGTACCCTAAGAGGTCCGTTCTTATGACCTCACCTAACGGTACGGGAGGAGGTCCCCTAGAAGGGTTGGGTCCATAACTTGGGATCAGAGAATGTAGAGGACTTAGCTGATCAAGAAATGGTGATCGTGGTGGACCCTCCATATGTATGAGTAATCTTAGTGACCTCTCTCTTTAGATCCAAAGACATAAAGAATTTTGAGGGCTCCAATAAGTCTGTCGAGACGACACCTATGTCTTTTAATTGGAGTATGAAACCAAAACGTTATTAAATAAAAATCTAAAAAAAGTAACATTTGTGTAGAATAAAAGTAATTTTGAATTTTGCTGAGAAAAAAAAAAAAAAAATCGTATACGGTTGAAAGTTTCTCATCGAAAGACCAATGTTCACATTGTATTGTTCTCCCTTGATCAGATATTAAAGAATGTACTAAGTGTTCAACCTACTCAGAGTACATATAGTGTCTCGTTATTGATCTCTGAACTTGTACTTCGAAACTTGTTGCTATAAATGTAAAAGTTTTTCAGAATAACACACTACGGACAAAGACATCAGTTCACCGAGTGCACCGATCACTCACACCACGTTATCGTCCCGACTCAAACTAGAAGGATACCGAGTAAGACAGAAGAAATCGGTATCTAATATAAGAAACCAGATCTGTCGTGAAAACTTTAACACCCCAAAAGAACCATTTTACGACCTCTTTTAACATGCCACGATGACACCAACATAACTGTACTTAGGTAAGGACATTTCTCATTGATTTTTATGGTCGGGATTAGAAAGCAAACCCAGAGGGTCCACAGAGTCACCATTTCTTAGGCGGACGGTTACGTTCTTTGTATTCTCTACACTCAAGCTAAGGACCCAGTCCTTCTAGGGAACCTCTTCCTTTAAGATCATAAGAACGGACCCTTTAAGGTACCTGTCTACTCAGACCACCCGATGTCACGTACCCAAACCCTTATCAATCTGTGTTGAATCGTTGATTCGTTGTTGTTAAAAAACAAAAAAGTAGTCTATCTATAATTAATAGATTAAGACACGTTCTCCGACGGAAAAATAAAGGAGGGAGATAGTTCTTTGTCTTTCCGTGTCTCCCAAGTCAGAAGTAAGAGATACCTAAATGTTGTAACATAGTTACTCGTTTTCTCCTTTGTGATAGTAATGTTTAACAGAAGAGAGGGCGGGGAACTTCTAAAAAGTCAACATAAAGAGAAATGGTCATAGTCACTAGGGAAACACTTTTTAAAGGAGATCTATGATTAACGGGAAATCGATAGAAGGAGTAAAAGAGGACTTTAAGTCTTCTAAGGAATATATTCATAAATAGCGAAGATGAAGGAATTATATATAAATATTGTAATTAGGAGATTCTGTATTTATTACTGAGATATTAGGTCGAAACTCAGGAATGAGTCTTGTATCTTATACAAAACTAAGTAGCAACAAGAACACTTGTCAATTCCGACCCTTACGACAAAAGGAAAACGAACGAAGAAAACACACCGTTGTACAAACACCCATCCCCGGTAAATTGGGTACCCATGGTACAAAGATGTAAATCAGACATCAGAGATTACAAAGGTTAAACTCATGAAAGTCACGAGAACGGACCTTTTAGGGTACCTACCTCTTCGGACCACCCGACATCAGGTGTCCCAGCGACTTTCAGCCTGTGCTGACTCGCTGAAGTGAAAGTGTAAAGCGAAAGTACGTAACCTCTTCCTTTACCGTTGGGTGAGGTCACAAGAACGGACCTCTTAGGGTCCCTGCCCCCTCGGACCACCCGACAGTAGATACCCCAGCGTGTCACAGTCTGTACTGACTTCGCTGAATCGTCGTCGTCGTCGTCTGAGAATGTAAGATTTGAGGACTCAAAGTTTGGAGACTGATATTGAGTGTCAGTCTATAAAACGTAACACCTGATCATTTGTGTGTAGGTAGGTATGTACATGTCGTGTATACGTAAAATGTTTTTATCAGATAGGTGAGGTAGGACATGATAGGGTATATATCATACCCTATATGTGATACAACATATGTCATACCCTATATATATCGTTGTAGGAACAAGAAGGACTGGGTGATTATATGATCGTGTTATTAATAAAGTTTCCAAAAAGATTAGATTTGGGTGGTAAAAGTCGTGTCGGAAACCCAATATCGTAAGAAGATTTACCTAGTCTATTTGAGTTCCTTATAAGTCTATCGAACTTTTGTTTCGACAAGAAACAAGGTAACGAAACTAAAGACAAACACTTCCCTCAATTAAATAAATCTAAAAGTTTATAGTGTTCTTCCTCTTTTACTCTAATAAAATTACAAAAAGTTTCTAGATTAAGGATGAAAAGAAATTTAGGGTAAATATAAAATAGAAAAAGTACCTCAGGAAGTTACTTATCTGGTGTGATTTGTGGGTAACTTTAAATGAATCGTTAATTCATACATAACGACCTACTGTGAAAAACACATTAAGAAACCCAGTCTCTGTAAACAGTACTATTCGGAACCAAAAAGTACGACGAGGACTCTCTGACAATTGCTTTTACTAGAATTCTTCACACCAGAGGAGTGGAGACTCCTAAATACAAAGTTAAACGGTTTCCATGATCAATGTTACTTTGCGACAAACCTTAGAGTAGGTGAATTTATTATGTAGGAAAACGAGTGGAAAATAGAAACGAGTGGAGGAAGGGGAGTGAAAGAAAACGAACTCTCACTGGTATTCCCGTCAAGTGGAACAGAGAACACTGGGTGTCGACAGAGGTCTCGAACGAACCACGAAGTCTAGGGTCTTAGGCAAAACCAAACACTCTCTCTCGACTTTTTAATATAAATTTTAATACAGAAGTACGGATCAGGACCTATAACATCCCGATATTAAAATAACCTTAACACAAGTAGAGTAGACTTTATGTTTTCGAGAATTCGACAGAAGAATTCTTCACTATTAAGAGGAGGGGAAGTCTTGAGAGTAAGAGATTATAGAACTGTAGTAACTGAGTGGGACATTTACAATCTAAGTGAAGACGGAAAAAGAGGGGATTGAAAGGAGTTATTTTCCACTTTACAGGAAAAAGTTTCCAAGACATTGAGTCAAAATCCGGCAGTGAATCTAGTACATCCGGGAATAAAATGTCTATTGTTCTTTCTGGTTCTCTTCGTTTCACTCAAGGAGGAATAGTGTCAATCTCTTATTCATTGGTTCTCAAAGGAATTAAAATCAAAAATAATTCTATTTAACGTTTATTTTTTCTATAACTTATTGTCCTATTAGAAATTATAAAAATGACATGTGTATGTAAAACTACTTATTAAAATTTTGTCTTTATCACGGAAAGGAACTTTCAGTTCTAATTACGACTTATAAAAGGGAATTAATACTAAAAGTCTCATTCCTAAACTATATTATTAGTGAAGGTCACTAACTACTGATTGGAAAATTTAAGTATTTTGTCTTTGTTACACCACGAATAACTTTACAAATTTATCTTTCTAAATGTAAAATCCAAAACGACCGAAATTGTAGTTAAGAACTCATTACGAAAACACGGATATACGATGATCTAGGTTGATCGATTTTGAAACGACCTAGAGTAAAGTAATACAGGGTTTCACAACATGAAACACCTACGTTAAAACAATCGTCTATTGACTCAATCTCTATAATCTTTAATAATGATACTTTCGACGAAAATCAATGGAGGAAAATATAATAGATAATGTTCGTACATGATGGATCATTTTTTAAATCGGCGCACCGTAGTTAAGGGTGTAGATTTTGTGTTTTCGTCGAGACAAGTGAAGTTATATAAGGAGTCTCACTACAGTACTTTCAATTATAATGTTAGGGGGGGTTTGTCAAGTTGTACTGTTTTTTTAATACTTACAATTACTCTTGTTCTAACTTTTACATAAACTCCGTCTCATTCCGTGATAATATTTAATGGTCGTTAGATAAAATAAAACACTAATAACGAAGGATTTTCGAAAACTCTGGAAACTCTTTGTTTCTATATCTGAGTTCCTCTTTATTTATTTACACATTTTGGTTATCGTTGAATAAAAGTACATTAAAATTAAAATTTTTAATTTTAAGGTGAAAACAGACACCTTCCTGTCACGACAAGTTTTCCGATAACGGAAAAAATTTGTAATAACTCTAATCCGACTCTCTGGAGAATGTCAAAATAAAGAATATTTTACTGTTCTCTATCTATACTCCCACAAGATCTACATTATAAACGGTGGAGTAACTACCGACATCTGTTTCACTTTTTCCGTCTTCTCATAGAGATTTAGGAGGACTATACCATTTCGGATTTAAGACTATTCCCTTCACTAAAATTTTTCTTCCGAGGTCCCTTAAACAGTGATATAAGAGGATGTCAATAATTTTGTAGTATGTAAGTGACCGAGAAATATTGACCTTCAGTAGAGTGAGTAAAGATGCGTTTGTGAAGTAAAGTGTGTACTTCATTGACTCCCATTCCGTGTAATTCACTGAAGGGACTCTGGTGTTAATCACTACTTTGCCCTTGACCTCGGGTTCGGATACCAATATAAATAAGCTTCAATATAATCACATCGTATTTACAGTGTAATATCCTTAATTACCCATTGCACTTTTGTTTTTATAGAGTTATTCGGAGATCTTCCTTCAACAACCCTCCGGGTCGGATATTAAATACTACTATGTTGTTACAAAAAAGGATTCTTTCGAAAGTAACGGGGGTTTAGTTTTTCTATAAGAGGGTCCAGTGTTTCTTTAGAAAGTAATAGAGTTCCAGTATTCCTACAAGATACATTTAATCGGAGGTCTTCAGAATTACGACTATTGCATTAAATACTTCGACTTTACAGAGGGAAAAATAATCTTTGAAAGTCTTCTCTCTTTGTGTATAAGTCTTACGTATAAAACACACAAATCACTTCAACGTACTTTGACCGTAAATAGTAGTTGTTTAAGTTGATATATTAGAACCTCTTTTTTCTTTCGTCTTAATTAAATCTTTCGTACACGACAGAGGGACAATAACGTCAGTTGTATAAATAAATACTAAAATACATTCACACTCTCTCTGTTGTAGTTTGACTATAGGGAGTGAACTAGAATCAAGGGGACATTGACTCACATTTGTAGAGTTCCAGACCATATACTAAAATCGTAACATTTCTATACTAAGATAAAACCGAAAATAGTACCGAAGACTTCGTTTCGTTGGTAAACGAATCACAAATCACACTCTAAAAGACCTACAGGACACTCATTGACTTTTAATATAAGACTTTAAAAATTCCTAATTATTCATTAATTTTGATATTTACTGGTTTGAATCGATAAGAACTTCTAAAGTTCGAATTTAAGACTGACAAATAGACATTCATATTCGTCTGAAATTATCAGTAAAAATTACCCTGAAACTCATTATAAACTAAAGTATACGTTCATCAATTAACCACATGTTTATCCAACTTATATGATTAAAAAATTATTTTACGTTCAATTATACAAACTTTCTCAAATTAATAGAAGATATTATTAGGTAGATATTTCACAAATCACGAATATTATCAAAAATTTTGATAAGTTAGAATGTAAAAGAATTTATAGAGTTATTATATATACTCGAACCATCGTACAATTAAAATGTAACTTTCAGATTTAACAAAGGAGTCAATGTGTAGAGTTTTTTTTTTTTTCTGGTTGAATAATCAATATATCTCGTTTAAGAGATTGTGTAAACTCAATAATTCTTATGGTTGTACGTATCTAAGATATCGTACTTTTTTTACTAAGAGATAATAGTAAAATTTTTAAAGATACAGATACATTAGGACCCCAATTATCTACGATTGTGTGAACCTTTCGTTAATAGAAGATTAACTTTATCGAATCATCGGTCTCCGAAATTTACCATCTTTAGTGGTATGTTGGATGGAATAAATGTCAGAAATGTTCCTGAACTATTTAATCCCTTCTTAACAACATGGGGTGTACTAAGTAGGTCGGGTATATTCCGTGTAAAGATTACACGAAATCTAAGTACAATGGATAGTGAGTCTAAAAGAGAGATGTGAGAGACAGTACTTCGAGAAAAAAAAAAAAAAAAAAAAAGGCGTTCCGGGGTGACTTTTCATTAAAAAAAATTTAATTAAAAATAACCTCATAACAAAATGGCACACACAATCAAAGATGAGATATCGTCTTACTTAGTCGATATGTATATGTATAAAGGGGAGCGAAAACCTGAAGGAAGGGTAAGTTCCCTGTCAGTGGTGTCACGTGATTCATCTCAAGGGACACTATGTATCATACCAGAGACAAAATATGTGTCATGGTTGTCACATATATAAACTAATTTACAATATAAATACCTGAGTTCGATAAACTTACTTAAAGTAGATAACATAAAGACTGAACCTGTGTTAGAACGTAAAAGAGTGTAACAAAACTAGACCATCCTTGTATCCTAAGAATGGTTACATTTCACGACGTTTTGTCAGTCTAAAAGATATAATATTCTCTGATTTCCCGATAGTATTGGATTTACGTTTGGTATTTGGAAACGTAAATCAATATAATGGAAAAAGTAGAGAAAAAAACCTAGAACCTAATTCCTTTATATTTTTCATATAAATCCTGGATTTCAGTGAATAAATTGGTAGTCAAGTCAAGTCAAGTCAAGTCAACGAGTCAGTACAGGCTGAGAAACATTGGGGTACTTAACGTCGTACGGTTCGGAGGGTCAGGTAGTGGTTGAGGGTCTCAAGTGAGTTTGAGTGCAGGTAACTCATTCACTACGGTAGGTCGGTAGAGTAGGAGACAGCAGGGGAAGAGGAGGACGGGGACTAGGGAGGGTCGTAGTCTCAGCAAAGGTTACTCAGTTGAGAAGTGTACTCCACCGGTTTCATGACCTCAAAGTCGAAATCGTAGTAAGGAAGGTTTCTTGTGAGTCCTGACTAGAGGAAATCTTACCTGAACAACCTAGAGGAACGTCAGGTTCCCAGAGAGTTCTCAGAATAGGTTGTGGTGCCAAGTTTTCGTAGTTAAGAAGCTGGGAGTCGAAAGAAGTGTCAGGTTGAGCGTGTAGGTATGTACTGGTGACCCTTTTAGGTATCGGGACTGATCTGTCTGGAAACAACCGCTACAGAGACGAAAACTTATACGATAGAGCCAACCAGTATTGAAAGAAAGGTTCTTCATTCGCAGAAAATTAAAGTACCGACGTCAGTGGTAGACGTCACTAAAACCTCGGGGGGTTTTATTTCAGACTGTGACAAAGGTGACAAAGGGGTAGATAAACGGTACTTCACTACTCTGGTCTACGGTACTAGAATCCCAAGACTTACAACTCGAAATTCGGTTTAAAAGTCAGTGGAGAAAGTGAAAGTAGTGACATGAAGTTAAAGGAGTGGAAATTTTACCCCCATTAATATCATGAACAAAGTATTCAAAAGTCACTCTTAAATTTATGATAAATTATTGATAATTTATTACCAATAGTACTCAAACCCACTTGAGACCCTCAGTCACTACCCGTCCCTCCGGACCGTACGACGTCACGTACCCCAGTGTTTCTCAGTCTGTACTGACTCGATGACTTGACTTGACTTGTCAATAGTCATCATTAATACATTTGTTTATTTAATATTTTTAACTATTTCTTATACTACTTGTTTAACAACGGATTCACCGAAGAATCTCGAAAACCCTCTTTCGATAGTCTCACTCTAAACAGTTTTAGTCTAGTCATAAGTCATAATGATTGATGCCCATCCTAAAATCCGTTTGATTCTAGAAGGGACCACCGAGTTTGTCATTTCTTAGACGGAGGTTACGTCCTTTGGGTCCAAGTTAGGGACCCAACCCTTCTAGAGGACCTCTTCTGTTACCGTTGGATGAGGTCATAAGAACGGACCGTTTAAGGTACCTGTCTCCTTGGACCACCCGATGTCAGGTACCCCAACGTGTCTCAGCCTATACTGACTCGTACGTGAGTACTTCGTTGGATCGTTCTAGAGAAACCCAAAATCATTTACGTCTACAGTCTTTTTACTAGAGGTTCCTTAAAAGGTCGAGATTCCGAAATACCATAATGTCTTCTCCACATTCAAGGGTTATTTACCTATTTATAGTTTCAGTCAACTTGTCGTAGTAAATAAACTATTTACTTACAATGTTTTTATAGGACACTTCATGTGAGTGTCACACGACTTTCCCTTGTCTTAGGACCCTTCTCTTACCGGTCTTTGTAACGACGAACGACTGTAGTAAACGATAAACCGGAGACCGTAAGTCGGACGAGTCAGTACGTGTGACGAATAAAACGGGTGTAGACGGAAGGTTTACTCTTAATTAGAGTTACGATTCCAGAGGACACCGGTAGTTCGAGATAGAGGTATCTCTATCTTCTCCTCGAAAAACTGTTTAGTAGACGTCGGCACCTCTAACATCTCGACAGGAGTCTAACTAAACAAAAGAGTTCTGTTTTAACCTTTAAGTTTATAATACAATGTCTGTGACACAGAGGTACAGTAATATATGGGGTACAGAAAGGAACGAGAGACAGTGACAAAACAATCAATAAAGGTAGTATTACGTCGTTCCGATTGTTACACTCGTACCACGGTCGAGGATAACGACAGACTAAGGATTACCCAAAACCTACCAATACACGTACCAAAACCTACCAATACGCGTACCACTCCCCTGTAAATTTACTGAAAACACACAACGTGTCAGTTCTTTTGTAAAAGTGTGGTCTAGAAAATTAGGGAGTTTTTTGTTGATAGTATTATGTTCGTTTATAAACTTACCCATTTTTATTTAGGTCCACCGAGGTCAGATGGGGTCCTCGGAGTATGCTGAGGTGACCCAGTAGATCCAAACAACAAGAGGACTAGAATCACTCGTGTTAATAGTGTAAAGTTCATCCAGACTCAAGGTTGGTGTGTTAAATTTGTTTGTTTTTTAGGGAAAGATGGTCTTACCATTTCCCAGTTACACTCTTAACCCCCTTTTTCCGTTCCTTTTAGTCAAAGAAGGTATCCTTTTGAGTTTGTCTTGTACGATACAGTACCTAATAATCGTCGAGACCTCGTTTTGTACATGAACTGAAATCAAATTTGGACTAGGTCACAATTTTATGTCTATCGTTGTTTGACATTTATGAATCGTCCAACGGTTTATATAAGTTTCGTTTAATCTTCACTCTTATTGAGTCCTCCCTTCGTCTTAGTCTTTTCAGAGGTGTTTCCTTCGTAAACTGGATCTCTTTTTCTCGTAAACTCGTCTCCTCTTACGTATAGTCTTTTTCTTTCGTTTGAGTTCACACTGTACAAGACCTTAAACACTGTTCTCGTTTACGACCTGGTACATAACACACTTCAACCCCACTTATTCCTTCTCCATTTTATTAGATTTTTGGAGAACTACTTTCACTTTCTCCTCTCACTTTTTCGACCGAATTTCGAGTTGTAAGTCTTTTGTTTCTAGTACCGTAGACCAGGGTAGTGAAGTACCCTTTATCTACCCCTTTGTCACCTTTGTCACAGTCTGAAATAAAAAACCCCGAGGTTTTAGTGACGTCTACCACTGACATCGGTACTTTAATTTTCTACGAATGAGGAACCTTCCTTTCAATACTGGTTAGATCTATCGTATAAGTTTTCGTCTCTGTAATAAAACGATTGTTTATAGGTAGAATCAGTTCCGATACTAAAAAGGTCATCGGTACATACCTATACTCTCAGCCTGACACTTCTTTCGACTCGTGGTTTCTTAACTACGAAAACTTGACGCCACAACCTCTTCTGAGAACTCTCAGGGAACCTGACGTTCCTCTAGGTTGGTCAGGTAAGAGTTCCTCTAGTCGGGACCCTAAAGAAACCTTCCTTACTACGATTTCGACTTTGACGTCATGAAACTGGTGGAGTACGCTTCTCAACTGAGTGACCTTTTCTGAGACTACGACCCTCCCTAACCCCCGTCCTCCTCTTCCCCTGCTGGTTCCTACTCTACCGACCTACCGTAGTGGCTGAGCTACCTGCACTCAAACTCACTTGAGACCCTCAACCACTACCTGTCCCTCCGGACCGCCCGTCGCTAAGTGCACCAGCGTTTCTCAGTCTGTGCTGACTCGTTGACTGGACTTGACTTTTATTCGATCATCCATTGTAACATCAGACCTCTTCCGCTACCGTGGGGTGAGGTCATGAGAACGGACCTTTTAGGGTACCTACCTCCTCGGACCACCCGATGTCAGGTGCTCCAACGTTTCTCAGTCTGTGCTGTCTCACTGATTGTGTAAATGTGAAAGTTCCAACGTCTCCTGTCCTCACGTCGGAAACTGTAGATACACTCCTCCTCCTAGTTATTTCAATGTTTATTGACATTTTTGACATCAACCTCAATGACTCACTTTATACCCCGATTTTTATGTCCTCTTTTTACACTAACCCACTTTTCAATTCAAAACACACATAACGTAGTCTATATCTGTATCTTGAACCTATGTCTTACGAATTTGACCTTTATGTTCAGACTTGCAATCCTCTCTCTCTCTTCCCGACTCTTAAACTACTGTTCTCTTCACATCCGTGACCTTGAAGTTTAAAGATATTTCAACCCTTAAAGGTTCGTATCTGTCTAATCCTCACACTAAACATACCATCATTCATTCTTTAGTATTTACTTCCTCTTTGTCCCTCATAAATCCCGTACTTGTGATCCCGTCTTTTCATAAAGTTTCCCATACATTTGTTTTGACGTTTACAGTGTTTCTCAGTGTTTCAACGAACTCTTTCTCCAACAACCTAAACCAGTATTCTCGCAAGGATCTTGTTTATCTTCTCATTAAAATCGTCTTTATTTCCTTGTTCCTTTGAGGGTCCCCTCTCACCTGTTTTCAATCACTTGATCTCTAAATCTTACATGATTAAAAACTTCGTTCAAAGGTTCATTTCTCTGCTCGTCATCCCATCATGTAAACAGAAAACTCTTCCTCCAATATCCCCTCTCCTTTGTCGGTCCGCTTTCTTGTGCTTCACACGTTGTCCATAGTCAAGATTAGTTGTTTGGAAACTAATAGAGACGTCTTTAAAACCTTCTCCTTCACAGAGTTCATAAGATCTAATACCGGAACCGAAGGTAAAGAAGTTAATGGGGAAAATCGACAATACTGACGATCTTAGGAACTTGTGACAAGGGAACTACCCACAATATAGGAGGTGGGTCCGGATTCCCTTCCCTGTGTGACGTCCAAAAGGTGTATAGGTATCCGGCTTACACAGTCAGTCAGACAATTATACAACCTCATTGATTTCTTTTTAAAATTTTTCCTTTTTTAATTTTATTTTTTCATTTATTTTTCATCATTTAATAAGATATGTAATCGATGAAATTTTTATAAACGACAAGACCGTAACCATTCCCGTAAGTCAGAATGGATCGTAGTACAGGATACCCGGAATCGTACGCTACGAGTGGACAACCCAGAAATCTGTCGTAGCAACGGGAACGACACAGGTGGTACCGACCGTATAGAGTGTAGAAGAGACACCTGAAATTGTGATTGAGAGAAGTCAGAAGAGAAGGTTAGAGAAGTCAGAAGGTTGAGACCGACAATTTCGGTTCTACAACTCTAGGTTTTAGAAGAAACAGAGATCGTCAGTTTTTGATACGGCAAAAGAAGTGAAACCCAATTTTATTCTGAGAAACCTTCAGTCTCAATCCGTTATAAAAAGAAACTTACATCCAAAATAAGAGTAGAAGGATTTTCCTAGTCCTTGACTCCCCGTTGTCTCTACTGACCGTCCTTTGAGTAAGTTTTATAACAGTATAATGAGTCCTTAGGACGTACTTCCACCCCTTGAGCTCCTTAAAGTTCTCATTAAAACTGATATACTCCATACTGAGTATATAATGATATACTCGACTTCTAGGGTTGACTAGTTATCTCACGATAGGGAGACCTACACATTCTTTATAAGAGGACATTTATGTATGATATATGAAAGAACTCAGTGAGGAACTGAAAAAAGGTATCGTGAATGGTTTATATGAAATTACATACGGTAATAACTGAAAGGGGAGAGATCAAAAATCTGAGACACTCCCATTTCTGGTACAAACAAAGTAAATGATGACCTAATTAAGACTCATGGACTCAGATTGTATCTTTGACGAATATTTTTAAAAACCTTACTTATTTATTTACTTTCTTAATTTGTTCCTTATGGTTTATCACCTCATGTCTATCTTTTCCCGAGAAGATAAAAATACGTTTTCACATGGTTTCATACTTCATTAGAAATAACAATAACCATGGATATATTTATGGTAACTACAAAACCTCCACCCAACTATAAGTCGGTCTTATATAATCGTATCACAGGGAAGAGAAACCGACTAAGGACATGATACGAACGAGTGTACATAAAACATACAACGGAGATGACTCTTTATAACAGTAAGACTTTTCTAGTGTGATTATCAGTTAACAAATTAATTAACTCCCTTTTCTCGTAAATTCTATTTATCGATTTAATAGTGAAATAAAAATTAAACAATAATATAAAGTACTTTCCTATTTCTTTCAGTTATATGATTATATATAGAAGTTTCGACGAAGTCTTATTATTTTACATGTGTATAGAATTTTTACTTGCATCATTTAATAAATTTTTTCTCAAAAATCTCACTGAATCAAGTTAGACAGTCATGGGGGTGTTGATGCCATATCTTATTTACAAGATTTGATTTGTGGAATCTAGTAAATTTACGATGTCTGACGAACTCTTTTGGGAGTTGGTTTTTCTGTTTACTCTTTACGTTCGTTTCCCTTTATTTACTTGTGAGTGAAACACAGTCTCTTTTAACCTCATCCAAAATGAGATTCCTTGTCGGAAGTCGTAAGTATAAAGGAGTACCATATGTAATCCTAGAAATCTCAGTATTTTAAAGATCTACAGAAGAACTACTGATTTGGACAAAGGAAGAAAAAGACTCCGTAATAAGTCCTTCGTGTGTCACATAAAATAGGAAACGAATCGTTCTGTTCTTACAAGATACAATCCCTTACATATATGTTTTATTATATAAACAACTTTACATAAAGACGACTTTCAAAATATAAAAGTAAAGGGAAAATAATATATACAACGGAGATTACAGAGTCACGTTGTGTCTTTATTTCTTGTATCTCGAAGTCAGATCTGTGGACTAGTCTTTTGTTTAATGAAGTAATATCATAAGAAGTTTATCATAACAGAGATCGTACCATTTTGACCACTAAAACCTCCCACTCGATTATACAGAAAGAAGATCCCCGTTCTGGTACATTGTGACATTTGAACTGACTCTTTCTGTCGACGGATGGACATGTTGATGTCACGGAGAAACGGAGTCTAGAATGGACCCAGGGTAACCGAGGAAACTTCCGATTGTATCCTGAAATAGGAAAACTAAATTTGAAACTAGAGATAATTTTATTGTGTAAGGAAGAGGCAAAGAGACGTTTGAGGAGGTACATAAACATCAGTTAATTTCGAATTAGTTGAAAAAGACTAGAAAAGACTCCTTGTCGTAACCCACACATGGTATCTTCGTGGTCTTTTCTCCAATTCGGGGGATATCCCCTGTCGTTCAGGCACGTCCAGTCATTCACGTCTTCTCCCGACTCTTACTCTCCTAATCCCACTAGTGGTTACAAATTTTTGGTTAAAGCATAAAAACACTTAGACATACTAATTTGTTATACGAAACCAAATGATTTTTTTGAGTATAGAATCTAATTACTAATTTATAACCTTCTTTACTAAAAACGAAATTTAAAAGATAAAAAAGGGTTGATCTTTACATAATATATCTCACCGTGTATATTTCCGTTATTTTAATTTGTTCATACTTTGAAACTACTTAACAAAGACGTTTTCAATAAAGAGTTCTCATCTATTTCACGAAAACTTGTCTAAGTGAAAAAGAGTCCAGTGTCCTCACGATAAATTATTTAATGAAAAGAACCCACGATTCTCGGTGGAAATAAGTAGACTTTTCCAATTACGTCGACAATTTTCACAGGTTCAACAAGAGTCTCTTATTAAATACGTGACTTTGAGACAAAATAAATCCTTTAAGAATTGCTCTTTTTTTTTTGTTTTGACACGTCATGTTTAATTTCTGTCATCAATATCATCAAGTATTGACTTCAACAAAAAAGGGGGGACTCGAGGTAAATATACCTGACTAAATATAGGGACTGGTACATTTTAAAATCTTAAGGGACAGAAAGTGGGGTCCTAAAGGATAGAAAGGAAAATGAATTATAAAAAGGTATCATGAATAATATTTATATGACACAAAGTGTATATCTAAAACAAAAGAAGACTGAAGGAAGTGATCCTACATTCAAGGTACGTTTATTGAAAAAAAGACTAACGTAATGGAGTCAAAGGGACCTGTCATGATCCGTGTACATTTGTAAGTTATTTACTTACATCCTTATTTAGTTATAACTAGTTTAAATGGTTCATTAACGGTCTAAAGGTAAACTACATGGTGACTTTCGTATTAAATGGACAGAGTACTAATCTTTTATATCATTCTTTTGTACCAATCTTTTCACGAAATTTTTTGTAAGACTATGTATCAGTCGGGAATTGTGAGTGACCATGATAGTAATTTAGTTAAACACTTTTCTTATGATAAAAAATTACTGAGTAACGAATTCACTTTATCTCAGTACTGTTAATTCATCTATAATTTGTATAAAACGGAGTTAACAGACTTAGGAAATCAAGTTTCGTATAAAATTATTATGTAATAATTATATTAAATGAAAAACTTTTCATTATTCTGAATTAATTTAAATAAACTGTTTGAGGTTAATTTAGTTTGTCTCATAATATTATTAAGGTTTCTAATTCCAACCAAAACTTAACACGAGACGGTAAATGATCCAGACACTGGGACCCGTTCAGTTAATTTTTGGAATCCGAAGTCAAAAGTGTACCCACTCTTAATTCAGATACAGTTATCAAATTATAATTTGTATCGTGTCATGGACTGTGTATTGTTAAGAACTATTTTCCTTCTAGTTTTTTTATAGTAATTTACATATTTTAGATCACTTTTTACAAACACTGTTTCGATAGAATTAAATGTATTTTAACTCACTCTTAATTTTCACTTTAATAAAAAAAGACTGGGGTTCAAATTCGTTTATTTAATCTTTAAGTGTAAAACCTTCTTTAACAGTAAAAGTTTTCTCTTGAATTATATTCTTTATGACTGTATACTACGTTTAGTGAATCGTATACTGAAGGAAACATAACGATTCATATTTTGTGTCTCGGAGAATCATGGTCAAATTCCTACGTCCACAGGAAAATTTTAGTTGTGAAGATTTAAGGACTTTTCGGTTGTAATATATATGTTAGGAGAGGGAAGGGATAGGGTTAGTTAAATTTGAATATCTCCATGACTCAATCTTTCTACAAGTCTTTGGAATACTATGTACAGAAGTTCCAGTAACAATAGATTCTTACACGATAATTACAAAACAATATGCCCGGTAAATCCGTCAGAACATGTTGTAAAAATCGTGGTTTCATCCCCTTAACCTACGGTGTGAATCAATACCACCTCTTCTACCCTTTACAAAGGCGAATCCAAGAGATGTGTCTAACGACCTCGGCGTCACCCTTTTGTTCGGAAAGTCCAGTAGGGTTCCATCTGGTGTCTGTGCCCCAAGATGAAACACTGTATTTCGAGTTACTCCAAAGAACTCGGTCTAGTTCTGACCTTATGTGTACAGATATTAACAGGTCCTCGACCCTTCGGACTCGTTTATCCTGTAACAAGAAATTACTCACATTTCTCAGAGTCGTAACAGAGGTTTAGGGTTCGTTTGGGTAAAGTCTAGGTTCGAACGATGATGACACTCGATTATGAGCAAAGGATACATGTTTCCTTTACTACCACAATCGCAACTCCTACCCCTTATATGTTCTTTTATCAGGTAGAAAAAAAATTGAACACCTACCTTATATTTCTCGGAAAGTTTCAGAACTTTTACGGCACTCGCGACGATTACAATGTTCCTAGTCTTACACCTATAACGAATGTACTCTCTACACCCGCAGGAAGTTTTAAGGGGACGAATTACATGGAATTATAATTTTGTGTCTGGTCATGTTTATTACAAAAATATATTATTACACTAAGTTGATTAGTCCCGACAAGGATCCGGCCCCGGTGGAAACACAGTACGTCAGATCGTGTCTTTTTCCACCGAATTGGGTTCCTTGTGTCCGGGACAGTGATGGGGATAGATAACCTAACTCTTTTGGAAGGTATACAGGTCTGGTACGATAACTATCGAATACCACTTGTCACAGTCTAAACACCAGAGGTTCTTTCTAAATCGAAACCCTGGTCCCCGGTCCGAACTTATGAGTCTCGAAAACACACCGGCTTCAAAATAATGTCACTTTTTCCTGTCTCTTGCGAAGACTGTATCTGTAGTCTTCTCGTTACCTCTTACGGGGTGAATTATCAGAACAGTTCCGGAATGTATGAAAATAATCTGGGTGAGGGCGTTGTATGTAAAATTTAATTGTTCTAATCTTGATTGTTATCTTTCCAGAATGTTCTGGGTGAGGGTGTATTTTATTGTCTTAATCAGTCTCCCAAGGACAATTCCTCTTTGTACAGGAATTCGTTCTATGTAACAACAACACATTAGTCATGTCTCGAATTCCCTTTTGTGTGGGAACTCGTTGTACTCAACAAAACAACACATTAGTAATAGAGACCCGAATTTCTTTTATTGAAGACAGAATACACTGATTCTGTTTTGTTACATCTTTTTTTGAAACAGGAAAAGAGGACGAGGTCTCGGGACCCGGGAAAGGAGGACTCCCGGGGTCTGAGGAATAGTTGTATGGATTCTTAATTGAGAGAGTGATGCAAGGAAAACACAAACATCAAATATTTCAGAATGTAGTAGTAGAACTAAAACTTTACAATGTGTATCTCCTACGGACTCCCTGCTGAACTTAGACATAGACGATTTTATTTTTAGTTACCCAAAAGACAATTTCGTTCGACGGAAGATGGAGATGGAAGATGAGAAGTTTTTTTATGAATAATTCTCAAAATTATAGATACTGTCCGATATTCAGAACAAGTTTTACATCCCGATGTAGAAAATAAGTTGGAGTCTAGACTAGATTTCAACATTTCGTTTCCGAAATGATTTGACGACAATCACCCGACACAGTTCATTGTACATAAAGAATGGTAAAAACCATTAGTATCTTCACAGGTCAAATCGCACGACGTTCAGTACCCCATCGTTTCTCAGTCTTTACTGACTCGTTGACTTGACTTGACTTGACTTAACTTATTAAGAGTTAAAAAGGTGTTACTCCGGGAGGAGAGACTAAAATTTTTTATTAAAAGAGGGAGTGTTACGGGTATAATATTTTATGTAGATAATTTGTTTAACGTAAGTGATGTATTCTTAAACAAAAATATACTTTTCTAGATAATTTCCCATGTGTTAAAATTTTCGATTTTTTGTTGTTGTTGTTATTGTTTACTACTATTTACCGTTGATTTTATTGTGATTTACATAAATTATTGTCTAGTACAAATCTATCGAATACGTCGTTTGAGAGTAGTCTTACTAGACCTCAACTAATGATCAGGGAGGTGAACAAAAGGTACAGTGAAATCATAGGACTCTGAATGAAAAGAAAAAGTCATGAGTCTCATCATTTAAGTTATAGTAGGTCACAAATATTCCCATACTTACTCCCTGATATCCTTTTAATAGACCGTTATGTGACGAAAGAAACATATGTCGTAGGTGAGTTATTTATAAGAAAAAGAGGACACTCTCTTATATTTTCGATCTTTCGTAAAGACTTATTATTTTTACTGAGTGGTTACTTTTAAGGATTGACTCAGGGAATCCGACCCTCTGGAGAGATCTATCTCTCTGTTGTCACACACAGAGGTCACGGAAGATCCTTAATTGCCTTAAGTGGTACTCGTCCTTCAACACCTCTGAAGTGACACACACACCACCCTACATGGAAAGTCTGTATTCGACGACAGAAAGGATTGTTAGAAGACATCTGAGGTTTTCATGTTCCGACAACATCAGATAGACTTTACAGGACTCCTCGATCTGTAACTTCGGTATCCACACCAGTTCTCTGGGGTCCCAGACCCAGTCGGTAAACACAGAAAACAATACCTCATAGGATGGTCTAGTCCGTATACCAACAAGAAGGTTTTCAGTAATCCAAACACAGACTCACCATACACTGTCACTGTTTCTTCCTTCGAGGACAATTTAATTATAAAAAAAGACAAATAAAAACCCTTCTTTGAGTACGAAAGGAAAGGGTGTAAGAGTGGTTGCACTGAAACAATTATTATTTATACAATATGATTTTTGTACTAAGTTTTCGTTCTACATAAAGGAAGGAAAACAATTTTCTGATGTGAACCAGTAGATTCCCGTCTAGTAATTCTTGTCGAATCTGCAATAATAAGGGGGTTTGGGTTTTCGAAATTTGTACGTTATTTAATAAACTCATTCGATAAATGTTAAAATAAAAGAAAAACAAAAAATAAGTGTCTGGTTTTGGTGGTTGGGGTTTCTTAAAAAAAGGGTTACGAGTCTGACACGAGACTATTGTTCGACCAGTGAAGATCTTCTATAAAATTGAGATATTCCGGTCATTTTCTGAACCCTTTTTTTTAAATTTGTAGTCCGACTGATCATAAATTCATAATTTCAGTTAAATATAAATAAACAAGTTGTGTATAATTGTTAAAGATAATATGAGAAGATTCTTAAGTTCCAAAAGTATTAAGATATAGTCTATCGTAGGTGATTACTCGTCAGTGACCTCCTTGGTATAATAAGATGTGTATCATGAAAAGACAAGAGGGAAACGAAATAAGGAAACAAAGGACTCTTTTACTATATATTTGGTAGCTAAGACTCTTTATAGTCATAGGACCTTAAGGAAACGACTCTTTTTTCTAAAGCACTGTAATAAACAAGTAATTATCATAACTCCTAAGAGACTTTTAGCTGAGAACCCCCAATTTAGGGAGTCTGATACCTATCAGAAGAAATTTCCCATAGTAACGGAGGTGTAGTAGTCAGACGAAACGATACGACAAGATTAGATGGTTTATGAACCAAACTCAAGAAGGATAAATATTATTTTTTAGAAAGTAAATGTTTATAAAACTAAATATAGAATCGAGAAGATAATGTTTTCATATCGAAACAATATGAATCGTTTGACCTCAGCTTCTTACTTTTATTAAAACTTTACAACATCGGTTTTAGAGACGGAATAACAACTATTAATGAAGACTATCAGGAATCCGGAGATTCCTGATGGTAGGTACGGACGTACCTACATCTTCCGGACGAATAGGTTGTCACTCAACTCTAGTCGGAGTTAGAAGGGTCGTTCATTCTCATTTCCGACCACTATAGGTGTGTTTTTTATTGAGAAAAGATCCAAAACGTTACCTTGTCTATACCAACGACAACGATGATTGTTGATCTCACGAAGGTCCCAGACGAGTCAAGTTACCGATGTTAACACTACGGTTAGAGGTGTCATCTAAAGGACCATTCAGACTTTAGTTAGAAAAGAGATTGACATAGACATTTCTCACTAATACAAATTTATCTTTTAGTAAATTTACGTATACATTTTACTCCCCCTATAGACAGAAATAATTCACCTATAATTGTTTACCTTTTACTGTTTTCTGTAAAAAGACTTCAACATTAAATATTGGTGTAATTGTATATCTCACAAGTAACATAATCAAATATAATAATATTACCGACGAGTGTCTACACTTTTTATAATCGATTACTGAGTATTTTAACCCTCTCCGATTACAGTAAGTTTTAAACAGATGAACTACCTAAAAAAAGAGTATTTAATTAAGTCTGAAATTTTTAAAGGTAATATAAGATTATCTAAATAAATCCTTCCTATGAATCTTTTACTAATACTTTATAATATGTCATGAGTTTGTTTTATGATAAAGTTACTTTACAACCCGTGGTTTTTATGTGTCCGGTCGAAGTCTCACGTAAAGTGTCGTTAGGTAATTATAAAACTGTCTGTACTCTGAAACTGGTAGAACTACCCACACAGGGTGTCCAACAATTTTAGACGAAAAAAAATCTCCATTAAATTCCAAAGTGAATTCATAAGTAGAAAAATATAGTCGACTTCAATGTCTCGGTATCAAGTTGTAAATGTTTTTTTCCTAATCCATTAGACTTTGATAAAAAGACGTATACATAGCGTTTGACTTTATGTAAGACGGTACAAAATGTACGAGGACACAAACCTCGAGTCGTCTCGTTGTCGTATGGATGTGTCTCGTTGGTCATCCATCAATAAATCAACTACACTTCAAAGAGTAAATAAACTTGTGTCCATTAGACCGAACGAGGTCTTATTTCTTTCTTATACATCTTTATAGAAGCACTCGGGTCTAGATCATACTCTGATAAACCATCTAATTCATTTTATTCATCAAGTCCTACCCCTTACAGATTTTCGTTCAGATGTTTCCATTCAAATCCGTCCCAAGAAATACTAAAACTTATGTGTTTACTATCCTAAAAAAACAATTGGAAAAATGATACCTTTTAAATTTTGTATAAGTTTTCACCTCTAATCTTTTTTTTTGTTTTTGTGTGTGGGTATCACACAAGTAGTCAACAGTCGTAAATATTTAAAACAAAGTATATAGAAAGGATGATGAGGGTAGAGATTTTATAAATTTTATATAAGTAATGAGTACAAAGTAGTATACATTCACTATTCTTGAAATTTTTAGTAATGTGATAGACAAATTATTTGAATTATTAAGGAATTATATTAAGTTAAAAGTCGATTCAACGGAGATTTAGTTACACCATGTAAACAACTACATAAAGAACTCAGACAAAATTAAATATCGTACGGAATCGAAAGGATTTTACGGTAAATAGAGACATTCATTGAACCAGTAAACAAAGAATCTTAAGGTTGTGAAACCTACACCGACTCACATTGAGGAAACACAGTAAATTGTATGAGGAGAAAAGGATATATTGAACAATTGAATAATCTCGATCTCCAAACTTATTTATTTAAGTCCAAGTCAACAAACCTGTTTTCATTAAACACATTACTTTCACAAAGTTGAAATAAAACATCCGTCACTTCCCGGTAACGTAGAAAAATTTGTGTGGAAAAATTCCTAAAATACACCAGTGTAAAATAAACGCTTTCATCTGTAACCCCTTTTCACACTTTCTGTCTTAGTTCAATCTTCTCTACTCTGTCTCTCTTGACAGTGTTCCCGTTACCGTTACCTTCGTCGTCTTCCTCCGTCGACAATTCCCTACGTCACAAAACACCACCTATGTAGTCTCGAACTCTTAACTAAACTAAACCCTCCACTCGGTTCCTCTTCTGGTCTCCCATAAAACTTTAACTTATTAACTTACAACTATGACAATTGACTGTGACTTTCGTATGCCGTAAATGTACAAAATCTTTCCTTCAAACCTAAACTTTTCTTACTGAAACTTCATGAAAATCTTACATCTCTCCGTCGGAGATGGGTCTTCATCCTTTATGTCTGGACCAAACTCCTCTCTCCGACTTTTGACTTTTTTCGACACACTCTCAACTTAGGGGCACGTCGTTCACTCGTTACTTACTCTCCGTCCTCTTCCCCTTCCTTTCCACACCTTTATGTAATGAGAAATTTATTGAAACCACCATTCCTTTCTCCCGCTCATTCGACTTGGTCGTTAATTTACTTTTTTCGCCTAAACCCCTAATCTCCTGATCTCTGTGGATTAGATAATGTATTCTTATACTTAGTCGTTTCCCCTTTATAAGTCTCTGACCCCTATGATTGGTTTTTTTACGATTGTTTCATATATGTACTCGTTTCCCTTTCATAAGTCTCTGACCTTATGATTGTTTCTTTATGAAGTACATTACTCCTTTCTTTTATACCTTCTCTAGTTTCCATGTCCACCCATCCTCAAGTGAAACCTTTTCATCATGAACTAAATCCTTTCTTCTCTTTATTTTCTATGTCCGACTCTTCAACTCTCCAAGATTAACACAAGTAGTGGAGTCACTTCACCCTCCGTATTCGGGAGTCTCTCCCTCCCCGATATCCGGACCGGTTCCGGACCCTTCCCATCAGTTCAGAATGAGATAATACCTACCTTTTCTTTCGGTTTTACATCCTTCTAACGAGTCATCTCTCTTATATCGACTACAACATCAATAATATGAACATTTCCATTTAATTGCACAGTTATTCGGTTCCTCACTGATCCTGTCGTTTTCCTTCATAAAACGTACACTTTCACTTTTACTTCAGTGAGTCAACACTGAGAAACACTGGGGTACCTGATATCGGATGGTCCAAAGAGACAGGTACCCCAAAAGGTCCGTTCCTATGACCTCACCCAACGATAAAGGAAGACGTCCTGTAGAAGGGTTGGGTCCCTGAGTTGGGGTCAGAGCGTGCAACATCCGTCTACGAAATGATAGACTCGGTGGTCCCTTCAGTGGTAAAATAAAAAAAAAATTACACCATTTAAAATTTTTACTACACCTTCGAAGGTAGATGTTATCGTGGATCTTCTGGTCGTAGTTTTAGTCGACTCTATCAACAATACAAAGCTGAAGTAGTGAAGTGGGGTCTACACGACACGACACGAATCAACGAGTCAGTACAGACTGACAAACACTGAGGTACCTGACGTCCGGTAGTCCGAGGAGACAGGTACCCCTAAGAGGTTCGTTCTTATGACCTCACCGAACGGTACGGAGGAGGTCCCCCAGAAGGATTGGGTCCCTAACTTGGGTCGAGAGGACGGAACGTCCGTCTAAGAAATGACTGACTCGTTGTCCCTTCGGGAATGGGGGTTGTACATCACAGTCTTAGAGACTTACACCATGACCCATAAAAATTTTTTAGGACGTCCACTCAGAGTATACGTAATACTAACTCTTGTTAACTGTCACACAAGGTTATAACTTAGGTAATAAGGTCAGTTTTCGTATTAGTACATAATTCCTTTATATTGATTTTTGTTTTAGAAGAGGGTTGGGTCTTTAGGAAAGGTGATTGTATCGTCTGTACTTTTGTGAGTAACTTAATCGTAATTTGGTCTTATACTACAAGTCATGTCCGTTAAGTGACTTTCAAACGTTTCCGTCTTTCCTCAGAGTGAGAAAATGTATCAGTTCGTCTCTTTTGTTTAATATACGTATAAAAGTTTTATTCATTATTGACAGGATTTCATTCTCCCGAACTGTCGTGGTAAACAGTACATAAGTAGGATTTAAATGGACCAATAATCCCACTGGTAAGTACGATCACATAATCGAAATAGGTCTCTTTTTTTATTTTAAAAGTGTAGAAATACTTTCCTCCATGAAAACGTTAGACTTCGTTCCAAGGTTGGCTTCAATCCGAGGGTCGGAAGGGTCTGACACTATATTCCCATGATGAAAGGAACTACAAATATCAAGATTCTCTATCAAGGGTTCAGGAACTCTTTCTGCAGGGAGTCAGCATTTCGATTAAAAGTTTTCTTAAATATATGTAAAGTGCTTCTACTCTTTCATGAATACGCAAAAGACTATATTTACTAGAGAAATAAAAGTTGTCCCTTTTAATTTTAAACGTAAACAAGAATGTGTAAAAACGTGAAAATAAAGACAACCCGAATCTGTTCATAGGTCTGAAGGGTTTGGATACGTATATGTGTGTGTATGACAACGTTAAATTTTAAATATAATTTTTCATAGATTTTAAGTCTATTTAATCTTTCAGGTTCTTTCCGAAATCAATATACCTATAAAAAAAGTTCTTAAAAACGTCGGGTCAAAAATTTGGGTAAAAACGTCTAACGAACGTTTTCTTCTAGTCTCACTTATTTATTTCGGACTTCCAATTAACGAGTGAAGGGAGAACTGAACACCGAAGAGAAGGTGTAGTTCTAGTGGGAACTACAGTAGTTCTCAAGGTGTTCGACGAGTCTATGATTCGTTTCCGGATCTTACTCTTACTCAGACCGTTTCCTTCCTCGATAGATTTACGTTTCATTACAATTATTACTACTCTCATTAGTAGAGTGGGATAGACTGGAAACGACAAAGTACTGTAATCTTGATAAAAGAAATTAAAGGTACCGTAAATAGGAACTCAGTTCCCTAGATAGTACCAAATTAAATAAAATTTAAATTTCCCTGTGGTAAATTAAAATTTCCATCAATTGAGAACCGATAGGTTTGATCATCGTCCCTTATCTGAGAACGGGGTGACTGTAATATTAATACGAGAAGGTTCTTATTTTGAGTTTGGTGTCAACTAAAAAACTCATGGTTCCTTAATAAACCGACGGTTTCACTTTATATGTCCATTCAGAAAAACCGGAGACGTTATTACATGTGATCAGAGAGAAAATCTTCTACCATATAAACTCTCAGACGAACTCGAAGGTTCAGGGATTTCTTCAGAAATTACTATTTCCGTGTTAGTTCCTTTTCTAATCCAAATACTGTGGTCTTTGAAACACTGGACTATAACAAAATACTACTTGATTACTCAGTGTCCTTTGACTTACAATCAAAATATATTGAACAGTAAAACATAAGATAAACTTTATTGTGATTCTTCCTCATTTATGTTATGTAAATTACGACCCGTGTAATGTATTAAGAGAGAAAATAAAGAATGTTGTTTGAATGTTTTAACAAAAATTAAAAGTAAAATGTTATATCTCTAACTCCTAATCTTAAACAGATCATGATCCTTCGATCATTAACAATCTCTATATTTTGATCTTGAGAAAAGTAGTTTGGTACTACGAATTTCATTAGAACTTGTGATTCAAATTTTTTACGATAGATATCTTTTGGTTTGTTAGGTTAATATTCACCCGTTTGTTCACTTACCTGTAAAAAAAGTCTTTTCGGCATGTCTACCGGTTGTCCGTGTACTTTTCTATGAGTTATAGTGATTAGGAGTTCCTTTACGTTCAGTTTGGTGTTACTCTATAGTAGAATGTAAACAGTATTAACCATAATACTTTCTCTGTTATTTATTGTTTACGACTACTCTCACATCCTTTTTGTCCTTGGGAACCCGTGATGACTACCTTTAGATTTAACCACATCGGGGATACCTTTTGTAAAAATATTTCTAAGGAGTTCTTTCATTTTTGTCATGATGGTATGTTAGGTCGTTAAGGTAAAGACACGTATAATACACTTCCTTTATGTTAGTGACACTGTTTCTCTGTAGACATGGGCATATAAGTGTCATCGTAATAAATGTTTCTCGGTTCTGTACATTTGTCGACTTTACCAATAGTTATCCACTTACCTACTTCTTCTACACTCTATGTATGTGTGTGTGTATACACGTGTTAAGTTGATATTTTTTCCCCTTTAGACGGTAAACACTATTGTACCTACCTGACATTTCCAATAATATAATTCGTTTTACGTTATGTTTCTTCATGTTTAGATGTACTAGAGTAAGTAACCATCTTAGGTTTTCCGTTTCGGTTTCGAGTATCTTTTACTCTTGTCTAAAAAACAATGGTATGAGTCGCCACCCCTGTGTCCTTTTACTTTCTCTCACCACTTTTCCATGTCTGAAGGGTAATATTCTATTCATTTACGATCCCCACATTACAAGTAACCTTCCTGACTCCCACTCCGACTTTGAGGTTATGAAATCGGTGGAGTACGTTTGTCAACTGAGTGACCTTTTCTGAGACTACGACCCTCCCTAACCCACGTCCTCCTTTTCCCCTGTTGGCTCCTACTCTACCGAACTACTGTAGTGACTGAGCTACGTGTACTCAAACCCACTTGAGGCCCTCGACGACTACCTGTCCCTCCGGACCACACGTCACTAAGTACCCCAGTGTTTCTCAACCCGTGCTGACTCACTGACTTGACTTGACTTATAATTTGTACTCTAATATCAAATATGACAACATATAAATTTTATATATTTTTTAACGATTCTCTTATTTAGGATTTTAAAGAGTAATGTTCCCTTTTTTTGGAAAAAAAAAGAAAAAAAAAACTACAGATATACTTACTACCGAGTTGTCATTTAAATATAATTTAAATAATGAATTTAAATAACAATATTAGTAAAACGTTATTTATATTCAGTTAAGTAATACGACATTTGGAATTTGAATATACCACGACATACAGTCAATCCTTTCGAATGTCACTTACCACGACCTAAGAACTAGAGGTTTCTTCTAAATCGAAACCCTGGTCTCTGGTCCGAACTAGTGAGTTCTCGAAAACACATCGTATCAAAATAATTTCATACTTCTCCCTGTCTCTTTCGAAGACTGTGTCTGAAGTTTTCCCCCTGTCTCTCCCAGGGGGTGAGTGATCAAAATCGTTCCTTCGATATATTAAAAAATTAACCAATAAGTCAAATCAAGTCAAGTCAACGAGTCAACACAGGCTAAGAAACACTGGGGTTCTTGGTGTCGTGTGGTCCGGAGGGACAGGTAGTGGTTGAGGGTCTCAAATGAGTTTAAGTACAGGTAACTCAGTCACTACGGTAGGTTATTAGAGTAGGAGACAGTAGGGGAAGAGGAGGACGGAAGTTAGAAAGGGTTGTAGTCCTAGAAAAGTTTACTCAGTTGAGAAGCATAGTCCACCAGTTTCATGACCTCAAAGTCGAAGTTGTAGTCAGGAAGGTTACTTGTGGGTCCTGACTAGAGGAAATCCTACCTGACCAACCTAGAGGAACGTCAGGTTCCCTGAGAGTTCTCAGAAGAGGTTGTGTCAAGTTTTCGTAGTTAAGAAGACGCGAGTCGAAAGAAATATCAAGTTGAGAGTGTAGGTATGCACTGATGACCTTTTTGGTATCGGAACTGATCTACCTGGAAACAACTGTTTTATTACAGAGACGAAAAATTATACGACAAATCCAACCAGTATTGAAAAGAGGGTTCCTCATTCGCAGAAAATTAAAGTACAGAAGTTAGTGGTAGACTTCACTAAAACCTCGGGGGGTGGGGGGTTTTATTTCAGACAGTGACAAAGGTGACAAAGGGGTAGATAAAGGGTACTTCACTACCCTGGTCTACGGTACTAGAATCAAAAGACTTACAACTCGAAATTCCGTTGAAAAAGTGAGAGGAGAAAGTGAAAGTAGTTCTCCGAGAAATCAAGAAGTGAAAGACGGGATTCCCACCACAGTAGACGTATAGACTCCAATAACTATAAAAAGGATCGTTCGAACTAAGGTCGACACGAAGGAGGTCGGGTCACAAAGAGTACTACATGAGAAGTATATTTAATTTATTCGTCCCAATTAACCAGTAATGTCATTTACTTTTCTTACAGAGTTCCGACATATCTAGAATGATCTGGGTGAGAGTGTTAAATGTAAAATTCTACTGTCCAAATGTTGATTGTAATCTTTCTAAAATGGTCTGGTTGAGGGTATTATAAGTAAAATCCTATTGTCCTAATCAGTCTTCCAAAAGTTCTTCCTCTTTGACAGGAGTTCTTCCTATGTTACAACAATATACTAGGAACCGTTCGGTGAGGTCATAAGAACGGACCTCTTAGGGTTCCTACCCCCTCGGACCTCCCGCCGGCAGATACTCCAGTGTGGCTCAGCCTGAGCTGACTACGCTGAATCGTCGTCGTCGTCGTGTCTCAAATTCGACTCAGTAAAACAACACATTAGTGGACGAGACCCGAATTTCTTTTTTTGTAAAATACACTGACTCTGATTCCTTACATCTCTTTTATTTACAAACAGGAAAAGAGGAGGAACTCTTAAGGTCTAGGGAGAGAAGAGGAGACCCTGGAGCCTTAAGAATAGTTGGACGGATCCTTAACTTAGTTAGTTAATATAGAGTTATTTTCACTTTAAACGAGTGATTGGAGTCTATACGTCGACTGTGGCGACAAGACTTCGTTTCTTCTTGATTTCTCGAAGAACTACTTTCACTTCTCCTCTCACCTTTACAAACAAATTGAGTGGTAAGTCTTTTGATTCTAGTACCGTAGACCAGGGTAGTGAAGTACCGTTTATCTACCCCTTTGTTACCTTTGTCACTGTCGGAAATTAAAAACCTCGAGGTTTTAGTGACGTCTACCACTGACGTGGGTACTTTAATTTTCTGCGAACGAGGAACCTTATTTTCAATGCTAGTTGGATCTGTGGTATAATTTTTAGACTCTGTAACGAAACAGTTGTTTCCAGGTAGATCAGTTTCGATACCAAAAAGGTCATCAGTACATACCTACACTCTCAACCTGATGTTTCTTTCGACTCGTGACTTCTTGACTACGAAAGATTGACACCACAACCTCTTCTGAGAACTCTCAGGGAACCTGACGTTCCTCTAGGTTGGTCAGGTAGGATTTCCTTTAGTCAGGACTTATAAGTAACCTTCCGGACTGCGACTTCGACTTTGAGGTCATGAACCCGGTGGACTATACTTCTCGACTGAGTAAACTTTTCTGGGACTACCACCCTTTCTAACTTCCGTCCTCCTCTTCCCCTTCTGTCTCCTACTCTACCAACCTACCGTAGTGACTGAGTTACCTGTACTCAAACTCATTTGAGGTCCTCAACCACTACCTGTCCCTCCGGACCACACGAGTTAGGTACCCCAGCGTTTCTTAGTCTGTCCTGACTCACTGACTTGACTTGACTTGACTTTACATTTTTGTCGTACATTTACCTCTTAGTGTTATCTTTAATTTCTTAAACTTTTTAGGATACCATCTTTTTAAATAAATCGAAAATAGGTCCTCGTAGAAATGATACCTTTATTAAAAAAAAAGAACATTATAATTAATTATAAAGTTACTCATGGTCATAAAGTGTCCTTTATGTTATTAGTCGAATAAAGTAACTATCTGAAGAACCCACTCAGTTAGTTTTACTCGACAGGATAAAACATAATCTGAAACGAACTGGTAACGTGACAAGACACGGGTTTCGGTCCCACCTTTTACCCTATTAATAAGGTCCCTTATACGAGACCGGGAGACACATCTATTCTTTCCGGTGGTCAGGAAGAAAGGATGTGTCATCATCATAAAACCGGAGGTTCGACACTTCTCTTACGGACGGAAGTGAAACGTAGACGCTGACGTTAATGACATGGTCTACTCCGTCTTCTTGACTAGGTCTGTCGCTGACGACTAGTGTAGGACTAATTAGAAGTCACTATTTCACGTCACAACTCTTCTCCTTAAGCAAACGTTCACGTTACTGACTTGCTAAGTCTCAGGGAGGGAAAGAAATAAAATTATTACTTCAAGAAATGACGTTCCTAAAAATTTAAAGAAGATGAACATATTCATTTTGGATATAAGGAAGAAGACGAACTTTTCCTGACTTGAGAAGATTAAGGTTTCTTACACTTCGTCGTTCACGTTTATCCTCAGAAGTCAAACAGACTCTGACATATAAGTAAAGAATGTTGGGACGTTTGGTGTCGAAAGTAAGTGATTACTTTTTGTCTACACCTTTTAACTCCACCGGTCCATGGACAAGTCATGTCTCTCTTTTGGACTTAAGGATTAGGTGAAATTTTAGACGTAGTTGACGACTATAAACCCCATCTATTTTATAATCATGGGGAAATTTGAAGAACGAAAATATCGTGGTTTTGGAGTTATAACATATTTTTGAGTCATCTTCATCAAAAGTTTTTACTCAATTTTGTTGTGTTTATCGTAGACAAAAGGTTCGTTAAAAAATTTTCACATACACCACAGTTTATCGTGATGAGAGTAAAATATCTCTATCTTTACCTTTATTATATATTTAATGAAAATATTAGACGATTCTAATGTATCAAAACCTTATAGATAACCTCATGTTCTTTATTTATCTCAACTGGGAGACATAGGTGTCCAGGTGTAAACACCTAAGTTACTTTGAACCCAACTCTTATAACTCCCTTTTTTTTTATTAAGGTCCTTCAAGGTTTTCATTTTGAACTTAAACGACGTACGGTCATTTATAAATGTTTGTTAAATGTATCGTAAATGTTACTAAATGTATTTTAAATGTAACATAATATTCATTAGATTTTTACTAAATTTCATATCTCCTTCTACACGTACATCCGATATACGTTTATGATACGTACGATAAAATTAGTTCCCTAAACTCGTAGACACCTAAAAATAAATTAAAACCATAGGTTCCTACCAAGATCTCAGTTGGGGTGTACCTATAACTCCCTACGACAGGACATAAAGGTCCACTCTAAAGATACCGTCATGTTCCGTTGTACCCTGAAGGTCCACCATTGTTTACCATTACTCAGACGGACGGTTATGTCCTCTGAAATTAAGTTAGGGACCCGACCCTTCTAACGGACCTCCTCCTTTGTCGTTGGGCAATGTCAGAAGAACGGACCCTTTAAGGTACCTGTCTCCTCGGACCGCCCAATATCAGGTACCCTAACGTCTCAGTCTGTCCTGAATCACTGACCCGTGTTTGGGTGTTTCACGTGAGAAGTCGTATGTCTTTTCCGAGAAGGATAACATAACTTATCCAAAACCAAGTATACTATTCAAAATTTGATTACGATGGAATTTTGGGTAACTATGTCCCTGTTAGTATAAGTGTCCTTATGGACGTAGTCTTCACGTGTCTCGGGAACAGACGAGTGTTATCTAAGTGGGTCGGAGTGGGTACAGAGGAAATTAACGAAGTTTGTCACAAATCCCGTATCAAAGGTAAACTTCACTTACAGGACGAGAAGACCAATGATTTGACGATACCTAACACCTCACCCCATCTCATTACATCCTCTTTTTCCAAGATAAAGATTAAAATAAAGAGTGTGCCGGTGGACTCGTGATTTCATCTGGATAAACCCGAGTCAGAGTGTTTCGGAAAGTGTTCACGAGAAAGTAACGTTAAGTTTGATCAATCAAGGAGTCTTTCTTTCACTTACTCTGTGTGTGGGTAGGGGAAGTAATAAGTTCGGAGAGAGAAAGGACAAGGAAAAGGTAAATTTAGAGAGGGTAAATATTCGTATATTTAGAATGTTAAACCACCCTCACGAATTAAAGTGGTCTACCTTTGGTAGATTCCTAAAAGAAGACGGATTAGTTTTACATAACACATCCCTCTTTTTTATTAAAAGGGAAATGGGAAGATTCAGGAATCGACTCCCGGGGATATTATTTTCTCTCTAATTGTCTTCTTTTTGTTTGATTTCAAAGTATTGTACAATTAGAAAACCCCGAGGTTTTAGTGACACCTGCCGCTGACGTAGGTACTTTAGTCTTTTGATAATGAAGAACAGTCCTTTCCCTACTGTTTGGATCCGTGACACAACTTTTCGTCTCTGTAATGAGACGACTGTTTCTAGACATATCTGTTCCGATACCAGAAGGGTCACCAGTGCATACCAACCCTCTCAACCTGACATTTCTTCCGTCTTGCGGTTTCTTAACTACGGAGACTTGACACCACGACCTCTTCTGAGGAGTTTCAGGGAACCTGTCGTTCCTCTAGTTTGGTCAGTTAGAATTCCCTTTGGTTGGGACTTATAAGGGACTTTCCTGACTACGACTTCGAGGTCATAAAACCAGTAGACTACGTTTGTCGGTTGAATAACCTTTTCAGGGACTTCGACCCTTTCTAACTCCCGTCCTCTTCTCCCGTAGTCTCTTGTTCTACCGACCTACCGTAGTGACTACGTTACTCGTACTTAAACCCGTTTGAGGTCCTCTACCACTCCCAGTCCCTCCGGACCACACGACGTCAGGTACTCCAGAGTTTCTCACCTATGCTGACCCGTTGACTTGTTGTTTTGGAGGACATAAGTACCCACTATGAATCCTTTTGACTCATTGAGGGACTTTACCGGGTTCAGTGGAGAAATTTATGATAGAGGTCAATTTCTATTTTCTCTAACAACCCCTTCGACCGATCCCTCCAATAGTTCGTTTCGTATCGTTTTTTCTCATAACAACAATACGTCTAAATCCAGTCATCGGAGGTAAAAATTCTCAAAGACTTCTAGATCAACAAGACGAGAAGGAAGGACCATCCCTCTCCCTCTGTGTGTTTACCTCTCAAGGGAATATTTACATTTACAGAGAAACTCTCCTCATAGAAAGTAAACAAAAGTCTATAAGAGAATACATCCGACAAAGAATTTTGGTTAGTTGAATTCTATCAGGAAGACGGGTCCTCCGTATAAAACTCCACCGTTTAAAAAGAGGGGAAGTGAATGTTGTGACCGTAGTGTACCCTTGAACACTCTTTACGTTTTTACTCCGGAGTAGGGTCTAGATGACTTAGTCTTAGACGTAAAATTATTCTAAGAGACTTTACGTATAAGTATTCTTCACGACAAACCTCGTACCATGAGTTCTACAGAACGGTCTAAACACAACAATGTATTGGTGTCATAAATACGATTGGGGTTGACCCACGGTGTATGAATGAGTGACAATTACTGTTCTCCCTAATGGTTTAGATAACGATAATTCCCCTTCACTAAAAAGTCTACTTAATAATTATTATTTCGTTCTATTAATTAACGATCTGATTATGTGAATTCCGATTTATGGATTTGTTTATCGTTTTTAAGTAATTAAAGTATAATAAATTTTATAACTTAATCTTTTCTAGACTACATCTCTTAAAACTACAAGTAAAATTTGAGACTTAGAGTCCGTCAACCGTCTCTTTCCTATCCTGTATACTCAAGACCTACTTGTCAGTTCTACTCGGGTATAGTAACACATGTATAAAAGAAACACTTAGGACTTTCAACTATAATTTTTCAATCTGTGACACCTACGTCAAACAGTTTCTCAAATTAATTTGTATAAAATTATCTGTGAAGAACTCATAAACAACCCGTGAGACTGTTTTGGGTGTCGTAAGTTACTAAAGTATTAGATCACCTCTTCGTTTATAGGTGAGAGTCCTTATTGCCTACATTGAAACATCTGGGTATCCCATTACACCTTATCCCGTCCTCTCTTACTAATGTTTCGTAACCTTTTTACTTCAGAATATTTTCCTGTGGAATCTTTAATGAAAAGACAAGAGTCGGGTGAAGAGAATGAACTCACGATAGTTACTTATAAAGTAGATAATAATTAACTATATGACACATAACTACTAATAGTTCAAATATTAAGAATGAGAAATGATAGGAGATTTATAACCTCCCTCCGGACCACACGACGTCAGGTACCCCAACGTTATGAGCCTGTGTTGACTCGCTAACTTGACTTGACTTGTCTTGTCTTGAGTATATTTAATACTTCGTTATCTGACGAGATTCCTAATGTTCCATTACCAGGAAAAAGAGTTTCTCTAGTGTTAGGTATTACCCTCTATTCATACCACGTGTAAATGTCTTGCTAACCCGTCTATCACCTCACCCTATCTTTCTCGGAACGGGTATGGTCGACTATTCCTTGTCAAAGGACCTCTTCTACCGTGACTCGACTTAAAACTTCATAGCCATCCTCAATTGTTGTATTTCCTCACCTTTTGTCGTGTTTCCCCTGTCGTACTTAGTCCTGTGTTTACGCTTCATTTGTACGAGTCCGGTCAATCCTCGACCTACTAACGTAAAAGGAAACTGAAATTTTTCGTTTCTTCATTTACCACCCCTTACTCTAGTTCATCGTTCGTGTGTCCGTTCTAGTGTCCTTTGGAAGGGTACGTTTCATTAGAGACATTCCACCGTTTTATAGATGAATTCATACTTTAGTTTAACAGTTGATGATATATGTCCATTCTTTCGTCGTCAATCTTGACCTGTATCTTGTCTGACCAAGGTTTATCCTTTTCCTCATGTAGTTCCGACATATAAGAGTGGGACGAATAAATTAAATATACGTCTCATGTAGTACTCTTTGCGACCCGACCATCTTCGTCTTCGATCTTAGTTCTAACGGCCTTCTTTATAGTTATTGGAGTCTATACGTCTACTGTGGTGGGAATACCGTCTTTCGCTTTTCCTTGATTTTTCGGAGAACTACTTTCCCTTTCTCCTCTCGCCTTTTTGAACCGAATTTCGAGTTGTAAGTCTTGGGATTCTAGTACCGTAGACCAGGGTAGTGAAGTACCCTTTATCTACCCCTTTGTCACCTTTCTCACATTCTGAAATAAAAACCCCGAGGTTTTAGTGACGTCTACCACTAACGTCGGTACTTTAATTTTCTGCGAATGAGGAACCTTCTTTTAAATACTGGTTGGATCTGTCGTATAAGTTTTCGTCTCTGCAATGAAACGGTTGTTTTCAGGCAGATCAGTTCCGATACCAAAAAGGTCACCAGTACATACCTAAACTCTCAACCTGACACTTCTTTCGACTCGCGATTTCTTAACTACGAAAACTTGACACCACAACCTCTTCTGAGAACTCTCAGGGAACCTGACGTTCCTCTAGGTTGGTCAGGTAAGATTTCACCAGGACCCACAAGAAACCTTTCTTACTATGATTTCGACCTTGAGGTCATGAAGCCGGTGGAGTACGCTTCTCAACTGAGTAACCTTTTCTGAGACTACGACCCTCCCTAACCCCCGTCTCCCTCTTCCCCTGCTGTCTCCTACTCTACCGACCTACCGTAGCGACTGAGCTACCTGTACTCAGACTCACTTGAGGCCCTCAACCACTACCTGTCCCTCAGGACCGCACGACGTTAAGTACCCCATCGTTTCTCAGTCTATGCTGACTCGCCGATTTGACTTGACTTGACTCGCGTACGTGACTCTTGAGATAAATACGGATCCCTTTATCTCTCACTCATGGTGACGGAATAAACCGTATAGTATTTACATACCTTCACTTATCTATGGTAATTTATACAATGTTCTCTCTATAGTAAGGGAATTGAATTTGGTTACTTCTAAAATAGAAGAAGTGGAAACAAGCTCTCCTTAATTAACTACGGATACGATCGAATTGTTGTCGTTACTAACGAAACAGGTCTGAAACACGAGAGAAAAGAAAAGACAAAATATTGACTTTTGATTGGGCATGTTACCTTGACTTAAACGATGTTCGACTAGAGTGAACCTCTTCACTATTGTTTGATTTCTGAAATGTAAAATTCTTTCCCTGGACAAGTTTACGTAGGATTAGATCGAAAGATTTCTGAACAGTGAGAGGTCTCTTTGTGTAAGAAGGGACCAACATATATCATTTCTGTAGATAAGTCGTGTGGAAAAGGTAAACACTTCGAAACTCCCTTCTTTCTTTACGATGAAGTACAACGGTTTCCAGTGAAGACGGTTTTCATCCTGTAAAAAAAGTCAACAATTGTCAACGAGAGTTGTTGTTTAAAAAAATCGGAAAAATAACAGGTTAGGGACCGGTCTTAACTTTGTTAGGAAACTTGTTAGTCGAGTTAAGTCAAGTCAAGTCACCGAGTCAACACAGACTAGAAACGTTGACGTACCTGACGTCGTACGGTCCGGAGGGACAGGTAGTAGTTGATGACATCAAATAAGTTTGAGTACATGCAACTCAGCCACTACGGTAGGTTGGTAGTAGGAGACAAGGAAAGAGGAGGACGGGAGTTAGAAGGGGTCGTAGTCCCAGAAAAGTTTACTCAGTCAAGAAGAGTAGTCCACCGGTTTCATTACCTCAAAGTCGAAGTTGTAGTCAGGGAGGTTACGTGTGGGTCCTGACTAGAGGATATCTTACCTGACCAACCTAGAGAAACGTCAGGTTCCCTGAAAGTTCTCAGAAGAGGTTGTGGTGTCAAGTTTTCCTAGTTAAGAAGTCACGAGTCGAAAGAAACCTCAGGTTGAGAGTATAGACATGTACTGATGACCTTTTTGGTATTGAAACTGATCTACCTGGAAACAACCGTTTCATTACAGAGACGAAAAATTATGCGACAAATCCAACTAGTATTGAAAAGAAGGTTCCTTGGTCGTAGAAAGTTAAAGTACCGACCTCAGTGGTAGACGTCACTAAAACCTCGGGGACTTTTATTCCAGACAGTGACAAAGGTAATGAAGGGGTTGATAAACGGTACTTCACTACCCTGGTCTACGGTACTAAAATCAAAGGACTTACACCGTAAAATTCGGTCGAAAAAGTGAGAGCAGAAAGTGAAAGTAGTTCTCCGAGAAATCAAGAAGAAGTGAAAGACGGTATTCCCACCACAGTAGACGTATAGACTCCAACAACTATAATAAGTACCGTTAGAACTAAGATCGAACACGAAGTAGGTCGGGTCGTAAAGAGTACTGCATGAGACGTATATTCAATTTATTTATTCGTCCCACTGTTATATATCGAAACTGCAAGAGGAAAGGGTTAAACCTTGGTCAGATAACAAGGTACAGGTCAAGATTGACAACAAAGGACTGGACGTATGTCCAAAGAGTCCTCCGTCCAGTCCACCAGACCATAAGGGTAGAGAAATTCTTAAAAGGTGTCAAACAACACTAGGTGTGTCGGTTTCAGAAACCGTATCAGTTATTTCGTCTTTATCTACAAAAAAACCTTAAGAGACCGAAAAAGCTACTAGGTCACCTATAACCGTTAAATGAGGACCTCATGTAGTAACTTATAGAATCAAAAGACGAGAGACCCTGAAAGTTAAATAACTCTTTTGTTAATACGTTTACGCATACATTAAGTTTCAATTATACTATTATATCCTTGTCTCATCGTATCAAATCCAAACCCTAGTAGTTTCACAAACCCTTGCTCTGTTACTTTGAACTCTGGACTCTCCACTCATCCTCAAAGAGTCTGTTCCTGACCCCAATTCTCTTCGTAGATACCTCCACTTCTTCTGGTAAATTTCCGGAATACATTCGAAATAATCCGAAAAATTTCACGAGTGTCATAAAATAACTCCTTCTTGTAGATTTTATTGTATATGGTTAAACTTCCCACACCGAATTTTAAAGAGGTATACAAATATGAGTAATAGTTGTGAGTGTAATTCTATCTCTTGTTAAAAAAGTGGGAGGTTTAAAAGTAAAGGGGATAAGATCGAAGGAAATACCGAGTCTCCCATTTCTTAGACGGACGTTACACCCTCTGGCCCCAAGTTAGGGATCCAACCCTTCTAGGGGACTCCTCCCGTACTGTTGGGTAAGGTCATAAGAACGGACCTCTTAAGGGTGTCTGTCTCCTCGGTCCTCCTGATGACAGGTACCCCAGTGTTTCTCAACCTGTACTGTCTCGTTGAAAGTGAAAGTAAATCCCTGAAGGGACCACCGAGTCTACCATTTCGGAGACAGATGTTACGCCCTCTGGGCCCAAGTCAGGGACCCAACCTTTCTAGGAGACCTCTTCCTTTACCGTTAGGTGAGGTCATGATGACGGACCTTTTAGGGTACATGTCTCCTCGGACCATCCGATGTCAGGTACCCCAGCGTCTCAGTCTGTACTGACTCTCTGAAGTGAAAGTGAAAGGGGATAAGATCTGTCAAAAGGGGGTCTCCATTGGTAATAAGACCGAAGACAGTGAATCTATGTAAATTTTTTGACTTTTTTCAAGTTACTCCACCAACATCTCTGGCTCCCCCTATTATCTCTCCTCTACTCTTACGTCTCCATCCATCCACCACCCGGTGTCTCTTAGAACTCCTTGACCAAGTTCTAAACTTGAAAACCGACCTTACTTTACTTATCGACAACTTTTAGACGTGTTTCTTTATTTTACTAATCTAAGTGTAAATTGTCAATATGATTTGTCTCCCGTAATTCTCGTCTTAAATTCCTTGGTCAATCCTTCAATTACATTATAAGATTCTCTTTTCTATTATCAATGTACACGTTTCCTTGTCGTACTTCTACCTCTTTTTAGTTGTCTAAATTCTCCATTAAACTTCAAATTTACAAACTTTGTGAATTTGTAAACAAATTTTCTTGAGTAATAAAATTATTCTCGTAGTAAATTTTTAATATCAACGCAAACTTGTCGATGACAATAACTTTCGATTATCTATATAAGAGACTTAAAATTTACCATAAATAATATGAGATAGAACCGTGTCATCTTGAAGTGTTACTTAAGTAAAATAAAAGGTGGATGTTTCCCTTACAACGGACCTCAAAAGGTTTACTTGATCAGATTATAAATGGAAAACCGGTATTGTTTCCAAAAGGTAGAAAGAAAGTGATACTTTTATAAAATTTAAAAAACATAACTCAAATTTTTAGTATTAGTTTGTATCTTTAAAGGTAAAACTAAATAAGTACAGGAGTTTTATACTGAGTGAAATGGTTGTTTTTGGTCATACCTCTTATTCGTGAGGTTTCTTTGTGTGGTAACTTGTAAAAATGGGACTCCAATCTTGACAATATAAATTCGTTTAAATGAAATACGATTTTTTAGTACTTATCCTAAATGTATAATGAATCTAATAATCGGTTTTTATAAAATAAAACGAACAAAATGGAAAACCCTTGTTAATTCCACTAACGAGGTTTATTGCATTAGGTTAAAACAAAAAATAAAGTGTAAAACTTTTGGTCAACAAACAAAGTCTAAGAAATAGGGTCACCATTATCGTTCTCACCATTTCTCACTATTCCAATGATTCAGACGACATTGTTTCACGGTGTTCTCTCACTGAACTTTGTTGTCTTTAAATAGTAAAACGTTAAGGTCTCCGGTTTTGAGTTTTAGTTCCACAATCATCCCGATTCGCGGGAGTCTGAGACTTGTCTTAAGAAGGGCCGCAGAAGGACCACCAAACGACCACCAGAGACGACCAGGACCCCGAAAATCCACGTAGTGACGTCAAGAAACAGAAGTGGACCGTAAGAAGGGCACGGAGACAGAGAAGTTTACTATTGTGGTTAGCATAACTTAATTTGGGTAGGATAGGTCATACTTGAGTAGATTTGATTAATGTTGAAGTTATTGGGATAAAGGTGTATTCCAGTGTAACACTCCATGACCCCCAATTCTCAGTTACATAGAAAAAGAAAAAAAGGGACTTACCTCCCTTCATTAAGTTGGATATTGACAATGGTTTTATTTATTTTATTCTCGAAGACGGTGACGCTTTAATGGATCGTCGTTAACTTAAGCGGTAAAAAATGTATATAAAAGAGGTAATGTACATCTTTTTATTGATCTATACACTTTTACACACGTACACACACACACACACATCCGTACGGACGAGTGGGATATCTGGACCTTACCTAGGGTAGTGACTATTGAGTACCTTAGTACCTTTTAACGTTTAAACAGAATGCAAAATTACGACTCAAGTAACGAAAATAAGTCAGTATCAGTGACCTTTAAAAAAAAATCCCAACTGTACGTAAAGACTTACTTTATAGTTGTCTAACCAAAAGTAAAAAAAGAAGAGATCGTATCGAATCATTTTATTTTGTTAGACCTACCTACCGAAGACAAAGATATAGGACCTATTCTACCCAATGTTTTGTGGTTCCACGAGTTGTTAAATCGAATCCTATCTAAAGAAGGAATGTGAACCCTTTTACGTAGTAAACATCACTCAGAGCGATGGATCTGTACACAAGATTTATTAAGTCAATGAAAGAAGACTTAAAGGAGCACTACATTAAAAAAGGTGAGTTAAGAGGTTGTTAGTAAAATGTGGTGAACTGGTTGTAAATTACGTGTAGGTGACATATGATTCGTGTTCCTTTGTCTCTACTTTATATTATAGATGTGAGCTTCTAGAGAGGCCTTTATTGTTTCAGTTGCTGACGAAAATGACCCATAAAAAGAATTATTAAAGTGTAACCTAATACCACACAAGTTCATATGCTCGGTCAATTTGTCTGTCTCTCATACTTTTATGGAGTGTCCTACAATTTGAATAAGAACCTGTGACACGATACGAAAACACTACACAAACAAAAAATATAAAAAATAAAGTCGACTTTCTCTGTAGTTACAGATGACACCCCAGGTCCGGTAATGTTACTTCTAATTAAAAACGTGTCAAGAAAAGAGGCCAATAAGACTTCGTCTGGACCGTGACTTGCCTTCCGTACCCCTAAGGGTGACGTCCCCCAAGTAGTTATTGTTGTGGAAAGGACGACACCAGTAAAAGTAGTAGTTAGAGTCGTGGAACCTCCCGACGCCTTTGTCAAATCACCATTCTAATCTCGCTTTGATACACGATCCAAACCCCTAGTATTGATTTTTTTGTTTTTGTTTTGAGGGGTATAGTATTTTATTAGTCTTTGGGTTAGATAGAAAATTCTTATTTTGGGGTTATTTTGACTTGTTTGGTGAAAGGAAACGGACAAACCCCGAAGACTAGGGTTTACATACTAAAGTAAAAGGTCATGACCAAGACAAATAACATCGACCACCAACTCCCCGGACTCTAATTGACACGATGAGATTGGTCGTAATAAAACACACTCACTGTAACTCCTCATAAAGAGATGTCAAAAAGTAATCGACACAAGGAGTACGAAAAATACCTTCATAGAAAATATAAGGTCACTCAGACCGTTACTTAGTGAACCGGATAATAAAGAATCACTGGAGCAAGTCCTTCTTTCTACCTTATAGATTACTCTTTGAATCTTAGAAGATCCATAGGACAAATGGTGACTTACTAGGTGTGGTGACAAAACATTTTCTCCCGACAATCGTAAAGGTCGTACTCAAAGAAGTATGACACCTAGATAGGAAACTTAAATTTTTACGAATAGTATGGTTTAGAATGGGTACTTTAGGGACGTTGTACGAGGTAGGTCAGTGACACTTTTAATTTTGTGGTGAAGTCTATAAAGATGGAACTTACTCTTGGTGAATAGATGTGATAAGTAAATAAATAAGTACATAACTTATGGTTTTTATCTTAATATTGTCCGTAAGTGAGAGGAACCTTAATTTTTAATTAACTTCATTTTCTATTAACACTAAACCACCCCCACAATCCGATTTTAAATAAATTTTGTCTAAAAGGAAAACAAACAAATTTATATCAGAATAACCAATTAGGATCGTTTCTGTTTTTCTTCTAAGTAACTTGTGCAGGTGAATCCGGTCATTTCTTCCTCTCTAACCGAAAAGGAGAACTATTCAAAAACAAACCCTGATTCCCCCTTTCGAACTAATAAGATTCCCGTCCCGAAAATTCTGAACTACCCTCTATCCTCTGTCCTTTTTCTAAAGAAACTTAGAGGAAATAGAAAAGAGTCTCCTGTCAATCTTATAACACGGGTACTGACAAAGGTTTATATGTCGAACTCATAACAACTGAGAAAAATAATTTTTGCAAATAAGTAGAGAGAGTCTACATACGTCTCTCCAATACTTCACCCGGATTCCCTCTCACTCCCCTTCACTACGTCCGACTAATGATATGTAGGTTCGAAGGAACACCTCCCTCCCTCCCTCCCTCCCCCTTTCCTTCCCTCTCTCCCTTCATCCCTTCTTCCCTCCCTCGAGTTCACCTCTCTTCGTCGTGCCGGGGAGGAGAGTTCCTGAGACGAAGTCCCCCGAAGGATAAGAGGTAAAGTCAGAATAGGACGAGGGACAACGGTTTCTTTCTCTTGTCAAGGTCTCTTTACGGTCCGTTTCGTAGGCACACACACACACACACACATAGAAAAAAAAAATTTTGACTTATTCAGACCATATTTTTGACATTACATGTACATACACACATGTGTGTATATAAAAAAAAGTGTCTATCTTAAACGTACGAATCGATCGGTCAGTCCGTCCGTTACACATCTCTCCTTCTAAATGAATCAAATATAAAAACAGAATCTATAGTGGTCGAAACCATAAACGAGGTTCCTGTCAGATATACCCTTTTTAATTCATCTGATGATTTAGTATACCTAATCTTAGTTTTACAAAAAAGTATTCTCAAGACCAAGAGAAGTACTTAGTCGATCTATTAACGAAGTCGAAACGGGTACACGAGAATCCAGGTACATATTTCACATAAGAGAACAACTTTTAATTTACGACGTCCAGAGGTATTATCGGCGATCTTATGATTAACTAGTAATATAACATAAATTGTACCCCCCTCTTCAAGTTGCCATAATACTGTTGGTTCTTGTAATAACTACAGTCTTAACAATCAAGAAGTACTCGTGTCCCTTCCGACGGAAAGGGTCGGGGAAACGTCAATCACTCCCGAAACATTGACCAAGTCAGGACATCTGAGAATAACCTGAACTGTATATATATCGATTTTCGGAGATGTACTGGATGATCGAGACCGCAAAAGACAGAATCTTCATGATCTGTGGTGTACGACTCTACCGTTACGATGTCCCTTTATCTGAGTCAGAATCCGTTTTTGTCACACATTTGTGAACCTTACCTTGGGGGAAATGGTTTGACATAACCTGTACATCGTATTTGTTTTCCATTTGAAAACAACACAATTATATAATTCTATATTCCTAACTTAACAATGACGGTATAATGTATCGGACACGACTCAATTAATAAACTTAAACAATGAATAATTGAGTTTATTATACAATGGTACTAAATTTTTAGGACTCTCAAATTACTAGTATACAGGTATATTTCAAACAAAGTGACCTCTCAGACTTAAAACTGTTTGTATGACGATCATCAGTGACAACTATTTTCTTCATAAGTCCACTGGGGGATGAACCATTAAGTGTGTACTCTTGTCTCTCGGACCCGTTATTATTGGAATCACGACTCAGTGAATCAGTACAGGCTGAGAAACGTCGGGGAACCTGAAATCCGACGGTCCGAGGACACGGGTACCTTAAAAGGTCCGTTCTTATGGTCTCACTTAACAGTAAAGGAAGAGGTCCCTAGTCGAGTTGGGTCCCTAGTTTGACTACAGAAAATACAGGTACGTAACCGTCCATCTAAGAAATGATGGTCACGGTAGATCCTTCAGATTATCCGTCAGTAAGGACATGCAGTAATGGTAGACTCACAAAATTCTATAACTACGATAGTAGTCTCTGTCTTAAGTAGGTTTTAGGAACTGGAGGTCCAACTTTATAGACTGGCACTCGGACACGACACGATACGAATCAGAGAGTCAGTACAGACTGAGAAACGTTGGGCTTCCTGACATCGAACGGTCCGAGGAGACAGGTCCACTAAGAGGTCCGTTCTTATGACCTTACTCAACGGTACGAGAGAAGGTCCCCTAGAAGGGTTGGGTCCAGAGGGTGTAACGTCAACCCAAGAAATGGTCGACTCGGTGGTCCCTTCGGATTCTTATGACCTCACCCATCAGATAGGGAAGAGGTCTCCTAGAAGGACTGGGTCCTTAACTTGGTCCCAGAGAACGTAACGTCCATCTAAGAAATGGTAGACTCGATGTTCCTTCGGGTTGACACTCGGATCACGAAGGGTTATTGTACATACTATAGTTGAAGTGGGTTTGATTTAAAGTAGTCTTTTTGGAGGTAGATCAATATCTGAACTTTTTATAGATATTGATACCATTGTATTAAATTCCGGAGTCAAAAACTTTCAGAAGGAAGAAACTGAATAAGATCTATAAAGTCTAAGTCTTAACGTTAAATTTACAAACTTAAAATATAATTGAAAAATTAATTTTATAATTGTACGTTATTTTATTTACCGTCTCCTACTCTACGAACCTATCGTAGTTGTTGAGTTACCTGTACTTAAACTCGTTTGAGGCCCTCTGTCACTTCCTGTGCCTTTGGACTACACGGCGTCGGTACCCCATCGTTTCTCAACCTGTACTGAATCGTTGACTTGTTGTTCTTATTTTAGTAAACACAATTCAATTTTTTTTTTAATTGTTAAGGAATTTACCACCAATAATTTAAAATCACCTTAACCTCTTAGGTCACTTTTGATTAATCAGGGTTCTCTTATGTGTGTACCTGTTATAAAAATATATTTAAGATCCTCAAGTACTAGGGAGACGTTGTAGGGACACTTAATGACGGGACTTTCTACTCTTAGAGGTGCATGGTCTCCTTCTGGGATCCCTCTAGCTGGTAGTCTTTTAAACACTGGAAGTAAGTAAACAAATTTTAAATAGAGTCCCCATGGTCCTACGACCACAGTGACTCGATACGACTTCTCTGTTTCCGTTTATTCTGGATCTCCCAAGGGACGGACGTTTCTCGAGACTAATACCTACCTCCACACGACTTAGTCTGGTGAGTACGTGATACTGACGAAGACACTCTGTCTTTCATACCCCCAGCCCTCTTCAAGGGTTCCTTCTACTCTACTCCCTCTTCATCCGATACAACACCACTTCTCCCGGCCTCTCCTCCGTCCTCATACGTGTTTACGGTCTCGTTGTTCCCGGAACCACGACCCCGTAATGATTGGCTCTTACCCTCGGACGTCTATACTTCGATTGTAACTTTTGTTCCAGTATAATTGTCCCCCGAAAATCAGGTCCGGTACTGTAAACCGAAATGGGTACTCATAAAAGTTTAATGAACGAGAACGTGTTGTTCATTGTATATCAAAGAGAGGAAAGAATAAATACTTTATACTCATTTGGTAGAGACCATTATACTTTATACAAAGAAATAAATAAATTTTCTTTGTATACTCAGTTGTTTATACTATGACGAATATACAACTTAGATTTTTTTACAATGTTTACTTGAATACATTGTTTTGTCTTTATCTCAATGTCTATATCTTTTATTTGAATATCGATGGTTCCCCCTTTCACCATCCCCTCCCTTTTTAACCCTCTGTATACTTATGATGATATATATTCTATCTGTTGATTATTCTCAGATGACATATCGTGTCCCTTGAGATCAGTTATGAGACATTACTAGATGTACCCTTATTGTAAAATTTTTCTCATTAATATACATATTAACTAAGTGAAACGACATAGTGTATTTGATTGTGTAACATTTGATTGTAACATTTAGTTGATATGAAGTTATTTTTAATTAAATTTTTTAATTTAGTGGGAGAATGACTCTCTTTTTTCTGTATACTAGTGAATATTAAATCTTAATACACACATATTAAAGTTTTAATACAGTACAATATCAACGTTGTCTGGGATCTTTACTAGACTAGATTACAAAATAAAACGTATACTTTACGGATCTAAATACTCATTGATAAATTAGTGACTCGAACTGGATGTTAAGATTGTCCATAGGTGTCAAGGACCTCAGTCACGAATACCTTTACGTTGAAGTCATGTTTATCCTTTATAAAGTCCTATATAACTATGAGGTCTGGGTGGTTGTTAGTAGTCGATAGATGGACCCGAAGAAATGTTTAAATCGACATCAATAGGTAACCTTATGGACCAATTATTATGGGTTGAACGAAGCATTCAACGTAAAATAAGAATGAAAGAGTACAACAGAAAAATAAACCCAGTAAAAATAAGAACTCCTTGAATGGTTCTATAATTATCGTCCTAAACAACTCTTTCAATTTGACTTAGATTACCTTTGACGTATACCAGAATACATAGATAGATGAATTCCGATACCAAAAAGGTCATCAGTACATACCTACACTCTCAACCTGATATTTCTTTCGACTCACGGCTTCTTAACTATGAAAACTTGACACCACGACCTCTTCTGAGAAATCTCAGAGAGCCTGACGTTCCTCTAGGTTGGTCAGGTAGGATTTTCTCTAGTCAGGACCCACAAGTAACCTCCCTGACTACAACTTCGACTTTGAGGTTATGAAACCGGTGGACTAGTCCCAGTAAACTTTGCTGGGACTACGACCCTTTCTAACTTCCGTCCTCCTCTTCCCCTACTGTCTCCTACTCTACCAACCTACCGTAGTGACTGTGTTACCTGTACCCAAACCCACCTGAGGCCCTGAACCACTACCTGTCCCTCCGAACCGTACGACGTACGTCAAGTACCCCAACGTTACTCAGCCCGTGCTGACTCACTGACTTGACTTGATTTGAATAGGTAGATATTACTAATAACAAAACTTCTTGTAGTTGTCAAGTCAAAATTAGAAAAGGGATTTAATTTTGGTGGAGTGTAATCAGTTTATAGACGGAAACCAAGAGGACCGAGGGAAGTCTTGACGGGTTCTGGGTCCTTAGGACCCCCGAATACGTCAGGTCTCCTAGACAGTACAAAGGTCACCCATCTAGTAAACCAGTGACATAACAACCCAGGACGAACCCATACACGAGTGATAACCTGACGATGGAGTCTTATACTCCAGAGGTACGGAGGACGACTCCACAGGGGACGTGTCTACGACTACTAAGGGTCGTTTTTACCATAGTGAGTATCAGTTTCTCGAAGTCTGTACCTAAGTAACAGAAAACAAATATCAGTCCATAAGTAAGTAACTCCGAAGGGTCCACCGAGTCCCCATTTCTTAGACGGGCGGTTCGTCCTCTACGTCCGAATTTTAGGGACCCAGTCCTTCTAGGGGACCTCCTCCTTTACGTCAGGAGAGGTTAACGGTACCCTTTGGGTACCTGTCTCCTTGGACCGTCCGATGTCAGGTACCCTAAAGTTTCTCAGCATAGTCTGAATCGCTATTTGGTGATGGTGTAAGTAAATAATGAGGGTTTCGTGTGTGAGGTTCTACACAAATGTAGGTATAACGTTATATTAGTATACCTAAACACTTTATAAAAACTGTTTTGCCCCACTAATTTATTTTTGAAAGGGAGAAGGCGACATCCCAAAAGAGAGTGTTTTCATTTCAATAACAAATTAGAGTCAGTGTTCCCTTGCACCTCCTGTGTAAAACGAAGTCAAATTTTTTATAAGTATCTATTAAATTACCATGTCAATACTATTTACTGAACCAGTTTTCGTTCTAAAGCTACACCTTTTGTTCTTTCCGGAACTCAGTTTTTCGTCGTCCACGTCTCTCTTTACCCAGTATCAGAAAGTGAGACGAGGGAAGTTGAAGAAGTGATTTAAGTAAGGACTTGAAGTCACGTGTACCTATACGTAAGTAAATTTACCCTGAAGGGACTATCGAGTCAACCATTTCTTAGACGGACGTTACGTCCTCTAGGAGCTAAGGAGTCTCCCTTCTAGACGACCTCTTCCCTTTTTCGATGGGTGAGGTCATAAGACCGGACCTCTTGATCAGGTACCCCAACGTTTCTCAGTCTGTCCTGACTCGTTGAAAACGAAAACCTCTTCCTTTATCGTCGAGTGAGGTCATAAGAACGGACCTCTTAGGGTACCTACCTCCTTGGACCACCCGATGTCAGGTACCCCAACGTTTCTCAGCCTGTCCTGACTCACTGAAGTGAAAGTGAAAAAGAAATAAGTCGTTTATAAATAATATGTGGAATATACATGGTACGTTTCAAGATTGTCACTGTTTTCACTTTGTTTTAAGGACGAGAGTACTTCGAACATATCTTTACCTCAACTACTTTTACATAAGTGTAATCTAAGTCTGAAACAACCTTACTGAAAAAAAAAAGAGGTTCAAAGTATATACATTGTTTTTACAATTTTTTTTTTCTAAGGAAATATTTACTTTTCTAGTCTTTCTCGTCAAACGGAAATAAATCAGGGAGAACGAAAGACTAATAAATAGACAAGTCACTAAATTTGTTATACGGGTAAGGTCTGGATCAATACAGTCCTAACGAGTTCTCAAAACCACGGAACTTAGATTGTAATTCCACACTAACTTCGACAATTAAATTTTTAGAGTAGTCACGGAGGGAAAAGGAGTTAGACAAAATCCAGGAGTCGACGGTAAAGACACTCCCTCTTGTTACCATGCAAACAGTCGTGAAACTTGGACGAGGAAATATTGCATTCAGCTGCCAACTTCCTGTAATAAAAAAAGAGAGTGACAAGACTCCTCGGTAAATACACTCACCGAAAGGATATTTTTAGGTGGTTTTCAATGTAATTGGGATAATATGAAACCATTACACATAAGTAGAAGTGGTGGTAAAGGTTTATAGAATCACTATTTCCATACGATTGTTAAGGTAATAAAAGGTCTTCAACTATTTACTAAATTTAAAATGAAGTATATACACTAAGACGTATCAATGAGGTTTACAGATAGATGTAAATATGCATATATAAATAAACACACAAACACACACACATTTGTATCAGTCCCAGTTCTAAAACCTTTATTATATAAACACTATTTTTCTATCCTTTTCAGGTTTACTATGAAGTAAATTTCCGTTCTATGAACCACAAGTCACACAATTGTAAAGGTCACACCCAAACTGACAACAGTTAAGACAGCATAGACTTTATCAAATCCAAACTGATGTGTCATAACAGATTTGAAAACAGTATATTTATAACTGTCACCGTCGTTTTATACTTTTTTTATACTTAAAGATAAATATTGAGATTGTAATTAGGGGGTTTACTATAAAAGTACAACTAATTTTTAAAATAAGTATGTAAAATTTACGGACTAAATTTATAGTTAAAAAGTTATATAGTTGGTTGTAAAAACATTTAATACTTAGACTAAAAATGTAATAATAAGTACAGTAGTACCGTGACTCAATATTAAGTACGTTGACTAAATTTTCAGTCACGAAATATGAAACGTATATTACTCGATATTTATAACATCATCCTGTGAAAGGTTTCCGTAAATTTTTTAGTACAAATATTCAAACATCACACTGTGGTGTCTCAAGATTTGTTGTTTAATTTTACACAACCTTACTTCTAACGGAAAGACAGTAAAGATTTGAAAGAAGACGTTCCTCTTCGACGGTTTATGAACCAAAATATTATGAGTCGTTTATACACGGTTATAAGTAAGGGTCATACTGGTCTATAAATAATAATAACATTCGTTATAAAAATTTAACCTTTCGAAGATAGACAATTAAATATACACATCAGAGGGACCCCATCTTAACACTACTGACTGAACCTAAGTTATAATAAACAATGTTAACTGACTTTGTTTCTACTCTTAAGGACTAGAATTTTCTCACTTTTTATATGAGTGTACTGTAAATTCCTATGGTGATAAAAGACACTTTAATTCGATAAGACAGACGTCTTTGTGTCTTTTATTTTTAAATCTTCACACCTGAACTCCTCTCGAAACGATAATTCGAGAAAGGAAATAGTAATCTTTATCATATCATCAGGATAACAATTTGATCTGGATTAGGAAGTTTTTCAGAGATCTTAGAATCACGGTATATGTTCGGATATTAAACTACTATTGGATTCTAAAATTAAACTACCAATTTTCCATTAATAAACTATACTGATATTTGTTTTATGTATTATGGTTTTAGTAAGAGTAAAATTTGGTTAAACTTTACTATAATGATTACCAACTTAATTGTGTAACTTTAAATTTTAAACAAATGATTTGTCAATAAATTATTTTAAGTTGGTGAAGGGATGTTTGATCAAAAAAAAAAAAAAAATTAGTCGTCTGATAAAAAATTCTCGTCAAAATCCAAATATCTTTTTAACTAGATTTTGATGTCTCTTAAGGATATCTGGACTTATACCTAAGTCATGCCAATAAAGACACACAATACCCTAAGTCACTTACATGAATCCTTTTAAAATGAACATTTTTTATTACTGTAAATAACTAAAACACTAAAGTTATACACGTCAAATGAAGCTCAACTGGAACCGGGAATAAGAATATATCATATTTATCTAATCAAAAGAAGAGACACCTTTAGCACTCCTACTAAAACTTAAACTTAACGTAGATTCATTATCACAGAAGACTCGTCTATTTCTTTGTCTCATTTAGATTTTGACCCGATACCATTAATACTTAATAAAAATTTCAACTTCTTTTTTTAGATTTTATTTATATTAACTAAAATCCCTGTTATAAATCATTGTCCTCATTCCATTGATATGGTTTATTTTAGATTTGTAATGACAAATCTTCTTAAAATCCTCTTTTTCCACTATTAATTCTAATTTGGTATCGACTCAGTATAGTAAACGTTTACTAATACATCATATTATAAACATTTTTTTTTACTTTATTCTAGGAAACTCTGTTATGACTACGTTCATGTTCTACTTACTCGGTTTTATCAGCTAGTTCACACATATTGAACTTCTTTAACCTTTTCCCTCGGTCCTTCTCTTAATTAATTTTTATGATGGATACTCTTTACCAATCTCCTCGACAATAGTAAATAGTGTCTTTATATCTTTTATTCATGTCGTATATTAGGGAGTGAATAGTCCGAATTAAACCCTTACTTTACAAGGTGTACTTACGTTGAGAAAGTTTTCACTTCGTAGGTTCAATAATAACGAAATTCAAAGTTTTAAGTCATAGACAACAAAGAAGGGTCGGAAGGCTTTTTCTCACTCGAGACATAAGACGGAAACGAACTACTATGACTCTAAAGTAACTTATAAAGGGAAACGACGTTTTATCGAAATAGAAGTCTCAATGATTTAAACCCCCTTTGTTAGACGCAGGTATTATTTACTAAACTGTTGAATCTAAAACTCTTCAAAAAAGAAATAAGAAGTAAAAAAAAAGACGAAAAGAAACGATAGTCAAAGATTAAACGACGGAATTAGATGACATTTAACCCCTTAATATATTTATTCGAGACGTCCTAACCAGATTTGATTCCCATTTTCCATCTTTACTTCGGGATTCTGTGGGAAGAGATTCGGGAGTGGTGCAATAGATCGTGTCCTTAAGGTACCGTACGTAAAAACCATTGAACTCTTGTATGACCAGGGAAAAAACAAAAACAAAGGTCAATTTAATATCATTAAATTTTAACACTCTATTCACTGAAACCCAACTACTCTCTAATAATTCTCATATTTCTAAATGTTGAGGTCACCGTTTCCCGAATTTGACTTCGTCTATATTAAAATTATTTGACTTATAATCGATGATTATATTAAATTTATTTACTTTATACTAAATTTATTTGACTTATTACTATCAACTTATAATTCGTTTGATGATCGGAGAATGATCATTGGTAACGTATATTACATTTATGTAACTTGTAATTAGTAGTATTTACCATTTGATAACTGTACTTTTATAAATACGTACCCTCACTCAAACAATGAACCTATACTAAATTCTTGTCAAGACGGTTTTTGTTCTCCTAATTGATCCAGAAAAATCTTCAACCAAGCCATTTAAATACAACTAAACGGGAGAGAAAAAAGATTATTCGGTAATAACAGAATTCATTTGCAAGACAACAACCCTTCCGTTACTACCCAATTAACGAATAAAAAAAATAATAATCCTAAGCTGGATGTTAGTCGTCAATTAATAGGGCTCATATCCTGATGGAAACTTTTGGTTTCATAAACGTCGACATGTTCGGTGATTAGACCTACCGTCCATTGAAGTTCGAGGATAGAAGACAACCAATTATGTAAAACCGACGGATTTCGGACTACTTAGTATTTCAATCGAGTAAGTGATTTTTTTTTATACAGTAACGGTGTGGTAAATCCTTACGGACTATTTATCTTTATTGTTTAATGTCCTACTTTCCCATTATGAAATTCAGTAATTAACCTTTTATTGTAAAGAAGGGAATTTCTTCCTCTCTATCACTACCCTTCTCCCGTACCCCTCTCGAGACCCCTATGGTCTTATAAGACGAAAAAGTAGACTTTCTACTAATTAGTCTATCGCCATTAAAACACTTGTGCACCAAACACGTAAAAGACACACAAACACAGACACGTACGAGTCAACGAGATCAACACAGGCTGAGAAACACTAGGGTACCTGGTATCGGGTGGTTCGAGGAGACAAGTACCCTAAGAGGTCCTTTCTTATGACCTTACCTAACGGTACGGGAGTAGGTTCCCTAGAAGGACTGGGTCCTTAACGTGGACGTAGAGGACGTAAAAGACGAAATGTCCACCTAAGAAATAACGACTCGGTGTCCCCTTCGGGAGGATACACACACAATTATAAGTTATTTACAAATAAATTTTTTGGTTTTCTTGAGACCGAGTGTTGATATATATTGTTAGGGGTCTTTGTAGAGACGTTTTATTAGTTTATTCAGTAAAACAGACTAAGAATCTTTTAGGTCCTACTAGTTTTAACTTTCCTTTAAGTTTTCATTTCTAGGTAAAGATGGAATTATTTTTTAACATTGTACATATACTAAATAAAACCCAAAGAGTATATAACAATAAATTTGAAACGTAGGACTTCTCTAACCACGAGAACTCTTTAAACCAAGATGAAACGGAAGAGGAACAGAAGAACCGTAAAGACAAGAACCAAAATACGCTATGAACTACACGCTACCGTTAAACAACGTCTGAAAATTTGTGAGACTCAAATCCTCTTGTAAAATAATTTGTTGTTCAGAGTCCTTTATTAATCAACTTTTTGATATAAGGGACCTCATTCTACAAACACTTATAGATGAAGGAAACCCAATTATTGATAATAGGTGTCCTCTGAGACTGAGATCTAATAAGAAGGAAAAGGAACGTCTACCTTACAGAATTACCTAATAACGATGTGCTGGGGTAGTCCCTTGGGTTTACTACTATGAGCTATACTAGAGAAGGAATCCATCCACAGATTGAGAACATAACTATCGTTATTAAGTTAACATCTATTAACGTTATCTTTTAACTCCTGTCTATCTACTTAATATTCCATGAAAATATCGAAAATTTAAATTTCAAAATGTAAGACTTGTTTTTAATTTTATATCAACCTTCACATTTTCACCTCTTGTCAAAAGTTGTACTTTACGACTTTTCCGATAACAAACTACTTTCAATGTTCATTCAAACCGTGTAGTTTCTACAAAATAAGTACAAATCCAGTATGCCCTTATAAAGTAACAGAATCCTTTTCGTACCAATCCTCTAATAACCGTCATTCTCTTTCCGTCACTGATAAAAATACTTTGATCCGACAGAGAACCATACAGTTTCCTCTCATTTTAATTTCATTACCAGATCTATTAAATCTGGGGTATTACGAAAAGAAATAAATAGTCGTAAATTTTACTTTTGGATGGTGGAAAAAAAAAATTTTTTTTAGTCTAGGTTATTGAAACTAAAGTAAGGGTTATCTGTCACTATCTCACTTACATTAGATGTAAACCCTTTTTTCCCTGTAACTAGTATTTTTGAAAGTTAGTAGAATCAAGGAAAAGTCGTAAAAATAGACTGTCCTCTCAGTTCGTTACCGAAGATTAGTACGAATATTTTACGTCAACCGAGACTAGTGACGACGAATAACTGTGTACTACCCTTATTATACTACCGTTTAGTTTTCCTATTTAAAATAGCCAATTAGTTCCAATACCACGATGAGTTTCCCATACTAGTTTGACTGTGAGTAGGATAACGACCTTCACAAGTAAACCAATTGTAAAAACCCTTTGTTATAGGAATTTTTTTTAGGAATTTTCTAAAGTATAGAAAACTAAGATGTAAACACTTAATCCTTCGTATAAGATTTTCATAAATAGTAGAAGAACAGATAGTCACGATAAATCTTATCATTTTTATCCTTGGTTGACGTACAAGTCGTCGTTTCTTTACCCATCCACTTAATACCTCTTGGTCGTTCAACTTTCGAGTGTATCCGTAATATTAGTATGTTTCAATGAATATTTTATCTTTTTTTTCTAACCACGATAAAATAGAGAAGGGGAAGACACAAGAACTATAAGGGTAGAAATATTTATACACCAAGAAATGTTAAATTTTATACTTTACTTTCTTAGTCGTATGTGTTAACATATTGACTGGAGTAAATACATAATATCTTTTCTCACATTCCTCTATAATTATGTAGTTTTCTAAGTGGTACCAATACATACGTGTCACTCTAACACCTAGTAAAACGAAACTGTAAAGACAAAAAGATATTAGATGTCTTTAAAGTGTTAAAGATATTATTAACGTATAATATTAGACCTTATACTAGTAATCTGAAGATCATACTGATACCAAAGTCGAATCAAGAAAGTCAAAAGAAGAATCTTTGATATCTCTTACTTTACTCAAGGGTTTCCTATAAAAGTCACTCTAATCCTCCTTTTCTTTTAGAAGACGATGACGATTCACTGAAGTCAGCACAAGTTGAGACACACCGGGGTATCTACCGTCGGGTGGTCCGAGAGGACAGGGACCCTAAGAGGTCCGTTCTTGTGACCTGACCCAACGGTAAAGGAAGAGGTTACGTACTTTCACTTTTCACTTTCACTCCAACGAGTCAGCACAGGCTGAGAATCGCTGGGGTACCTGACGTCGGGTGGTCCGAGGAGGCGGACACCCTAAAAGGTCCGTTCTCACGACCTTACCCCACGGTAACAGAAGAGTCTTTTCTTTTGGATCTTTAATGTTTTATAAACAATCACAACTATTTTAATCAATTATTCTAGTTCTGTATGTCATATCCTTTTCCGACCCTCCTGCACCACACCCTTCTCCACCGTCCTCTTCACCCCTTTTTTTCACTTGCGACTCCCACGGTCTCGGTATCCTCGATCTTTCGGACCTCTTTGCGCGTGGATGTTCTTGTCTCTTAGTATTCGATTGTCTTAGCTCTTTTTTTATCTACTTGTTTTTTAAGTATTTCATGTTTTCTTTCCCCCTTTAGATGTTCCTTTACTCTTCCTATACTATGATGGTCGACAACGTCAATTATCTGTGAGATTTAACTTGAGACCCTCTACCACTACCTGTCCCTCCCGATCGCACGACGCTAAGTACCCCAGCGTTTCTCAGTCTGTGTTGACTCTCCGACTTGACTTGACTTGACTTGACTTTCAATAATTCTTTATACTGTAATACACTCCGATCTGTGCATCTATGTTTAAATGTTATGAGTCAACTTTTATTTAGCTTTCGTACCAGTAAATAATCCACTATCTCACACTATTATACGTTTAGTTACCCTAACTGTCTCTCAAAATTTTTGTCACGTCCTATCATCTATTAGTATTCTTTTTATTTCATACTCTAGACACGAAACGAGTAATATGGTACTATTTGAAATTTACCTAATAATTAAATTTACATTTTTGATGTCGAAATTTTCACTACCCTCTCTTTTACTTTTCATAGTAATCTTGAAACCCCATACCTTTTAGTAGAAATCGGGTGTATGATCTTCGGTATTTTATTTTATAAATTTTAATTTAATACATTTTTATTTTAAAGAGTTTGTATACGTGTGTCCGTGTACGTGTGTGTCTGTGTGTGTGTGTGTGTCTCCTGACAGGTTTCGGTTTGTTGTTTCATTTTGTTAAGTGTTAAATATATTGTTTGTTCCTTGGTGTAAAGAATTTTTGGTTCCTAAATTTCCTTAGTCTTTCCTTTCCGGTTATTATGTTAATTTTAAATCCGTTTCTTGTATTTAAAGTCTACTTCTTTATGTCTACCGAGATTATATATACTTTTTACGTATATAGGTAAGTGTGATTGTTTTTCGACTTTATTATAATATACTACTACCAAATAACAGGGACAGTTTATCCCTTATTAGGTCTTAAAATACGTATATGAAACAACTATATCGAGACTCCCTTTAATTCATAAAAAATATGTAATGACCCCGTCATGTTTTACGTCGTTATGAATCTCTCCCGTTATACCGTTTCAGACGACTTACTAGGAATGTCTGTATAACACATCTTTTGGGACGTGTAAAAGGTTTACTACATAACATTCCGACAAGTAATAATAAACATTTTAAGTTTTCCAAAAAAAATTATATTTAAATAAATAAAATTAACCTCCAATTAATGAAATGTTATAACATAACCAAAACGGTATGTAGTTGTACTTAGGGGGTGTCCATATGTGTACAAGGGGTAGGATTTGAGGGGAGAGAGGTGGGAGGGGCATGGTGGGAAGACCCAGTAGAGTCACGTGGTCGGGGTTCGTAGGTCATAGTACGTGACTTGGACCTGACCGCTGAGTAAAGCATATACTATAATATGTACAAAGTTACGGTAAGAGGGTTTAGTAGGGTGACAGAGGAAGAGGGTGTCTCAGGTTTTCTGACAAGATATGTAAACACAGAGAAAATGACAGAGTGTATGTCCCAATAGCAATGGTAGAAAGATTTAAGGTATATATACGCAATCATATGACATAACCACAAAAAGAAAGACCGATTGTTTCGTTCCCATATATGTACCCTGGGTCCAACTCAGTTGAGACCGTGCACACGTACTACCTTATCATATGTTGACACTCTTTTCTACTTCCTCCGAGAGATAACTATGTCTCTCTAGAGATTCAATGTAACAATTTGAAATTTTTCCGTTCTATGTTTTGTTGTCTCAAACCATACTAAACAAATTCTTCCCCCCTTGTAACTCTTATACTGAAGACAAAGATAAACGTATACAGGACACTCCGACGTCATTGTACACTCTAGTAGAGTCCGTCCAAACACACACCCACACCTTCCCGTACCTGTTCCCGTTTCTATCTACAAAATGAAACATATAAAATACGACAAAACCTAAAAAGTTGGATATTATCATACTAAGGAGATTTTAAACCGTCTTTATAACATTAGTATTTGACTAAACAAATTTAAAATACTAGATACAGTGAGGATGTATAGACAACTCAATCGAATAAAAGTATAATGTTTAGACATTGTGCCGTATTAAAACAACCGAAAATTATATTACCCGTACCCCTTTTGGGAGAATTATAACGTCTTTAATTACATGTTCAGTACCACCCAACCGTGAAAGGTCATAATTAACAAAAGTGAAAGAGATTGTACGTCGACACTGTTTCTAGGAGTTTGATGGCAGTAGCTTTTGCCGTCTTCGGTCGCCCCGGCGAAAAGAAAACTTCACAAGGCTAAACACTTTGTGTTCTTAGTCTTTTACAGATGACAGAAGGACGTGACGCAATGGTTCGATACGTCTCGACTACTGACGGGGAAAGAGTACGGTCATCCAAAAACTATTGAAATAAGACTTGACTACATAATTAGATTCGACTTCAAATAGTTCACAATCCTTGAATATAGATGTATCTTCCACTTATACGTAGTCCAGTCTATCAAACTTCATGTTAAAAAAGTAAGTAGGTCATTTCTACATAACATATGGATGAAACACGGTTCGTAATATGACCCTTATGTCTCTACGCACGTACTTAAGACTTAAATTAGTCGAATAGACAATCTTCGTACTCTATCAGTTCCTTATTTTATACTGTTTTACAATACTACGTTTCCGTCTGTCTATACACAACATCGTTTTCCGTGCTAAATAGTAACACTCTCCCTATTTTATCTTCTACTCTCTGAACTAGTTTCTCTACACTAAAACTTCTGTCTGTGAGATGTGGTTTCCTAGTAGTTTCGTGTCTGTGTTCTTTGTCTCATTGGACGCTTGAAGGTCAGAGTCCTCCCGATACCTCGTCTAGTCTCCTGCTACCCGTTCGGACACGACCCCCGAACTAACTGGTCTACCGGTCCCTTGGGGACCACAATTCTCAATTTTTGGTATTTTCTACACCTAGACACGATGCACACACAGTCAGTGAGTCAGTACAAGCTGAGACGTTAGGGTACCCGACATCGGGTCATCCGAGGAGACAGGTATCTCAAGAGGTACGTTTTAATGATCTCACTCATCGGTAAAGGAAAGAGTCCCCTAGAAGGGATAGGTTCCTAACCTTGGACCCAGAGGTCGTAACGTCCGTCTAAGAAATGACAGACTCGGTGGTCCCTTCGAGTATATCGACGGTGATTTTATATGTGGGTAAATGATCACTTCTTTATTTTAAGATAAAGACTGTCCGGGGGATCCCAGTATGGTTATAATTGTACCTAATTCGTTACCGTTCGGTAAGACCATAAGAACGGACCTTTTAAGGGACCCGTCTCCTCGGACCACCCAACCTCTCAACCTGTACTGATTCACTGACTCTTACGTGTGTGTTTACGTTATAATTGGACTCTTTTTACGTCAGTATAAAAAACTAAATTTTATCGAAATTACAGACACATCAGTTTCGATACAAAAAAAGTCATCAGTCCATACTTACACTCTCAACTCACGACTTCTCAACTACGAAAACTTGACACCACAACCTCTTCTGAGAACTCTCAGGGAACCTGACTTTCCTCTAGTTTGGTCAGGTAGGATTTCCTCTAGTCAGGACCGATAAGTAACCTCCCTAACTAGGACTCCGACTTCGAGGTTATGAAACCGGTGGACTAGGTTTTTCGACTGAGTAACCTTTTCTGAGACTACGACCCTTTCTGACTTCCGTTCTCTACCCCTGTTGTCTCCTCCTCTACAAACCTACCGTAGTGGTTGAGTTACCTGTACTCAAACTCGTTCGAGACCCTCTACCACTTCCTGTTCCCTTCGGAACACACGACGTCAGGTACCCCAGTGTTTCTCAATCTGTCCTGACTCACTGACTTTTTGTTGTTCGAAATTACACAAATATACACGTGAGTTTAAGTACATAAAGAAATGTTAGTAACTAATATAAGTAAGACATAGTCAAGTCAAGTCAGCGAGTCAGTACAGGCTGAGAAGCGTTGGGGTGCTTAGCGTCGTACGGTCCGGAGGGACAGGTAGTAGTTGAGGGCCTGAAGTGAGTCTGAGTGCAGGTAGCTCAGTCACTACAGTAGGTCGGTAGAATAGGAGCCAGTTGGGGAAGAGGAGGACGGGGGTTAGGGAGGGTCGTAGTCTCAGAAAAGGTCACTCAGTTGAGAAACGTACTCCACCGGCTTCATGACCTCAAAGTCGAAATCGTAGTAAGGAAGGTTTCTTTAGGGTCCCGACTAGAGAAGTCTTACCTAACCAACCTAGAGGAACGTCAGGTTCCCTGAGAGTTCTCAGAAGAGGTTATGGTGTCAAGTTTTCGTAGTTAAGAAGCCACGAGTCGAAAGAAGTGTCAGGTTGAGAGTCTAGGTATGTACTGGTGTCCTTTTTGGTATCGGAACTGATCTACCTGGAATCAGTCGTTTCATTACAGAGACGAAAACTTATACGATAGATCCTCAGATGTAAAGGAACCGAGACACGATTGGTTAAAAAGTCCCTTTTTAAATAATTTCCGAACTCTCTTTATTTTCATCTTTTCAAACTATTTGTGTAGAGAAATAGTCCTCTCGTCAACTAGATACATTTAATTACTCCACTACGTGTTAATGTAGTCTTCCTTTATTCTTTACACCGGGTTCGGTCCTATCTTTGTGACATCGTCAATATACGTTTCATTAATTTACGTGTCTTCATTTACTTATTTTAATTTGTACACCATAAAGAAGATTTTCTTAGACGAAAGGTTTACCGGTATTTCTTTGTTAAAACACGACCACACCCTAAAGTGAAGAAAAGTAATTGAGGAATCCAAACGCCGGTGTCTCTTTCCGCTCTACACCCCTCTTCCTGGTGAAACTCAGGGGTCTCATGAAGACCTTTGCGGTATGAGAGACGTCCGGGGTAGTAATGAGCATCACCATTCTCACGGGGAGGAAAACACACATCATTATCTATCAAGGTTTTACCGAACAAGAAACCGAATATTCGTATTGAGTTTTATCAAGAATTTCTTGTATTTAATTGACACTCTGTTCTATTTAACGATCTGTTGAAATTAAAGTACCATCAAAGAAGAAATAAGTTGACTGAGTGTCTCCCGTTATAACAGAAATGGTGTAAAGGGAAGTATGTATGTGTGTGAGTGTGTGTGTGCGTGTTTGTGTGTGTGTTTTATGTGAAGACCTGTACAAAGTAAACGGGTAGGTCTAGATGAGACGGGAAGGGTCGGGGAGAGACTGGATTTTGTGAATAGAGACACTTGACGTAGGTAGGCGACCTACCTACGGAACGGTCCAAATCAAAGACCGACCTGATCTGGTTATCCACCGCGACAGTCTCCTACCCACACTCCACGTGTACCGAGGGTGGTCTGTTGTCAGAGGTAAGTTGATGAGAGAGTCTCAAGACCTTAGAGAGGGAATTAGGTATCAAGACCATTGAACTGAAAGAGAACACTTAAGGGAGGTAGAAATATTTCACTCACTTCACTTTTAACGAGTCAATTCAGGATGAGAAACACTGGGGTACCTGACAGGTACCTTAAAAGGTCCGGTCTTATGACTTCACCCATCGGAAAGGGAAGAGGTCCCCTAGAAGGGTTGGGTCCTTAGTTTAGTCCCAGAGGGTGTAACGTCCACCTAAGAAACGGTTGACTCGATAGTTCCTTCGGGGGTAGAAACATTTGGCAGGATAAGTCAAGTCAAGTCAGTAAGTCAACACAGGCTGAGACACTGGGGTACTTAACGTCGTGCGGTCCGGAGGGACAGATAGTGGTCGAGGACCTCAAGTGGGTTTGAGTGCAAGTAGCTCAGCCACGACGGTGGGTCGGTAGAGTAGGAGACAACAGGGGAAGAGGAGGACGGGAGTTAGGGAGGGTCGTAGTCTCAAAAAAGGTTACTCAGTCAAGAAGTGTACTCCACCGGTTTCATAACCTCAAAGTCGAAATCGTAGTCAGGAAGGTTTCTTGTGGGTCCTGACTAGAGGAAATCTTACCTGACCAACCTAGAGGAACGTCAGGTTCCCTGAGAGTTGTCAGAAGAGGTCGTGGTGTCAAGTTTTCGTAGTTAAGAAGTCACGAGTCGAAAGAAGTGTCAGGTTGAAAGTGTAGGTATATACTGGTGTCCTTTTTGGTATCGGAACCGATCTGTCTAGTAGGATAATTTATAGGAATTTAATGGTCAAACTTATGGTTAACGAAGGAAGGTCCTAGGACTTATCACGATTCAGTAAAGTCAGCACAGACTGAGACACGTTGGGGTATCTACCGTTGGGTGGTCCAAGGGGACAGGGACCCTAAGAGGTCCGTTCTTGTGACCTCATCCAACGGTAAAGAAAAAGGTTACGTACTTTCACTTTTCACTTTCACTTCAACGAGTCATCACAGACTGAGGATCGCTGGGGTGCCTGACGTCGGATAGTCCGAGGAGGCAGATACCCCAAACGGTCCGTTCTCATGACCTCACCCAACGGTAACGGAAGAGGTTAGGACTTATCATTATCATACATTTATGGAGATGGTCATGTGTGTAAACACGAGAACTTAGATTACCGGTGTCAACAAACATGTTATGTAAGAGTATATATGTTAATAGACACGTACGTACAGGTATGTGTACGTGTATGCGAATGTTTGTGAGAGGTTTCCTTATGGCGAAAATACCCACACTTGTGTTTCTGTAGGTCTTAATGAACCTAGTCCTCAGGGGGCGGAGACGCTAGATTACGGACTACATCTAGCCTCCATTTCGACTATACTATTATTATTTTTATTTCATGTGTTATTTACATAAAGAGAACTGAGTTAGTCTTTGGTACGAGGATGGGGTTGGTACCAGGTACCTTTTAACAGAAGCTACTTTGACCAGGGACCACGGTTTTCAAACCCCTGACGACTCAACCCATTTTGTCTGTACGTAATATTTGTTGTGTGTGACTTCAGACTTTTTGACCAAGATCAAGTCGAATACAGGATTATTCTACATCCTGAACCCTATAATGAAGTGAAGAGATCCGTTTACAAAGAAATAAAGAAATAAAAAATTTACTTTCCAAACTTTTTCATCTGAAGGTCTCAGATAGATTGAGATAACAAGATTTAAACAGATTTTTCTTTTCACCTCAAGACTAAACCTAATATACCATTAGTAAAAAGAGATAAAATATAATCCGTATCCGATAATAATACAAAGTTAATCTAAGAGAAACGGAAAAGAGGGTATGGAGGATAGGGTGTTACTTTTCTTTCAAAGTAGACTTTCTCTATTAATCCGTTCTTCAGTAAACCAAGACTTTTTAGGTCTATTAACGAAATTAACAAATGAAGAAACACAAACACATCTGTATAATCATTAATTTTTTGTTTGTTTGATTATCCGGTAAATTTTTTGCGTACTTAAATAATTTATACTTTAAAGTTTGAATCGAGTAGGACGAACTATTAAACCTTATAACACTTACCAAACTTTTACTGACCAAACACCAAACAGTCTCCGGGTTAAGAATAGAGATCGACAGTCTTTATCGAGTATCTTAATACGACGTACCTTTGAGTCAAGAATAACGGTTATTAATACTTACGAAAACTCACCCGTGTTCTTTTTATAAGAATAAAGATGTCTCGTAAAGTCAAACAACATTCTTTTCTTGGAACTTTCAGTGTGGAGAGACACGTACAACTCTACGTCCTTTCACCTACTGAAAGGAGGAATAATTGGAGGAACGAAGAAAGAATGTACCTAGTTTAGTTTGATTACCATTGTTTAAAATTTATTAAACGTCAATATTATGTCCCGAAGATATCACCGAGTCACCATTTTTTAGGAGGACGTTACGTCCTCTGGGTCAAAGTTAGGGACCCAACCTTTCTAAGGGACCTCCTCCTTTACTGTTAGGTAAAGTCATAAGAACAGACCTCTTAGGGTACCCGTCTCTTCGGACCGTCTCAGGTATCCCAGAGTTTCTCAACCTGTACTGACTCACTGATTGTGAAAGTGAAAGTCATATTATATTAAAATTTTTGTCTAGTCCTAATAATTCTATAGGTTTAGGGTCATCGTCAAAGAGAAGGATGAAATCGATTGGTCGATAGGTCCAAATATTCACAGTACGTATAATGCAGATCAGTAGGTTTTATGGATATAATTTTGGAGTTTCTTGATTACGAAAACTATTGTCATGTAGACTACAGTACGGACTTAAAGAGGGAAAGGTTGACTCTGAATAAAGGTGGAGTTTCTACTGTAAATAAAGGGTTTCGTGATTCTAACAGAGAATTAGTGGAACCAGAGAGGTGACCATGTCGGGGTGTCTCAGTACAAATTTGAAGTAAAGAGAGAGTGAGAGACACCTAAATAAATAGTACTAAAACTATTTATTGTCATCCTACCAGAAACAAACCTATGGTGCCACCGGAGTGATGGATCTCCTGGTACATGTTGTTACAAAAACGATATTATGATATTATGGGAATTTTAACTTGACCTGGGAATGTTAATTTTTTTTTAAATTAGGGTACATTTGTGTTGAGACCTCTTCCTTTACCGTTGCATGAGATTATAAGAACGGACTCTTTAGGATACCTATCTCCTCGGACCACCCGATGTCGTGTACCCCAGTGTTTTCTCAGTCTGTACTGAATCGTTGATTTGTTGTTTACGTTGAGTCTTTAGTTCGGTATAGGTGAGTGTCCGTTTAAGATATATTTAATTTATAGATCGAATTACTGGTCCCTATGGAATAAGGGAATCAAAGTGAAATAAAAATGGAATCAAGTCGATCTTAAAGACGTCTTTAGACACTGAAAGTTTTCGTTCAGATTAAAGTCCGTACTAAAGGAAAGAAGTTTCAAGAGACTATGAACTTTCAAAACGAGACAAATGAGTAACTTGGTGAGGAAGGGTATGTGTAGACCGAACCCAGTTCAAATTTTTCAACAATTTGGAGTCTTGAAGACAGAACAAAAATAAACTTACTTTAGTTTAGGTAAGACTAATACAAAATGGGTTGTAACAAATATAAAACAATCGACTAAATCTTTTAATATATGTAGGAGTCTTAAGTTTTAGGAGTTTCAAGTACTTTACAAGAATTAAATCCGAGACTTTCCGATATTAATAAACCATCCCTTTACGAATAGTACCCCATGTTAAGACCTTTAAATTTCCATGTTAGTGACTTTTTGTTATCATGAATTAAAAAAAATTTTATATTTAAGGACACCTCTTCAGGTTCGGTTTGAGAACAATTTGATCACAGTAACTCAAAGTACCTATCCCTTATTAAGTGAGATCGGATGACTAAATCAGGGAGGTACCTGTCGTTGAGAAGATCCTTGACCTTTATTTCGTCTCTTCTCCGGTGTCAGAAACGGGAGCCCCTAGAATCTTAAGTTTCCATCTCTACTTTACCGATGAGGTACTGTGTCACCTCTCATTTTTGAAGGTCCCAAGAGTTGAACTTTATACACCAAGGAAAATTTTGTATCCATTAACTTCTGAATTTTTTTTTTATCAAACGAACACGATTCTTTCCTCTTATAAGTAAGACATATATTGAAACTTGTCTACAAATGCAAAAGGTAGATAAAGTCGATGAATAGACTCTCTTTTCGTCTCTTACTGTTAAATAGACGGTGAAAACCGAAAATTTGTCGACACCATAACGACGATAGTGAAAGGACGATACTCAGGAGTCGATCGATATACAAAAAACTTCTAGAGTGGTCCAAATCTAAAGGTTAGACCAATTTAAGGTATTCTACTGAAAATGACATCTACACACATTCTGGTTCAACTACACTCTTTTTTTGACTTCACACACCACTATCTTTCAAGGACCTTTTAGTGATGGTGGAGAAAGATCTGTCTCGAAACTAAAAGGAAAATTAACGTTACTAGGATTGTAACGTCCTACGGTCCTTTGTCGTCTATTATCTATTGGCACAAGAGAAATTGGAATAAATCATAGTTTATGTTAACGTTTGTTATAAGTTCATAATGTGTAAGACTAAAGTCGGTAGACGGTTTCCATCCCACGAAAGTCAAAAAGTCTCAGGACCTTGGACGTCGACTACATCGAGGAAACCGCGAAAACAGGGGTGAACCTCTAAAACAGGTGTAGGTTCAGGAACACCCACTGTCGACCCTACAATAAGAATGTTTTCACGACCATCATTGCATTTTCTCCTCCCCTATAAGACTAAAGAAGACAATTAGACTTTCACGTCTTTTCTCCACTAATGTCAGTACCTTGAAAACGAATTAAACTCTTTATATGGTCCTTCGAAAAATAAGAAATTATCTTTGGAAAAATTTTTATCGTTTATTTACATTAAGGATTTGTTTCTTATTGAAAATCTTTCCTTAAAATCTCGTAATCTATAAGAGAAGGTATAGGATCACTCCGTAGAGTAAAACCCTTTCTCCGTGTATCTAGAAAACCTAGTTAATTAGTGTCACATGTGTAGGGCAGACAAAGGTACTCTTCGTCAACAGGAACACCCTATCACAATCAACCTCCAATCCTAAAAGGATTTGTACAGAATACCACTTTTGACTATAAAAAAAGAAAAACAGGATATCGTTATGTGATGTGGTAAAATTACTTATGACACTTACTCACGAGATAAATAAAACCTTTAACATGAAGTCCTAGTTTGTCGTCTTGGTAGTAAAGACGGTTGTGAGTATACAAACTTTTCTTTACGGTAGTCGTCAAAATATTTGTAGAGTGTTCGAAGAGGGTAGTTAACAAAGTTTATAATTAGGACCTCAAAACAGTGAACTCTATAAATAGAAAAATGATTTTTGTAAGAAGTGTGAACGATCAAATATAATAAAATCCTTTTCCTGAGACTTTGACTCGAAAATAAATTCGTATACAAATGAAATAATATTTCCTACACTGTCTACCTTCAAAGAAGTAGACATTTTACCCTCATCGTTACTATAGATTTGGTATACCGTTAATACTTTTATTTACACTATTGTATACTCTATCGTGAAACACATGACACACCGTAATGTGTGTATAATTAGTATTATTATAAATATAAGGTCTTCGTTATCGGTTGACGTGTGCAAAACACCAAGTTTATTATGTCCGTGTGCATATGTGGGTGTACGAATTTGTGTTTATATTTTAGGTGAACATATTCAAGTTTCCAATTAACGATATACTAATTTTATACCCATTGTTTTTGACCCTTTCATTCACTTACACAAGTGACGTAGACAACACAAACAGTCCCTTTTCACTTCTTGGTTGTCGAAGTCAGAGAATGAATTGTTTACGTTTATTAATTTTTAGTTCGAGTTCTCCGCGCAAAAGGAAAGTAAATCAGTAATTCATACTTAAATAGAAGACCCTTGAACTACACAAAACGTCTTATACTACCTTTTTAATCGTAGTGAATTTTATCTCACCTTGATTTATTACTGATAAAGAGATGTTTTTTTATTATTTATCGTCCAATATGCCGAGATTTTTTACATAATTATCATCTACAATTGTTAATGACGGGGGTGATTGGACTGATCTCTATATTACTATTTCTCTTCAGTCGTCTCTTCTTAAATCTCATCATACAAAATACTAAAATAAATATGTGGGTCTCGTCACAGTCTCACATCTATACCTCCTTACTTATCTACTTCTTTAGAACCTGTACACCTTGTCCTTTACTCTTTCGTCTCTTAGATCGTCTGAAAGTAATAACGGAAAGGGTTCCTCGAACACCTACTTCCACTTCCCTGTATATCCATTTTTCGTTAATATCTTAATCTGTAACCATTTATAAACCTCTGTGTTATAATGAAAACAAAGAAAAAAGAAGGGGAGTCTACTCTGTGGTTGGTTGTTAAGTGTCGAACCATTCTATTAATTGTATATAACTCTCACTTTCATATTAAAAATTTTTACAATTCATTAAAAACCATTAATCAACGTTTTGACAGTAGTTGATTTATATTACTCGAGACCAAAATGTTCAAATAACGTAAAATTTATTGTCAAGTGACTCTTAAAGACTTGAGTATGCGTTAGACAACCAGTTAAAAATATCGTATAATATTTACTTTAAAAACCGATGAGTCCCCTATGGTCCGGAGATTTAACATATCAGGAAACCCGAAGGGACCATCGAGTCTAACATTTCTTAGACGGACGTTACGTCCTCTGGTCCAAGTTAGGGATCCAGTCCCTCTAAGGGACCTCTTCCCTTACCGATGGGTTAGGTAATAAGAATGGTCCTCTTAAGGTACCTGTCTCCTCGGACCCACCGGATGTCCGGTACCTCAGCGTTTCTCGACCTGTACTGACTTACTGATTGTGAAAACCCATTACTTAACTTCAGTTTATTTAACATCGTATTAGACTACGATAACAAAATCGTATCAGAATACGATAATAAGATGTTCTATGACGACTGTCTCCGAAACGTCAGTATTTGACCCTATTCAATTCTATTTAGACTACAACCTGGAAGGATGACTCACACAAATAATGAACGTCCAAGAGGCTTACTTGGAGGAAAAGTCGACTTGTGACAGTGGTCACGGGACTAGAGTCCTTACCAGTAAGACCCTCAGTACTCGAAAAGGGAAGAAGACACGAGTGACCGGGACAATGTATCCTTCCGTGGGTGGTCAAACCACAACTTACCGTATGTGTTGGGTCAGAAACTGACTGACGGTGTCCGGGGACGAGAGCTCTTTCCCGAAGTGACTACGATGTCACACACTGACGTCAACTTACGGTCGGTCGTAAACTATAAACGTCCGACCTATCTCACATCGAACAATCGTATTGTTATCACTCTCTTAAAACTATTATAATGAAAACAGTGAATACAAACACCAGTTGGGATAAACATACCGTGGAGACCCATATGACTGTTATTCGTTTGTTATAAGTCCTAAATCTAGAATGTTCTAGACAGTAATAAAGTAAAGTTAAAAGAAAACTAATTACCAAAACCTCTCTTTTCCGGTATCTTTTTTTTAACAACGCAAAATAGGGGCTTAATAGTTTTTAGCAACACTACCGTGAATCTAAACGTATATATCAGGACTTTACTTTCAACAAAAAACAAAATAAGTCTATTGACTTCAAACCCCTATCCAAAATTAACCTAATCGGTTAAACCTGTGGACTCTAAAGTAAAGAGTAAGATACTGGAGGATGCAAAAACCCACTAAAGGTATAGACTTTCGTATGTAATGTTTTTGTTTTTATTTTTGAGCCCATTACATAGATTGGACCTCCCTCGTAGGTAAACACGTCGTTTGTCATTTTCATCAACAATCGGAGATTTCCTATGATTCACTGTGAACTAGTAATAAGTAGACCACCTTCTTCGACACTAGTCAAAAGAGGACCAAGTTCGCTCTTGTAGTCGTGCACAAGTGAGACGAGGGTCCATTTGGGGAGTCGACGAAGACGTCAACACGTTGTTGACGTCTAATAAGAATTAAATCCTTGGTAGTACACCCTTTTGTTTGTCATTAACACCCTCTCCTGTAATAGGGGTGTGTGTTCGTATCACAAGAATACGCCCAAAAATTGTTGGATCCAAGGAAACAAAGGGATCTTGTTTCTCCTTTGTCCAATTTACACAAAACGTCTTGAAACAACCCCAGAGGTACCCCTTTTTTACAAGGAAAAGAATATTTAAAGAGTATATCTCTTTTGTATATTAGACCTCCTCCGGATGAAAAGGTCTTTATCATAAAAGGAGATTATCATCGGATGTTCTTCGTAAAATAAAAAATAGTCAAAACCTTTTTCAAAATTTTTCGGCTTAAAATTTGGATGTAAGAATTCCTTTTTTTAGTTGGAAAGGAAACAGATTAAATAAGTATGTCATCTCGTTTATGTTGTTGAGTCACTATTTGTGGTTTTGGATCGTACACGTCGATGATTTTCACGACAAAAATTGACGTTTTTGACGACATCTCTGATCAATGACAAATTATAAACACTGGGTAATAAGTCCTGAGTTAAAATGGTTCGTTCAAACACTACGTTTCGTGATACGTTCAAATCTAAACAAAGTTTACTTCACGGATACACGACTTCAATTATTAATTTAGTCAATAGTTTAGTTTTTTGTGGAAAAGAGGTTAAAAGGACTTGTCAAGTCTTTTTGCATAAACATAATGTGATTAATCGACATCTTATTATTGACGGAGTTGAAAGAGAAAGTTCCTTTTCTGGGTTAGTCTCCTCTCACCCTAGATATTTCAGAGACCTATTAAAGAAGTTATATTGTTTCAGATTCTGAATTTTTCGGTTAGAGGAGAAGGAGTACAATGAAGTTTGATTAAAGTTTTACTAACTTCATTGGTAAGACTTGAAACAGCCATAATCGTTAAATAAATGATTATATTTCCCTTTTTAGAATGTTTTTTCGTCCTTGGTACGATAAATATATTGGGAGGTACATGTACCTATCGTAACCTTATAAGACCATTTAGACAAAGTCTATGACATTTACTGAACGGTAACTAGATTCATAATTTAGGGCACTTATCCTGTAATATAGTAACTTTGACCAAACAGTCAAACCTAAAACACGAAACCCCTAGTGATGGTTAAGTCGACAATTGCACAATTTAAGATCTGTGACAAGAGATTTTGTCTTATTACCCGTATAGTCAAACGTTCGTTGAATTCAATGTATAATAAAAACGGTGGAAATTACAGTACTTACACTCCAGGTCTCGATATTACTCTGTTTGGTCAAACGAAATTTATTGAAATAAGAATATTTGGACGTCAATATACATCGTAAATCGATATGACTCATAAGGTCAATAATATCACACTTTTGGAATGTTTTATACACGTTTATAAGGAAGTCAAAATTATGGAGTTTGACAAAAAACGTGAAGTCCCCATTCCACACTACTGTACATTTTCTACTAACAAATTATTTTATTAACATTTACTTATAGAAAATTTTTCACTGTAAAAACAACCCACAAAAAAAAAATTTCTATATAAAGAATACAACAAAAAATTCAATATTACCTTTATATAACACAGGATGAGAGTTGTAAGATAAGGATGGAAATGTTTGAAATTCTTTCTAATTCGAACTTTATTCGACGGATTACGTTGTCCCTTCCCGTTATCGAGACCCGTTCTACTTCGGACGGGAGAGGTGGGACTCGAAGTCGTCGGGACACTACCCTCGTATGAGTACTCTAGTCGGCTCCCATTTCTTCATGGAATGGAACTCAAACCCGAGACTAATTTTGACCTTTCTGTCCTTGAGTCGAAGTCGGGTTTCAACGTATCAGAGAGTACTGTCAAGGCAGTCCCAGACCGACAGTAAGGAACAAAACCTTATACTGTATCTCGACTCCTCTTTAGGAAAAGGAGTGAATCCCTCTTTGGTTAGAATGTCTTGATTCATGAAGAGACCCAGGAGTTGATAACCGTTAATCGAAACCCTCGTCGTGTCTGTTGTACCAGGTACTTCCTCGTAATAAGGAAGGCCTCTTACATTCAATCTCTTAAAGGTCTTCAATCTTTTCTCGTCCTCTCTTTATATACCCTCTGTAAACAAACGTTTGTGTGTACTCCGTATCAGACTTCCTAAGAGTCTCGTGAACCGTCCTCTCTCGACATTGTCCTACCTCTCGGAAGACAGTTCCGTTACCCCCGATAATCCGATCGTGTGTAAACGAAAGTAAACTATAAATATTCCCTTTATCGTTCGACTGGTATCTAGTTAACGAAAGTTTTTACTTCAAGGAGTTAATAAATGCTCACCCCTCTGTAAATTATGTTTTGTTAGGTTTAGACATTAAATTTTTTATATATATGAACCCATCATTTGTTTTGTGTATGGTCCTAATCGCCCACAAAATCCCAAGAGGTCTCCTTTTCTTGATTATCCTACATACATATATTTCTCTAAAGAACATTCGTTAACCAAAAAAAATAATACCTCCGACTGTTCAGGGTTCTAATGTTTCCCGTTCTACCTCTGGGTCCGCTCGACTACTACACAAAGATCGGACTATCCGTCGTCCGAGTTCGGGGGTCTTCTCGAGAACAAAGTCAAGATTTCCTTCCTGGTTTGGTCACAGGGTCAATCTTTCCGTTAGTCCGGAAGGACCCGGAAAGTCCCTTCTTAAAGAGGATCAGTACCCTCTTTGTCTGAAAACAAGATATGACTAAAAGTTGAATTATTTACCCAGGTCGAGTGTAATCCCTCCCGTCAGACGAAATGAACGCATAAGTTTATAATCCAGAGTAGGTCTTTGTAAGATGTCTGTGTGGGCCCCATTACAAACTGGTTTACAGACGCGTTCGGCACCGGGTCAGTTTATCTGTGTTTTACTTGGTAGTGTCGACCTTTCCAACGTTTGTACGGTAGTTAAACACAGTGTGATGATTCTCTCTTGTGCAGGATTACAAGAGAAAAATCCCTCTTGATTCTTTTACTTATTTATGTTTGTAGTGTGTTAAAATATTAGAGGTGAGTTTTAATAAAACTGTATAAATTACAGAACTCCACGCCCGAACACTCGTCCCCCAGGAGAAAGTGGAATCGATTTTTATGCCTAGTTTATCTCTTTTTTGTCCCGGTACTCAACCACCCGTCATTACACGAACTTTTAATACGACCTAATAGAGGGAGGAGACTAGTCCTCTTTGTCTCGTCTTCTGGACCGTAGTTTCATGACTAACATAGATGTGGGACGTCCGAACCATAACTCCCACGACCATCGGTTCCTCACCTGACTCCCTTCAGTAGTCGTCACTGTTATCCGGTCTTCGTGATTTGTTGTATGTCGTCGTTTCGTCTCTATTGTCCTCGTTTGCGTTGTTCCTTTAACGACTTTAGACCCTTCTCTCCGTCGAAGAATCTCCCATACTCAAGTGATTTTCACTTTTACAAATCAACGAGTGCACAGGGTGAAAAACCCTGGGTATTTGACATCGGGTACTCCGAGAAGACAGGTACCTTAAGAGGTCCGTTCTTATGACCTCATTCATCGGTAAGCAAAGAGATCCCCTAGAAGAACTGGGTCCCTAACTTGGACCTAAAGGACTTAACGTCCGTCTAAGAAATGGTAGACTCGGTGATCCCTTCGGGTACTAAAGTGACCGTCTTCTGTTTTTTGTGTAGAGGCCCTTAACAATGGGTAGAAGCAGTATTATCACTGAACAGAGGAGGTCTCCGAGTTTCCTTCACCTTTGAACTATTTATATTTAATATGAAAGTACAAAGACTCTTATGGAACGGACTATCGAATATTTTTCGTAAAATCGGAACTAATTATGGTGAAAAACGAATCTATCTTTTCTCTCTTAAGTAAAGCCCAAGATCTGTATTATAAACCTTTAGAGACAAGTTATTTGAAGTGAATTTTTCACGAAACATAAGAACCACTTCACTTTAACTCTTGAGTCTAACAAAAGACGTGTCAAGTTTGGAGGTCAAGGGAAAACTGGACTCCTAGACCGATAAAAAACAAAATGAATTTAACGATTGTATTTGTGGAGTTAAAAGAGAAGGTAAAAGGTACGACTTTTCTCTTCACTGCGGTAAGATACCTTCAAATCAGTTTCCGTTGAGCCGGGTCTACAACTCCAATCAAAAGTAGTCCTCGAATCGACAAAACCCGAAGGAACTACCGAGTCTACCATTTCTTAGGTGGACGTCACGTTCTCTGAGTCCAAACTATGGACCCAATCCTTCTAGGGGACCTCTTTTCTTACCGATGGATGAGGTCATAAGAACGGACCTCTTAATGTACCTGTCTCCTCGAACCGTCCGATGTCAGATACCCCAGTGTTTCTCAGTCTGTACTGAGTCACTGACTTGACTATTGAAAAAATCGTTACGGGTTTCACCTTAGGTAATGATTTATTAGGACGACCAAACCGATTAGTTAATTGTGACCTTCTACGACCCTCTCAAACCCAAACTGTTAAAGTACGTTGAGAATAATTCCAGGACTTCGATAAAAGGGGAATCATGAATCAAAAGATTGAAATCTTTAATAAATGGTGAACCCCTAATCTTGACTAAAATAAAATTTTCGATAACTAAACGATTATATATAAAACAACAAGTATTTGACTCTACCGTCTCTTATTCCGTCTCACGGGTGACTCTCTCTTGACTTGTTTAAAATAGAGTTTAAGAGATTTCCATTCAGTGTTAAACAAATACGTAGTGAGAGTGAGAGTTTTACGTTATACCTTGTTTCCAATAAGTGATAGAGAGTAATTTTCTAAAAAGTTATAAAATCAAAACTATGACGGAAGAAAGGTCAAACAGTTGTCTAGGTATTGCTCTTAAGGAGAGTAAAGTGTGAGGTATTAGGGACCAGACATCGGGAACAGGATACCAGGTTTTACCTTTTTTCCAGGTTTCTATCTCTATTTTCCGTATATGTGTGGTAATTATGAAATTCCTTTAAAGTACTTTCGATGGTGTCCTGTTAAAGTAATAAAGTGAAAACCCTTGAAACAGCGTACCAGTGTGATGGTTGTGCGCACAGGACCTTTACATGACACCCACAAGTACACGGGTCGACAGTTGTCTCCTAGACTGAATTTGGATACAATGATTTTATCACAGTAATAAATGAGTTTCGAAATTTTGTAATTTATATGACTATATACATGTTTCTGAAAATAGTGGTAGTAAAAATTATTTTTATAATCTACGGTGTTCGTAAAGATTTATGTCCTAAGAATCTGCATAGTACCATGAAACGAGACTAAATTACTATACATTCGTGATTTTATCGGTATTTTAAGGGACACACGAGTCAGTGAGTGAACACAGACTGAAAAACATTGGGGTACCTGACACGTCGGGTGATCCGAGGACACAGGTACCCTAAAAGGTCCCTTTTTATGACCCTCACCCAACGGTAAAGGAAGAGGTCCTTTTTTTATAAATGGGTTTATCTTTTACGTATATATTATCTTGTACTATTCATCGTCTTATCTCATCTTCCCCTTCTTCCCCTTCTTCACTGTCTGAAATAAAAGAGTCCGAGGTTTTAGTGACGACTACCACTGATGTCGGAACTTCAATTTTCTACGAACGAGGAACCTTCCTTTCGATACTGTTTGGATCTGTCACATAATTTTGCGTCTCTGTAACGAAACGGTTTTTCCGAACACATCAGTTTCAAGATCAAAAATCTCATCAGTACATACCTACACTCTCTACCTGGTATTTCTTCCGACTCGTGGTTTCTTGACTACGAAAGTTTAACACGACCTCTTCTGAGAACTCTCAGGGTACCTATCGTCCCTCTAGTTTGGTCAGTTAGAATTTCCTTTAGTTGGGACTTATAAGTGACCTTCCTGACTACGACTTCGACCTCGAGGTTATGAAGCCGATGGACTACGTTTCTCGACTGAGTAACCTTTTCTGAGACTACGACCCTTTCTAACTTCCGTTTTCCTCTTCTTCCGTCGTCTCCTACTCTACCATTCTTTTGTAAAGGTTAAGTTACCTGTACTTAGACCCGTTTGAGACCCTCTATCACTTTCTGTCCCTTCGGAATACACGACATCAGTACCCCTGTGTTGAATCACTGACTTGTTATCGTTGTATATATTATGCTCGAGTGTGTCTTTTTTCTATCCTTCCTTTAACTACCCAATTGATACCAGTCAAGTCCTTTCATTAACCAAAACTATAATCGGAAGGATATGATGATGAGGGATTGTACAAAAGAAAAAAAATCTTTCATAGGTCTATTAAATTTGATGGTCTTCGATCAAAGTCACCAGACCATTAAACCTTCGACTTCTTTCACAAAACAGATATAATAACTCTATTGACATAGTTAAGAACCGAAATAAAGTAGATGACTTTTTTTAAGAAACATACATTAGATTACTTGTATATCCTTCTTTTGTTTTTGGGTTTGGAAAGACTCTCTGTTATCTTTACGTTGATGAGATAAATAAGATTTTGTTAAGATTGCAAAATGAGTTGTACGTTTACCAGACTTTTCATGAATTCTAATATGTCGTCTTCTGTGATTCGTTTAAACCCCTTGAGTCCTAAGATAGCTGTTATTTACTCGACAGACTGAACAAAAAGTAAACACGTAAACAAAAAGGGTATAGTGATCATAAGTAATACCAGTGTGTCGGTCCGAGTGTTACTTTGTCTCAAACACGAGATCCTTTACGACATTTCGTGGTAGAACAGTTGTTACTTTTAATACAAACAAGTACAAGAGACCTCGACCACCGATTTTACAGACTTTTGTTATAGGTCCGTAAAAGGGAGAGTGAGACCCCCTTCTTATATGGATGGCTGTAATAATAATAATAATGATTATTAGACGAAGGGGAAACGGGAAATCCTGACTCTTTTTTGGCTTACATTACTTACGATAAACATGTATTTCCGTTAAAGGTCTTATCCATATTACGGTGTCGAACAGTTAAGAACTCTCTTTACCGAATACTTTGTAGGGGAAATCGACTTGTGATGAGCATAAAACATTACTTGTTTGTTGGTAAAAGACACGTAAAACCGGAATGGGACAGTGGAGTAGTCTTGGGACTTTTAACGAAACAACAACAACAAGTGAGTGGTTCAACACCCGGTGAGAAACCCTGGAGGACCTGGCATCGTACGATCCGAAGGGAAAGGAAGTGATAGAGAGTCTCAAACGAGTTCGAGTACAGGTAACTCAGTCACTATGATAGGTTGGTAGAATAGGAGACAGAGGTAGAAGAGGAAAACTCAAGTCAGAAAGGGTCGTAGTCTCAGAAAAGGTTGCTCAGTCGAGAAGGGTAGTTCACCGGTTTCGTGACCTTGAAGTCGAAGTCGTAGTTAGGAAGGTCACTTATAAGTCTCAACTAAAGGAAATTCTAACTGACTAAACTAGAGGAATGTCAGGTTCCGTGAGAGTTCTCAGAAGAGGTCGTGGTGTCAAACTTTCATAGTTAAGAAACCACGAGTCGGAAGAAATACCAGGTTGAGAGTGTAGGTATGTACTGATGACCTTTTTGGTCTTGAAACTGACATGTCCGTGAACAACCGTTTCATTACAGAGACGAAAAATTATGTGACAGATCCAAACAGTATCGAAAAGAAGGTTTCTCGTTCGTAGAAAATTAAAACACCGACGTCAGTGGTAGGCGTCACTAAAACCTCGAGTTCTTTTATTTTAAACAGTGACAAAGGTGAAAAAGGGGTAGTAACTGTATTTTACTATCCTGACCTACGGTACTGGAATCAAAAAACTTTCAACTTAAAATCCGGCCTAAAAAGTGAGAGGAGAGAGTGGGAGTAGTTCTACGGGAAATCAAGGAGAAGTGAAAAACTCTCCTCTCACCATAGTAGTCGTATAGACGTCAACACCTACAAAGAGGACCGTGAGAACTAAGGTCGAATTCGAAGTAGATCGGTCGTAAATTGTACAACATGAGACGTGTTTATTCGTCCCACTATTATATGTCGGAACTACATGAGGAAAGGGTTAAAACTTAGTCAGGTAACAAGGTACAGACTCAGATTGACAACGGAGAACTGGACGTATGTCTAAAGAGTCCTCTGTCCATTCCACTAGACCATAGGAGTAGAGAACTTCTTGAAAGGTCAAACAAAACTGGGTGCGTCAGTTTCCGAAATCGCATCAGTAACTTCATCTTCATCAAAAAAAAAAAAAAAATTAAGGGAACGGAAAAGATACATACTAGGTTCCCTACAACCGTTAAACTAGAGACCGAGGAGACGGAAAAGATATAGATCGAACGTGTAGACCTTAAAGAACCAAGTATCTGACGACGTCGGATCGAACTTCCTAAAACTCGTAATGGAACGATCGGACACTTCACGTTAACATGTCATCAAACTTCTGAGAAACCACGACGGAAAGAAACCCTAAACTTACTTTTGACTGTAAAAGGTCAGGACACCTGTGACGACTAAGAGGTTTAAACGACCGTATTACCTACATCGTGAACTTGTCGCAGTAGAAAATCCAATCTTTATCGAGACGACCTTAAAGAAGTGGAAAATCATCGAAACAATGATCATTACGAAGGGTTGGCGAGTGAACTGAAGTTTGATGTCCTACAGACCGATATCCCCTCACTAATGTGGTAGGACCAATAGGTCCAATAATTCAAGAAAAAACGTATCAACGAGACACATAAGAACGGTGGAGAAGAATTAGAGAAAAGGAAGACAATCAATGGGAAAGACGGGATATGACACACGTAGAAACAAATATAAGTGAGGTACGGGATGAGTTATAGGAAACCTATCCCACCGGTCCTGAGGTAATATTTTTATCGGCATTCCAGACTTAAGGACGTAGAAAGTCCGTTTTCCGAGATCGTCGAAAGGGTGCAATTAAGTACTTGAGAAACTCAATTTAAAAATTTTTGTCTCTATAAAAGAGTTTTACAGTTAGTCACTGTCATAGAAGCCAAACTTTATTACGGAACTTATGATGTATAAAAAAGATGTAACCATTGACGTCTCAAGTTTCCCTAGTGTAGATCGGAGTCGGTTTTTAGTAGCAAAAAGAAAGAACCTTACCCTAAGTCTCTTAAAACCTCTGGGTCCCCGTGTCCCGCCCCGTTCCGGTTCCGTGACCCGTGGTCCGTACGACCCCAGACGAGTCCTCTCGACGACCCTTCTCCCATGTCGACGGGACACGTAGTTCCCCCCGTCCGTTGGCTGAACTCCTTGTGTAAGAAACAGCATACCGCAATGTTCTGACGGTAGAAATGTCTGCGGTTCCTCTATCTGCAGTATATCTTCGACGTCGCGTAGAACTTCCGTGGAAGTTCGGCGACGGTCCGCTCGACTCGGTCGAAGACCTGCGGACACTCACACCGAGAGTCCGGCCGGAGACACCCTGATCGGAAGACCCGTCTACCTCGTAAACTTCGGGACACGTACCTCGGGAAGAGGTCGAGTGGACTCGACGCCTACACTAGTGAGTCCTTCGTCGCGGTTCCTTGTTTGTTCGACACGCCACTCTCTGGGAAGAGAATGAATGGTAAGGAAGGTTGATGGTTGTGGGTACAAGACGCGGGGGGTGAGGGGGTAGGGGTACACGTATTTTCTTTAAACCCACAGTTTTTTTCTTTTTCTTTTCTTTCTAATAAGAGAATTAGGGTAGTCTTCTTTCTTTTTACACATAGAAAACGAGAAGTCAAATTTACTGAACGGGGTTATAGACTTAAGACACGATTGAGATTTACCTTCGGCTCTTCGTTTCTTATTACACGACAAAATTTACATCTACCTTCTATTCTACAACTCCGATTTAAAATTTTGGTGTGGTTCTATATAAGTAAGGGGAGAGTGTAAATTTATTACGAGTGTAATTTATTAACAAGGTTTCCTTGACAGTTTACTTTGTCAGTCAATATCGAAAAGGATCGACTCGAGACTGTTGGTATTTTCAGATTCCGAATGTCACTTCGATACTTTTATTAAAAAATTTTCTGAGTAAACGTTTTGTACTCGTTTTAGAATAAAGATAGACTATAACCGTCTTTTTACTCGTTCAAGATGTTATAACTAATCCACTTCGAAAGATCTAATATAACTAATACGTCCCGATCGAGTTCCTTAGATTTGGTACATCCTGTTTTAACTTAAAACTCCTGGATACGTATTTAACGTTTCTGTGTCCGTAATAACAAAAATTGAAAATAGAATCTATAGTAGAAATAGACACGAAAGACAAGAGTTCCTTTTACATCTTAACTGATACTTTACGTCTTCGAGACTTTTAGTCATGGATCTCGAAGGACCCCCGGAATGAACTTCAGTTCTCTAACTCGTGGAACGAACATTTTGTTCAACGAGTACGGACTCTCGACTATAGTGTAGTACCGGTTGTAACCAGACCTTATTTCTCTTTATTTAACCTTTAAATGTTATCGGGGTCTTGCGATCAGGCCCTAAATACTGGGGGACTGGGAGTGAACAGTCTTTACCTTAAAGAGTCTTGGGTCAGGTCTAGATAAGTCAGTTTTTGAGGTCTCCATCTTGGGACATAAAAGATAAATCGTTCGACAGATCAACTAAAACGACGAAAGATTTCAGACTCTTGGTGACGAATCTTTATTCGAACTTCCGTTAAGGTCTTTCGACTTTTCTTCACTGGCACCTATATACCGTAGTAGACATATCGGGGTTTGTCTTTCTTCCTCGATATGATGGGTCACACACCTCGAGAATTGTGGAGATAGTTCTTCAGCAGATAATCCATATCGTAAAACTGAGTTTACAAATGTTAGTGGGTAGTAAATACTAATGGTCCCGACTAAGTCTTGACCGACCCGTCTACACATGGAAGAGGTAGTAAAGAGGAACGAATAATAGATACGAATCATAAAATATACGAATCACTTTCCCCTACTTGTAAGGTCTAACTCTTCCTACAAGAAACCAGTTTTTCTAGGTGTAGGGACTTAAGGAGACATGGTATAAGGAATTCCTGTCTCTTACGAGGTCTTAAACCTTTCAAAAATAAAAGATCTAACACAACTAAACCAGAGATCTTTATAAGATATCATCTTCTTTTATCCGTCCGGACTAAACTTAGTCAACATTGAACAATCGACATACTGGAACTCCTTCAGTAAGTCGAACAAACTTGAAGTCTAAGAAATAGATCCTTTCACTTCTAAGAATATGGTTGAAAAACCCAATTAAACTCCTGATCCCTATTAGACTTTACTTTCAGTGAGTCAGTACAAGTTGAGAAACCCTGAGGTGCCAGACATCGGGTAGTCCGAGGAGGAAGGTACCTTAAGAGGTCCGTTCTTATGACCTCACCCAACGGTAAAGGAATAGGTCCCCTGAGAAGGGGTGGGTACCTAACTTGGGACCAGAGGACGGAATATCCATCTGAGAAATAATAGAGTCGGTGGTCCCTTTCCGGACGGTGAACCTTCTATAATCTGGGAGGTGAATTAGACTAAAGGGGAAAGAAAACGTAGAAACAACCGATAATAACACTAAAGACTGAATTAAAACAAAGATTATCCTACTACCCTTCAATTCTGGTACCCGACACCCAAACTTAGGGTCAAGACTTTGTATAAACACAAAAGGAGCACACATGTCACACTTTTTACTATGACAAATGGAAGTGTTCCCTTCCCTTATTTACTTATATTCCACGAAAAGTTTACTGACTGTCTATCATTCGTACGGCAATTAAAATCGATAATGAAAATTGGAGTAAGGAGTCGGGTAACACTAAAGTGAAAATAAATAATAAGACAAACATGGGACTTTTATCATGAAATCACCTTTCTTTAGTAGATAAGTGAGTAAGTAAGTCGTTAATAAAAACTTCTAGATGGCACACTGACTTGACTTGACACACTTTCCTGATGTCGTCGTTATCTAACGACGAAGTTGGACAGACAAGTTTTAGACAAAAATTTCTGGACAAACTTAAATGGTGAATGAAGAAGAGGTCTAGAGGTCCAATCAAAAGATTAGACATTTTGTACCTAATATTATTAAGAAAGACATAGATACAATCTCACAACATTTATTTTACTCTATCATTTACTCTAAGGTTTTTGACTTTACTCTTCGGAGTTCTGGAATGTATATATTAGTTTAGTATATATGGAGCCGTTTTTCGTATCGGAGTCCCATCTTCTTATGTTGATGCCGAGGGGGAAAGGTTTGTGTAGGGGGTCGAAGGATGAACATAAAAGAAATTGTTGGAAGTACGAGAACCATCCTACTCTACTCACTCTTGTTTGATAAATTGTTCACACTTTATTTCATCTTTCCGGTTTAAGTGTTCTAAAAGGAGAAAAAGTTTTTAAATTTCGAGATCTGTGATGACATTTACACAACATATAATGGTTCCAATAAACAACCTTTCTTTCAAATAGTTGGTGGTTCTATCGTGAGACTTTTGTTCCTGACCTAAGAACGCGGGACTTACTATAGGTTCGCAACGCCCTTCACACCGAAGAACGGATGAGGTCCGACGACTTGACGTCCAATGATGTCTAGGTGAAATCTCGGTTCTTTGGACCGTCACTACTCCCCGGAAAGAGGGAGTCCCGACACTACTGTCCCGGAATTCAAACTGAACGACGAAAAGTCTAAGTAACGACGACTTAGAAACCCTTGAGGAACCTGTAGACACACAGGTAGTCCCGTGTGAGAAAGGACAATGAACAGTGGAAAGTACTGACCTAAGATTAAGGACTGAACAAGAGGTAAAAAGACTGTCGAACGTATCGTGAAAAGAAACGGAGACGAGGATAGTCAACGATGGTCCACGACAGGACGCCAATTGATCTTAGTACTCGACGTAACAAGGACTAGTTTCCATAATGATCATAATCTTCTAAGGGGAGACCCCTGAGAAGAAAGTGAGGGGGAGGGGGTGGTACCTTAAAATATGGTCGGATCGAATACAGATTGGGACTGGCACCAAACTAAAAATTAAAATCTACCAACCGGAAGTCCCCTCAGTGACGTACACCCAAGAATTGGTACACGTAAAAGTCGAATAAAGAAAATACGAACATCAGACGACTCGTCAAAATCTTAGAATGTCGGACCTTGTACACCCAGTTCTGTCCCTTAGATAACTCCTTTTTCCCAATAAAGTTTGAAAGGATTTGTCGTTAAATCCTCTGGGTTCGGTAAGTTTAGTATTTTAAAGATTCTTCCGTTCGTTTTTATAACAATTAATTTACAAATTAGAAATAATATCGATCGTATAATTAAAATTCATCAAAATTAAATATCGTGTTAAAATAAATACACACCGTACATCGGAAATATTACATGTCATGGAAGAACATATAAGTTACGTATATGCTTACGAGTAAAATAACCCGAAACTTGTATTAAAATCGTAATTTATATACCTTCGTAAAATACGAACGAAAATACTGTAGTAACCGGATTCGATCAGAATGAAAATACGGTCAGAGAACTGTTCTTGTGTCGAGGGTTAAAGTTGTAACAAAGATACCCTTTTACGTATTTATGTGACAGAAAGTACTGGTAAACGAACAAATATTAAAGTTATGTGGATGTCCTGTCCAAAAGAAGAAAGACAATCTTGAGCAAAGGAGGAATAAAAAGGAAAAACCCTATTACTAAAGGAAAGTCCATCGCACTAGTACGGTACACCACCAACTTGAAAAATGACACTTACTTCGTAAGTAAAGGACTCAATGATTTAAGAATCCTTTGATTGTAAGAATTTTTACGTACATTCATACCCCCCAACAACATGTATATTTACATAATGTTGGTTCTTTTTTTAGAAATTAATCTTCCGTTAAAGTAAAATTTTCTTTCGATAACTTTATCTTTTATTTTCAACTAAATTTGGTAGACAGAAAATAACAACCGTGAAATTGACAAGAGAGTCATATAAAATCAAGTGTCAGAACAGGTCTCTAGATCTAAAATAAACCGGTCACTCCGACTTCTTGGAGAGGAACCAGTAGACCTTGTTCTACCTCAGACTTTCTACGTCGACGTCACGTATTATAGGAGTTTTTGTGACTTGTAGACCTCCAACTATTGTTTCATTCAACGTGGGTCCCAGAATCCATTGTATGTTTCGTCATTGTTAACCACTATACGGTCTTTCTTATAACTTGTTCTTCAACCCTCTGACTGTAAGTGAAACCGTTTGACATTAAAGAGATTTTAAGGTAAACTAGGGAATAACAACACGAAATAATTAAAGGACAACCTTTACGTTAGTCGCAAAGAAGATGAAGTACACAGTTTGATGAAATGACGTAATTGTAAAATTGTTTTCACCATATTAATGTACATCTTTGTATACGTAACGGTGGAATTCAACAGACAGGAACCTCTCTCCCATTGACAAGTCGGATTGATACTTCTTTTTTTTTGATTTTCTGATTGATACTTCTGAATCCAATTCGGTCGTTATTTATATTAAACCATAAAACTTTGAGGGTAGAAGTCTGAAATATATTATTTGATATGTACGATCTTCTTATTCTAGAATATTTGTCGTTTGTAGATTAGTAGAAAACAAACATGAATTTTCGAAAATTAAAATACAGTCAACAATAGTAATATATAACATTCTCCGTTTAGGAGTTTTGATAGAAAAATATACTTACTTTTCAGTATATATAACCCTCTGATAAAGTAAAGTAGGTACACGGCAAATAAAGTTAGGTCTTAATCATTTATAAAGTATACGTGTGTCACTTTAGAGAATATCAGGTTAAAATTCCAACAGTCCATAAGACTAAAGTTAGACTGAACTGGTTAATTTTAACGTTAAGTTTACCAATCTAAGATGGTAATCTTAAAATTAATGGAAGTTAAGATAGTCTCACGAAGGTTAGGAAACATCGTCTAAGTAAAGGACGAAATGGTTTTTCTGTTATGAGATTTATCCGAAAAAGGGGACGATCACTAAAGACAGAGACGTTTCTTTCTCAAAATTGTGTATGACAACAAATGAAGGAGAGAATGAGCTCCTGTCTAAATACATATTTTATTCATTGTGTGGTATGTTTCCTTTCTGTTCTACTCTTTGTACTATTATAAATGGAACACTTTTTTCTATGAGTATTAAAGAAATTATATGCACTGACACAAACAGTAAAATTGATCCTTGACATTGACAAGTATTACCATACTGAGAGGTAACAATTCGGGAAGAAACGGATCCAGTAAAGTTTATGTTGGAATGAGATCTCTTGTATTAATACACTAATTTAATGTCTGTATCTTTTTTTCTTTAGAAGTGAATCACCGGAGACCAAATTTATGTTGTATCTTATTTTAGTATCTCTTAGGTAGACTTCACATATGCACATGTGAATATATTTTTATATGACATTTTCTACATCGTTATCTTTCAAAGTAAGAAAAAGAACTACGATAGTGGTCCGTAAAGACCCGTTCAGTAATTAACGAAGCACGGTAGTTCCTGGCAAATCACCTGACTTCGTTATTGGAAGATTCACCGGAGTGACCGACCTTTCTAAACAATCCAAGGTCTTCTTTGACTACTATCAAATATGTCCTCACGCTTTTCCGTCCGTACGACCTTTACTAAAACACTGACGTATATTATTGAAACTCCTATACTTACAATAATATACACTTATCCACTAATTTCCTTTTACCAAAAGAAAGGAACTACGAACTCCTAAAAACTACATTGGTTACAGGTTTTCACTTCCACTGAGATAATATTACGATGTCGTAGAACCGTCTTTTCGCAGGGTAATAAACATTTGGGAAAATTAGTTTTAGATCACACTGTTCTCTAACGGTCAAAGAGATTTGCCCTAGACAACGGTAATATTAGTTAAGGCTGTTCGAGGACCGAGTAAAAATTTTCCTACATGACAAGTAGGACCTTAGTTTATTATTGGATTTTTTTTTTCGGTTTAATTTAAAAAATATTCTAGACGTATAGAATGTGTCCTTTAAGTATATATTTGTTTCTCAAACGAAGACACGGACAGTGACTGACCATAATATCTTCCATGATGTTCGATTTCACCAACTGTCGAAACCTAAGTCCGTTTAGAATCCAGACGGCGAACAGTCGATACACTAGAATGTGTTTGAAGAATTATAAGGGATTTGGAGTCAAAGAAGTAGACACTTTACTCCACTGGTGTACATCAACACTCCTAATTTACTCTAACAGATTATGTTTATAACTTGTATCCTGGATTCTGAATCACACAGGATTTAGGAAACAAGGACCACTACTACCACTTATCGAAAGTTGAATTTGACTTAAAGAAACTGTCAAAAGGGAAACAGGTATAAGTTCGTCATCAGTCTGGGAAATTAAGTCGGAGATGTTATTGAGTACGCACTTACTCATGTCCGATTCAGCGAGTCAGTACAGACTGAAAAACATTGGGGTACTTGACATCCGACGATCCGAGGAGACAAGTACCCTAATAGGTCCGTTCTTGGGACCTCACCCAACGGCAAAGGGGGAGGTCCTCTAGAACTGGGGCCCTAGTTTGGGTGTAGGGGACGTAGAGGACGTAACCGTCCACTTAAAAAATGATGACTAAGCGGTTTCTTCGAGTGTTATAGAATATAGATACAAAATATAAATCAGGATCGAAAGACGAGACATAACCGGACATAAGTTTACTGTCGTACACGTTCTCTTGAAATATTTAAGATCATGTGATTTCTTAATAACCAATAAAGATAAAATAACGTTGAAGGGTCCTGATATCATTAACTAATTGACCATATAGACGGTGATCAGTGAGGTGTAAGATTAGGTAAGAATCGTCACGATGGTATCCATACAAAACTTCGTAAAGAACCATCTGGTGATGGAAGGAGTTTATGAAATATAGAGAGGACCCGTACTATCCCCTCTACCTGTTGTTAGATGGTTTCACCCAGTAACGGAGAGAAAAATTGGAACAGAAGGTTGTAAAGGGGAATTTATGGTGATTGTCAGAAGAGAAGTAGTGAAGTTTTCTACAGAAGGAGACTTAAACAAGATTGTAACGGAATATACTTACCAATTGACTAATTCATCAAAATTATAAATTTCTAAATATAAATAGCTCCATATTAACTCTATATTGTAATATAAGTAACTATTTATGAATCCTATAAAGGTATAGAACCGATAATATTTATTACAAAGTCACTTGTACCTCCATACATATAGAAAAACTCAATCACAAAAGCAAAAGTAAAACTATTTACGGGTCTTCACCTTATCGACCTAGTATACCATTAATGTAAATTTTAAAAAATTCCTTGAGGGAACGATAAAAGGTGTCACCGACGTGTTTAAATGTAAGGTAATATATGTATCACTTGAGGCCCTCAACCACTACCTGTCCCTCCGGACCGCACGACGCTAAGTACCCTAGTGTTTCTCAACCTGTGCTGACTCACTGACTTGACTTGACTTAACTTATATGTATCATTAACTAACAAATTAACCTATTTATAAATAACTTTTTTTAAAATATACGAAAGAGAGACATGACTTACCAGATAATGAGAGGACTGATGAATTTAAGGATAGGAGGTTTCGAGATGACTTTAAAAAAAAATTTAAATTGAAAGAACGTAGAGAGTCCACCCTTAGGTGGAGAAGAAATGGTCCAGAGGTAAAAGATCTGAGATAAATATAAGTGGGAAAGGAGAACCAAACTGTAAATTCTGAATTAGACTCTTCAGACCTCCTGTTTCTGACCCAATAATAAGAGGGAGTTGGCAGGTGTCCCGGAACACATTGTAGAAAGTGTTCCTTCTACGATTTAATTCTCTTTTCCGTAGCAGAAAAGGGGATATCTACATAATCGATTATCATTGGGCGTCATTTCCTTGTCTCCTTGTCTTCTACCTCGTCGTCCGTTTGACTTCTTTTTTTAGGAGGTGATAGGGGGGTCTCCTCTGTCTCTAACCGAAACTACGAGGGAAGAGAAAAAAGTACATGAGGAGAATCAGACATGTAATAAGACTATGAACAAAATTGGTCTTAAGTGGTCCAATTTTTACCATCCGCTTCCAGTGTCTTCTTTCTACCTCTCTCTTGTTTCAAAGAAGGGTTTGGGTTCGAGGTGACACCTGACTTATAAACATTACTTCACAGAATGACTCTGAATACTGTGTAGGAGTGACAGTATGTAGTTTTTGTTTTTGTAGATATTTAGAAAAAAAAAGGGGAGGTAAACTACTGCTGGAGATAATCGGACTACCCCCGTCAAACCATTATTCTCATTCCACTTTTAAGTGTCTTGTTGTGTCGTAAAAGGGTTACCGGTAACAGGAGTAAAACACGAGGATGGAGATGGGGTCATAAACACCAAAGAGAAATCGAGGTTTAACGAAACACACACACACACACACACACGCACACACTCTACATTTTCTGACTTTCTAAGTTAATCTTTTATGAAATAACCGGAAGGTGTAGTGGTTACACATCCTAATAGTCACAAATGGTGTTCATGGTTAATCCGTTGTAACTCTTCTAACGAAGTCAGAAGAGTTTAGAAGAAAGTAGGAAGTACATTTAATGACACTTGAGACGTCTTCTACATTACCCTTCCCAGTAAACCCTTAGTGTTATAACTATCAAGACCCATTCTATGACAATATTTAAAAACAACATGAAAAGTATGTCATTAATTGACCTATTTTTCGTAACACGGAAATTCTTAAAATTTTAGATCCCTCTCGGTAAACAGAAAGATTTATTTACTTACTTTAACCAGTAGTTGATGTCAACATAGAGTGGGATACCTGTTATTTCTGATCAGTAGAAATAACACTCCTTACATTATAGAATCAGGAGAACAAAATTTAAGGTGAATTTATTTTCTTATCTACCTGACTTTCTATTTCTTTTATATAAGTAGGAGTTTAATTGTTCATATGACCAATTTTGTTATCCAAACAACAACCGTCCAGCGGACTGACTGTTTGATAATTATTTGTCTCACCTCTTTCGTAATGGAGGGGTGGGGGGTGGGGTACACAGTTTTACAACAAAGTCCAAGGAACCCAGGACTTTACAAGGACACTACTACTGAAAGTAAGAGGACTGTAGTGTACTCAAAATGAAACGTAGTCTAACCCTTCTCTCTACATAACTCACGAAAATAAGACACTGGTTGAGAAGAGGAAAGTAATTCTCTACGTAATTTGTGTCAAATATCCCTATAAGTTTAGTGTGTCCAAAAGAAAAATTTCAAAAGGTAAACTATCTTGTCTTGTTGGTATAGTCTTATGTAACGATAACATGGCTTAGGTGACAAAGTCTTTCTATAACGGACGTTTTGACGAAGATCGATATTTTACTTATTTTATAGTTACGACGTGATGTTCAATGTGTGGTCTACATTGGTTCGAAAAGACCTTTGATATGGGTGGTTGTCCTCGATACACTCTTTAACCGGAGTTCGAGAAAGTCAGAGTATTTGTCGTGAGATTAATCTTACGACTATTTATGAAGTTGTTGATCATATGTCTCAGCTGTAAGACACCAAATTAAATGTGTTAAGAAGACTGTAAGAGACCATTCCTTACTATTTGGTATGACGACTATGGTCCGAAAGTACTTTCGTTATTATTGTAATCGGTTTGAGATAAATGTTTTATTAACGTAATTTGGAGTCAGTACTTCTAGGGTCGTTTACGAGTTACTCTTATCATACCCATTTACGTTAACTATCTATGAGTAGAGTATATTGAAAATCAAAAATCAAAATCTAAGGAACTGAAAAATAGGGAAAGGATTTTACGAAATGATATTGGACTTTATATCTGACTACACCCGAAATGTCAGTCAGAAAAATCGGATGAGAACAACTCTATGTGGTCCGAAAACGTATATACTTTTTCGGGAAATAGTGTATTAGTTTCAGATACGGGGCTGGTCATTACGACTTCTTCGACTTCAACTTTCCAAGATACTTCTGGATATTCTGGAAAATCTTGATTTTGGGTTTTACTACAGAAAAAGTAATATCCCTTGACCTTACGTTTTCATCCTTCAGTTTTTTGTGAACCGTATTGTCTGTTGAAACCGGAATATCATGTCTTACTTCGTCCCGTTTCCGATTATCTCAAAACGGTTCTCTTGAGTGACCGGCAGCGTTTGTGGGAGAAGGTTGTTGTGTTATCTTCTGAGATGTGTACCTGTAGTGGTCAACCAGTTGTGACTTTAGTCTAACTAATATAAGAAACGTCGGTTTCTACCTCTTCGAAATATGTCAGTCGTTTTTGTTCTGACCCTCGACTGACACCGAGTCTAGTACTTGAGGAATAACGGTTTAAGTCTGTTTAACTTCTTTTATCCCTTTTGGTGATCTGGTAAGTCCATACTGTATTTATTTTAAGGAATACTAATATGTCACCTTCACTTTTTATCTAAATTGCCTGATCTAGACTATCTGTCTCATGGACTACTTGATATCTACCTCCAAGCACTGTAACATGTCGTCTATCCCTCGTTCTGGTAGGGGTTCTTTTCTTGACGTTTCTCGTTTTACCGACAGACTCCTCCGGAATGTTATCGACACTTTTCTTCTCTTCACTTTTCGTCCCCTCTTTTCCTTTCTATACGGGTAAATTTATGTCTCAAGGTTTCTAACTGTTCCTCTCTATTCTATCGGAAGGAGTCACTAGTTACGTTTCTTTGTCTCCTTTTGTTGTCTTACCCTTTCTGATCTCTAGAGAAGTTCTTTTAATCTCTATGGTTCCCTTGTAAAGTACGTTTCTACCCGAGTTATTTCCTGTCTTTACCATACCTGGATTGTCTTCGTCTTATCTAATTCTTATCCACCGTTCTTATGTGTCTTGACATGTTTTTTCTCGAAATACTGGGCCAATTAGTGTTACCACACTAGTCAGTGGATCTCGGTCTGTAGGACCTTACACTTCAGTTCACCCGGAATCCTTCGTAGTGATACTTGTTTAGATCACCTTCACTACGTTAAGGTGAGTTCGATAAAGTTTACGATTTTCCACTACGACACTTTCACGACGTGAGTTATACGGTCGTTTAAACCTTTTCAGTCGTCAACGGTACCCCGACCTTTTCCAGTCAAAAGTAAGGTTAGGGTTTCTTTCCGTTACGGTTTTTTACGAGTTTGATGGTGTGTTAACGTGAGTAGAGTGTACGATCATTTCATTACGAGTTTTAAGAGGTTCGGTCCGAAGTCGTTATGCACTTGGCACTTGAAGGTCTACAAGTTCGACCAAATCTTTCCCGTCTCCTTGGTCTCTAGTTTAACGGTTGTAGACGACTTAGTAGCTTTTTTGTTTTCTCAAGGTCTTTTTGTAGACGAAGACGAAATAACTGATACAGTTTTGGAAACTGAGACACCTAGTGTTGTTTGACCTTTTAAGACTTTCTCTACCCTTATGGTCTGGTGACCTGGACGGAGGACTCTTTAGACATACGTCGAGTTCTTCGTTGGCAATCTTGGCCCGTACCTTGTTGTCTGACCAAGGTTTAACCCTTTCCTCATGCAGTTCATACATATAACAGTGACACGAATAAATTGAATATACGTCTCATGTAGTACTTTTTACGACCCAACCTACTTCACGTTCGACTATAGTTCTAACTACCCTCTTTATAGTCAGTGAAGTCTATACGTCTACTGTGGTGGAAATGCCGTCTTTCACTTCTTCTTGATTTCTCGGAGAACTAGTTTTACTTTCTCCTCTCACTTTTTAAACCGAATTTCGCGTCTTAAGTCTTTTGATTCTAGCACCGTAGGTCAGGGTAGTGAAATACAGTTTATCTACCTCTTTGTCACCGTTGTCATCGTCTGAAATAAAAACCCTCGAGGTTTTAGTGACGTCTACCACTGACGTCGGTACTTTAATTTTCTACGAACGAGGAACCTTCTCTTCAATACTAGTTGAATCTGTCGTATAAGTTTTCGTCTCTGTAATGAAACGGTTGTTACCAGGTAGACCAGTTTCGATACCAAAAAGTCATCAGTAGATACCTACACTCTCAACCTGATATTTCTTTCGACTCACGGTTTTCTAACTACGAAAACTTGACACCACAACCTCTCCCGAGAACTCTCAGGGAACCTGACGTTCCTCTAGGTTGGTCAGGTAAGGATTTCCTTTAGTCAGGACTTATAAGTGACCTTTCTGACTACGACTTCGACTTTGAGACTATAAAACCGGTGGACTACGCTTCTCGACTGAGTAAACTTTTCTGGGACTACGACCCTTTCTAACTTCCGCCCTCCTCTTCCCCTGTTGTCTCCTACTCTACCAACCTACCGTAGTGGTTGAGTTACTCATACTTAAACTCATTAGAGGGTCTCAACCACTACCTGTTCATCCGGACCGTATGACGTCAGGTACCCCCAGTGTTTCTTAACCTGTGGTGACTCGTTGACTTGACTTCACCTGGTCTATGTTGGTAACTAAAATAATACATCAATAAATAAACCTAATATATATATATATATATACTTTATATACACATATATAAACTTCATATCGACTGTATTCACCTCGATCACTATTTCTAGGACGGACGGTTACGTCCTCTGTGTGTTTTACTCCCAAGGTAGGGACCCAACTCTTATAGGGGACCTCCTCTTTTACCGTTACATGAGGTCATAAGAACAGAACTCTTAGGGTACCCGTCTCCTCGGACCGTCCGGTGTCAGATATCACAGCGTTTCTCAACCTGTACTGACTCCGCTGAATCACGTGTGTGTAAACTTCATATCGACTACATGTTATGATATACAATGTCCACGTGTTATATCACCCAGTGTCGGAAACTTCCAATATGAGGCAAATCTCCGTCCGAAGGGACCACCGAGTCTACCATTATTTAGACGGACGTTACGCCCTCTAGACCCAAACTAGGCACCAAACCCTTCTAGGGGATCTCTTCCCTTCCCGACGGGCAAAGTCATAAGACCGGACCTCTTAAGGGTACCTGTCTCCTCGGACTGTCCGATGTCAGGTACCCCAGCGTTTCTCAGTCTGTGCTGACTCACTAAAAGTAAGGTAAATATCAATAATCTTTACCTTATAACCGGTTTAGGGGACAAACCATGTCGGATACGAAAATCGAATAAAATATGGATTATCAAACATGGAGAATTAACGGATGGGGGAGAATGACGGGGAGGGGGGAAGGAAGAGGGGAACCATTGGTGATCTAACAAGAGATATAGACACTCAGACGAAGAAAAAACAATATAAGTGATCAAACAACATAAAAAAATCTAAGGTGTACATGAAGTACATGAAGTATATATGAAGTATAGTATAAACAGAAAGAGACTGAATAAAGTGAAAAACTTAGAATGAACACAACATGAGAAAGTCCAACGTTTCATATCTTTCTATACTTTCGAAGGAAAGTACTATACTCAAAAACCAGACCTAAGTGTACCTCCTCAGTACCTTCACAACTTGTTACACAACTTGAAACAAGTTGTCTATGTATTAGTCCGGAGTGCCTCTTGATCTTGAGCCATTCTTACTTTCGACGAGATCACTAGGTTGTGACCTCTTCCTTTACCGTTGGGTGAGGTTATAAGAACGGACCTCTATAGGTACCTGTCTCCTCGGACAACCCGATGTCAGGTACCCCAGTGGTTCTCAGCCTGTACTGATTCATGGATTCTGTGACCAGGTTGTTATTAAAATCATTACATAGTAGAGGTACAGTCAAAGTGTGAGAGACATTAATAAAGAGATGACAATGACGATAACTCACTCTAGTCCGATGGAAGACGAAAGCAAATGTGTACCAAGGAGGACAGAGTACCGAGGTCAAGTAACGTCTGAGAGGTGTACAGAAAGGTAGACACGATGATATGTAAGATACAAATAATAAAAAGTAAGTTTAAAGAGTCCTCTTCCCTAGATTAGTCCCGTCTATTAATACCAGGTCGTTCCTTATGGATGTTATTCATCTACAAATTGATATTCTGCGTGTAGTGTCTGATTCAGTGACATCCCAACTCACGGAAACCAAATACCCAAGAAGTCGATATTGTTTCTACAACCCCACTATACAAGGTTTCTTGTAAGTGTACACGTAATCTTGATTTATAGGAGCCAATACCTGTTCTGGAAACTTGAGAAAAAAATCGGGAACTTTTTTGAATCCATTACTTTAAAAGTTGGTTTAGTAGGTGGTTTTTATATCGTATATTAACAATTAAACTTGAACCAAACGTTCTCTAACTTTGACAGGACAGTGAGATGTCCTTCAGTTCACATTCATGAGATCTTAAAAATTGAATTATCAATACTCCCCTATATTCTACCAGAATGGGTTTCGAAAATAAAGCGTCGACTTCTTATCTGATTCACTTACCAGACTCTAGTGTGTCGACTAATCACAGATAGACGATGTAATACTTACTGTTCAATTTACCCACGTCTTTTGTAAAAAGGAGATCTAAAACACGAAATCGATATCGTGACTCTCGTCACGAAGACGTATGACTGTCCCTCTAGGATAATCAAAGCTCACTAAAGAAGTGGTGAATTTTAGGAATTAGTTGTGTAGTTTCTTTCCGGTGTCTTAAGTAAACTCAATAACTGTTTACCGACTTTATCGATAAAAAGAGGTCTAATTTTATGAATTTAAGTAAATAAGGAGGTACAAATATGTGTGATTTAACATTATGGTAAAATATAAAAAGTATCCTACACTAGAATGACACTTAGTGTCGTACTCATGTTAAGTATTAATACGAAAGAAAAACCAAATAAAGTACCGGTGTAACTTCGAAACGTTTGTATGTACGTTCTGGAATTCGGTCCTTAGACATCGTGACCTTCTAAAGTGTATAAGACTAATGGAAAATAATGTCTGTAACAATAAATATATGAGGGTTAATATTAAAACATTACAATGGAAGGTACCTTTAATATAGTCTCATTCGGTCGGAAAATTTCGTATTCTTTAATTTAGTTTGACTCTTTAGGACCCCATATTTAATACAGGTGAATCCGTGAAAGTTCACGGGTCCAATTCACTATCTACAGAAGGAGAGAGTCCAAGTGGGAAAAGAGTAGGGACACTTCGAGTCAGACAATCTAAGGATAATCTAATTGTCAAGAACTCTTTTGTTTCGATCGGAAACTCGAAGTGAACCTACCGTGTGAGGATCTCATTTCTATATTAGTAAAACGTACGGTGAATGATTGTGATGTTCGGTCTCTCTCCTCTCTTCCCGAAACACCCATCTTTTCGCTATCACCTTAGAATAATACTTCCTTTCTTTTGTTTATGTATGTTTATGTGGACAACCTTTATTATGTTTTTGGAGAGTGGGTAATTTACTGGTGAGGTCGGTCATTATCTTAAATTTCGTGAAATATCTCGGTAGGATTCGACCGTTGTGATTTAATGACCTAAGTTTATACAACAACCGTAAGTCTCAGAGTCTTGTCAGGAGTTCAGAGTCGAAACGAGGTAAATACCGGTATAAAAGTCATTCAATACCGGTTGTTAGTGGATTATACAAAATTGACAGTTTGAAATACGTCAACCATTACTAAGAAGGTCTTACCAAAGACACCGGTTACTTCGAAAGTGGGTATTTGGTATCTGAGTCCTTCCTTTGTCCCTTATTGGTTCCGTAAAACACAAACATAAACATAAGTAAACCTATGTCTGGGTATTAAGGATTACCACGTAGGAAAGTAAGAGATTTACAGTGAGAATTTACGATTCCATCATGTATCCCAAGACTCATCGTGATTCTTTAATTTTTGTTTTGAAAACAGGAAAAATATAGAACCTGATACTAAAATAGTTGATATCGGTCAATCCTGTTTCCGTACTCCCCCATTCAGAATTTAGTTCAGGAGGATGGATTTGAATATCATATTTTAATATTATAAGTCGTTCACATTGTATCAAGTCAAGTCAAGTCAAGTCAGTGAATCAGCACAGGCTGAGAAACACTGGGTTACTTAACGTCGTACGGTCCGGAGGGACAGGAATTGGTTGAAGACCTCAAGTGGGTTTGAGTACAGGTAGCTCAGCTACTACGGTAGGTCGGTAGAGTGGGAGACAACAAGGGAAGAGGAGGACGGGAGTTAGGGAGAGTCGTAGTCTCAGAAAAGGTTACTCAGTTAAGAAGAGTACTCCACCGGTTTCATAACCTCAAAGTCGAAGTCGTAGTCAGGAAGGTTTCTTGTGGGTCCTGACTAGAGGGAATCTTATCTGACCAACCTAGAGGAACGTCAGGTTCCCTGAGAGTTCTCGGGAGAGGTTGTGGTGTCAAGTTTTCGTAGTTAAGAAGTCGTGAGTCGAAAGAAGTGTCGGGTTGAGAGTGTAGGCATGTACTGGTGACCTTTTTGGTATCGGAACTGATCTGTCTGGAAATACCGTTTCATTACAGAGACGAAAACTTATACGATGGATCCAACCAGTATTGAAAAGAAGGTTCCTCATTCGTAGAAAATTAAAGTACCGACGTCAGTGGTAGACGTCACTAAAACCTCGGGGGTTTTTATTTCAGACTGTGACAAAGGTGACAAAGGGGTACATAAAGGGTACTTCACTACCCTGGTCTACGGTACTAGACTCAAAAGACCATATAACTCGAAATTCAGTTGAAAAGTGAGAGGAGAAAGTGAACTAGTTCTCCGAAAAGGAGAAGTGAAAGACGGTTTTCCCACCACAGTAAACGTATAGATTTCAATAACTATAAAGAGGGTCGTTAGATCTAAGGTCGAACACGAAGTAGGTCGCGTCGCAAAGAGTACTACATGAGACGTATATTCAATTTATTCGTCCCGCTGTTATATATCGGAACTACGTGAGGAAAAGGATAAACCTTGTTCAGAGGACAAGGTACAGGTAAAGAGTGACAACGAAGGACTAGACGTTTATCTAAAGAGTTCTCCGTCCAGTCCACCAGACCATAAGGGTACAGAGAGTCTTAAAAGGTGTCAAATAACACTAGGTGTGTCAGTTTCCGAAACCGTATCAGTTATTTCGTCTTTATCTACAAAAAGACCTTGAGAGAACGAAAAAGGTACTAGGTCACCTACAACCGTTAAACTAGAGACCAAGGAGACGGAAAAGATTTTGGTCGAACTTGTAGACTTTAAAGTACCAAGTGCATAACGACTTCGGACCGAACCTATTAAAACTCGTAATGAAATGATCGCACACTCTACTCACGTTAACACGTCATCAAACTCGTAAGAAACCGTAACGGAAAGAAACTCTAACCTTACTTTTGACTGGAAAAGGTCAGGGNTTCACATTGTATCAAGTCAAGTCAAGTCAAGTCAGTGAATCAGCACAGACTGAGAAACACTGGGTTACTTAACGTCGTGCGGTCCGGAGGGACAGGAATTGGTTGAAGACCTCAAGTGGGTTTGAGTACAGGTAGCTCAGCTACTACGGTAGGTCGGTAGAGTGGGAGACAACAAGGGAAGAGGAGGACGGGAGTTAGGGAGAGTCGTAGTCTCAGAAAAGGTTACTCAGTTGAGAAGAGTACTCCACCGGTTTCATAACCTCAAAGTCGAAGTCGTAGTCAGGAAGGTTTCTTGTGGGTCCTGACTAGAGGGAATCTTATCTGACCAACCTAGAGGAACGTCAGGTTCCCTGAGAGTTCTCGGGAGAGGTTGTGGTGTCAAGTTTTCGTAGTTAAGAAGCCGTGAGTCGAAAGAAGTGTCGGGTTGAGAGTGTAGGTATGTACTGGTGACCTTTTTGGTATCGGAACTGATCTGTCTGGAAATACCGTTTCATTACAGAGACGAAAACTTATACGATATATCCAACCAGTATTGAAAAGAAGGTTCCTCATTCGTAGAAAATTAAAGTACCGACGTCAGTGGTAGACGTCACTAAAACCTCGGGGGTTTTTATTTCAGACTGTGACAAAGGTGACAAAGGGGTAGATAAAGGGTACTTCACTACCCTGGTCTACGGTACTAGACTCAAAAGACATATAACTCGAAATTCAGTTGAAAAGTGAGAGGAGAAAGTGAACTAGTTCTCCGAAAAATCAAGGAGAAGTGAAAGACGGTATTCCCACCACAGTAAACGTATAGATTTCAATAACTATAAAGAGGGTCGTTAGATCTAAGGTCAAACACGAAATAGGTCGCGTCACAAAGAGTACTACATGAGACGTATATTCAATTTATTCGTCCCACTGTTATATATCGGAACTACGTGAAGAAAAGGATAAACCTTGTTCAGAGAACAAGGTACAGGTAAAGAGTGACAACGAAGGACTAGACGTTTATCTAAAGAGTTCTCCGTCCAGTCCACCAGACCATAAGGGTACAGAGAGTCTTAAAAGGTGTCAAATAACACTAGGTGTGTCAGTTTCAGAAACCGTATCAGTTATTTCGTCTTTATCTACAAAAAGACCTTGAGAGAACGAAAAAGGTACTAGGTCACCTACAACCGTTAAACTAGAGACCAAGGAGACGGAAAAGATTTTGGTCGAACTTGTAGACTTTAAAGTGCCAAGTGCATAACGACTTCGGACCGAACCTATTAAAACTCGTAATGAAATGATCGCACACTCTACTCACGTTAACACGTCATCAAACTCGTAAGAAACCGTAACGGAAAGAAACTCTAACCTTACTTTTGACTGGAAAAGGTCAGGGTACCGTTGACGACTGAAAAGGTTTAAACGACTGTATAACTCACGTCGTGAAAGTGTCGTAGTAGAAAGTCCTAAACTTTATCGAGGTGTCCTTAAGGTAGTGGAAGTGATCGAAACAAGCATCACTACGAAAGATTCCGGGTGAACTGAAGTGTAAGGTCCTACAGACGGAGATTCATTCACTAGTGTGGTAGTACTAATAGAACCAACACTTCCAAAAAAAAAACATGTCAAGAAGACACATAAGGACGGAGGAGAAGAATTATATAAGACGAAGACAATCCAGGTCTGGTAAAGACAGGAAATAGCTCGGGTAGAAACGTACTTTATAAGGGAACCATAGAGATTAAAAGAACTTCTCTAGAGATCAGAAAGGGTAAGACAACAAAAGTAGATAAAGAAACGTGACTAACGACTTCTTCCGAAAGAATAGAGAGGAACAATAAGTAACCTTGCGACGTAAGTCTACGAATATAGAAAGGAAAAGAGAAAACGAAAAACGAAGAGAAGAAAAGCGTCGATAAACATTCCGGAGGGGTCTCTCGGTAAAACGAAAAAACGTAAATAAAAGGTACCCCTACCAGAACTAGGGAGAGAGGACATGTTACAGTGTTTAGAGTAAGGTATCAAGTAGTCCGACAAATAGTCTAGATTTAGATAAAGAGTGAAGGTGACATATTAGTATTCCTTAAACTAAATCCAGTATGGACTTACCAGATCACCAAAAGGGATAAAAGAAGTTAATTTCAGACTTAAACCGTTATTCCTAAAGTACTAGACTCGGTGTCAATCGAGGGTCGGAACAAAGACGACTGACATATCTCGAAGAGGTAGAAACCGACGTTTCTTATATTAGTTAGACTAAAACCACAACTGGTATACCACTACAGGTACACATCTCAGAAGAGAACACAACAACCTTCTCCCACAAACAATACTGGTCACGTAAGAGAACCGTTTTGAGATAATCGGAAAGAGGCCGAAGTAAGACATAAGGTTCCGGTTTAAACGGACATTGAGGTCCACAAAGAACTGAAGGATGAAAACGTAAGTTCAGGGGATATTACTTTTCCTGTAGAAAAAGTCCACAATCAAGATTTACCAGAGCATCCAGAAGTATCTTGGTAAGTTGAAGTCGAAGAAGTCGTAATGACTAACCCCGTATCTGAACCTAATGCCACTATAACTTACCAAAAGGAACCTTTGCTTGTCTCTAGTAAGACAGTAAAAACTCTAACGTAGGTTCATGACGTAAAACCTGAGAAAAGAACTGGTACTACCGATGAGGTAAAGAAGATTTCCTAAGGACGGGTGTCATCATTTATATTACCAATTTAAATGGGTAAGATCAGGTAAACTCAAGGGACTAAGGATCTTATAAATACAAGTGAGAACGGTAGAGGAGAAACTGGTGGAGGTTAAACGGAACTAAGTACCTGGACTGTAAGGTCCAAAGATACGTTATAACGAGAAATGTTGTAGTCTGGAACGAAGATAGTGGTCAGTGTAGGTGTTGACCCATAAACAAAACGAAACCGACGTAGGGAAGTAAGAAAGACCTCCATAAAGAGGTGACTAGAGGTCATCGTATAACCCGTGGATGACTGGACCCCTCAAGGAGAAAGTCATAGGATAGTAAAACGGAAAAGTATGACAAGTACCCCAAGAGTTCCGGTCTTATGACTTCACCAAACGGTAAAGGAAGAGGTCACCTGGTGTAAGACAGTCTGGAGAGGTGGAACTGGGCGGGTAGAACCCACCGAGGTGTGCCGTACCCAATCAAAGTAACTCAATCTGTTCCGACACAAGGCATACTAATCTAACTGATTAAAAGACACAAATACCAAACACACAGACGGGAGACTACGGAGAGCGTTGTGGATGGTAGAATGAACCCATCGTATCAAGTAGGCACCCATTAAGTCATTTAGACAAGAGAAGTCACATCAATCCTACACTAGTAACAATCACCTTGGGTCGAGACCCCTTAGACCTTCCGTTCCCGAGTGGTAGGTAGTAAACCTAGTGGTACATACGTCCGTTTGAATGTTTGGTCCCAAATATTTGTTCTTAGGTTGGAGTCCTTCTACCTCAAATTGACTGTCTTAACAAGTTTCACTTTCCCCGTCCCCCCACCTAACCCCCATCACCAACACAATTATTGTGGCCGTTCTCACCATCGCCAGTATCGATTTCGAGAATGATATATGGGCCCCGAAACACTTCATAATAAGGTACTTGATCGAGAAATGAATAATGTTATTAAAACATCTATGACAATAAAAGTAAGATTTTCTTTCCTTTGACTACAGAATAAACGTAAAAAAGATGATAAAGTCTATCCGTAGAACTTAGAAACGGGGAACCTAGAAATGGAACTGGAAATGGGATTCTCTGTCTGTTCTCTCATAATCTTCCTTCAATCTCTCTCCATCCCTCTTTTTACTCCAGTTTAATGAAAAAGGAGGTCCAGGGAGAGATGGCCCAGTACAGTCCGACGGAGACAGGGAGTAAAGTGTCTTGTAGACGATGACTTCGGTTACCCCTGTGTCAGTGATCGTTACACTGCACGGTGAACAGTATGAGATCATCCCCAAGTCTCTTTTGACTCGGGGTTCACCACGTCTTCAGGCGGAACACCCCGTCCTTGAATCTAGAGAAAACCGACACTAGTGTCTGGACCCACCCGACCTACTTGATTGATCCCTTGATTGATCGAAATAGACACTACAGTCCTCCCGTGGTGTCTGAGTCCGTTCCGTGTCGACTTTAATCTGAGGAGACTTCTAATATGTTCAAACTGAGAGATGGATAACCCTTTGTAAAAGAGGAGAATAATCAACAAGAAAATAGATTAACAATACTGTAGTACTATATCACCCGGAAAGGGATCCTTTAAACTTTACTCCTTTTAGATTGACGAGATTCATTTTAAATTACAGTCAACTTGACTCTTTGGGTGTTTTGACGGTTTCTCCGTCTGATCGAGGATCCAGACATTCTAAACTATCATTGAGAGGATCCAGACATTCTAAACTATCATTGAGTTAAATCATACGAAGAGAACACCGAGTCTGTCATTTCTCAGACAAACGTTACGTCCTCTGGACCCAAGCTAAGGACCTAACCCTTCTAGGGGACCTCTTCCTTTACCGTTGGGTGAGGTCATTAGAACGGACCTTTTAGGGTACCTACTTCCTCGGACCGTCCATGTCAGGAACCCCAGTGTTTCTCAGTCTGTTCTGACTCTTTGAAGTGAAGTGAAAGTTAAATCATACAATTATAGTCAATTTTTGTTTCTTGTCCTGTTTCTTTTTCTCTTTCTATTTTCCCCTGATCTAGGTACAACCGTGTCAGACCATTCACCTTTTTCTAGAAACCAATTACTAAAACTAATAAGGACCGAGAAAACAGGGAAATCCTCTACCACCGAAATATACATACAGGTTCAAAAGTTAACATAAGAGTAATTCCTTTACAAACCTGAAGAATATGTAAAACAGAAATCCCTTTATTACACAGTCGATCTTAACTCATTGACTTAATTCATCGAAAATATGATTTTATTCAGTGAACAGTAAGACCAAAATAAATTAGTCAAGACACTCAAGTCAATTATGTTCAGACGTCGACTCTCTGTCTAGTAGCATACACACGACTGTCTCTTCCGAAGTGACAGAAGTTCTACTTCCCGGTCTTCGACGGTACCCCTTTAATAGTTCGATTAAAGTAGGGTGTTTCGTAAAACCCTTCTCCCGTTCAACTAAACGGTGTCTCTTGGGGATGAGGAGATACCATTAGACCCCAAAACCAATAAATAAATAAGAATTTCCACAGCTCATAGGGATTTCGCAGTCCGTGAAATGAAACATGGTCGTTGTGTCACCACTAGGTTCTGTGTCGGGACCGACAGTCACTGGAATCTCAGTTCTCTCTAGTGTTCGCACGTTCAGGAGAAGACAGAATTGAAGACAGACTGTCTCTGATGTTTGTGATTCCTACTAAATTTATATATTCTACGAAACCCTGGGACACATCTATTCAACGATTCTGTCCTCCCTATAGAGAACCAAGTATTTTTATGAACCGATGGTTCGAAGACAATACCGTCCTCATATATGTCAAGACATCATAGACCCTAAATAGACCTACTAAACTTACAAGTCTTGAAGTCCCAGGACTTGGTGGGAGTGGACCTGACCCTGAGTCAAGGGTGGAACGAGGAACGGTATCTGTACGTGGGGATGGAAGAGAATAGGGTTCCGGTCTCATCTTCGTCTAAAAAAAAAAAAAAAAAAGGACCTTCTCTCCGGAGATCCTTTGTAGGACAATTGATAACTCACAACTATACATTTGTAATTCTTTGTTAATAAAGGGGACCAATTGCTAAGGTAATTAAGTAGGTAAATAATTTAGATTATACAGAAACCTTGTTCATAACATAGGTAAATAATTTAGATTATACAGAAACCTTGTTCGTGACACACGTTCTGAGTGGTCAAGAAAGGAAAATGACGAAATAAGATCTTTTTCTCTATTCGGTGTAGAATAATAAGATAAATTCTGTAAATATAGCTAACGAACACCCTTACAACACCGTAATCCTCGAAACTCACCATCCACTATAACTCTATCTAGAACTTCATATTTTATACGAAAATATCCGTCTCTGTCGTTCCTGAGTTCTGTTCCGTTGATATCAGTATCCCTTATTCTTTCTTACGAACAAAACTTTAGGTGGACCGGAAGATCTGATCGAGACGGTTAATAGTATAGACACTGGAATCTTTTCAGTCAAATAGAGAAAGTTCGAAGGTAAAAAAAAGATTACTCGTTTTACCCTATTTTTACATATGAGAATGTGTCAACATTCCTAATACACATTACTACTTACGATTTCAAAAGACATTTGAAATTCACGATATATTATCATCCTAAAACAAGTGTGTGTTAAGTACTTTCTTTTTGAGATTCCTCAACGTATTACATAAAATCCTTAAGATCCACAGAACCGGTATTTAAGATAAATCCATAAATCCGATCAAGAGTAGACTCACTGGGGTCTTTTCTCAATGGAAAAAAAAGAATTAATGAGTCGACCTTTTACCTTTACGATTAAAGATGTGTGGTACCTCATACAATACCTCTACGACACTACTGATTTTAATCTAATATAATATTTTACGTTATTCGTAAACCTTCACTTCTCAATTATATTTATTCGAGTTGACTCATGTAAAGACGTTTATAGTGAGGTGTCTCTAAAGAAAATTACACTATGACAAAAGAAAAATTATCCTATCATCCTTTATAAACTGTTTCGAGAACTTTACTACCGTCTAATTCATTTACGTAATTTTAAACTAGATGTCGTCCACTGATAGAGAAAAATTTTTGACAGTTGAACCAAAAATTTTTAAAATCATAAGGTCATGAACTAAAACCAATTATTGGTAGTCTCGGTAAATCCCCAAACCTGTGTTTAAAGTAAAATTATCTGTTGTAACCGCATTAAACCCTTATTACGAATAAAGTTTTGATTTAAGGATTACATTTACAGACTTTTTTGGGAGATATTTTAGGTCTTGTCTCCTCAATACAGGAGAAGTGTCACATTTGTATCAGATTTTAACGTCATTAGTATATTTGTATTCTGAAAACGTTGTCAGTACACATTTACTAACGTATTAAGGATTACGAAACAGGGAAACAAAAGGTTTACGACGGAAATTTGAGACGAATTAGACAAAGAGACTGTCAGGCCCCACAACATACTGTATATGACTTCTTCATAAAAAAAGTTATAACGGTAATACTCGTTGTACAACGATATATTTTTTACGATACCCGTTACGATTAAACTTACCGAAGATTCTGTTGTAGTTGTAACGACTATAGTTCCGTAGTACATGTTGAGATTAGTGAGGTCATTATGTTGCGGAGTCATTTAGACACTTGTAATTGTGTGCCAACGTAGTCACATCGTGACAGAGAGCGATGTCACAAGTCAAGTCAAGTCAAATCAGAGAGACAGTACAGGCTGAGAAACGCTGGGTACCTGACGTCACACGGTCCGGAGGGACAGGGAGTGGTTGAGTGTCTCAAATGAGTTCGAGTACAGGTAACTCAACCACTACGGTAGGTTGGTAGAGTAGGAGACACCAGGGTAAGAGGAGGACGAAAGTTAGAAAGGGTCGTAGTCCCAGAAAAGTTTACTCAGTCGAGAAACATAGTCCACCGACTTCATAACCTCAAAGTCGAAGTTGTAGTCAGGAAAGTTACTTATAAGTCCTGGTTAGAGGATATCCTACCTGACTAACCTAAAGGAACGTCAGGTTCCCTGAGATTTCTCAGAAGAGGTTGTGGTGTCAAGTTTTCGTAGTTAAGAAGTCACGAATCGAAAGAAATGTCAGGTTGAGAGTGTAGGTATGTACTGATGACCTTTTTGGTATCGAAACCGATCTACCTGGAAACAACCGTTTCATTACAGAGACGAAAAATTATACGACAGATCCAACGACGTCACATAACTGTCTTTTTGTACGACCAAATTCTCGTCTTACATACTAAGTTATATTTATGAATGTTTCTTACGTAAATATTACATAAATATCGGACCATCCGATGTCAAGCATCCCAAGGTTTCAACCTGTACTGACTTGTGAGTACGCGGTGTCAACCACTACACAGACAGACAGGTAGTAGGTGAGACGATCGTGTTACTGTGAGAAAAAGACAGAACGGTCAGGGTTTCTAAAACATGTATGATAAAGTTTATAAGTTTATACAGGTAAAACTTTCTATATTAACCGGAAAAAAAAACACTGTACTCTGTACGCACGAATGAAACCTTTTGTAAGAGTTAAGTCAAAGTTTAAATGTTATCTTTAATTGATCTATCACTAACAAAGATCGAACTAATAAAAGTACTTCCTCCTTTGTGGACATCCTGAGTTTTAAAGGAAATCCCTGTACGTATTTATCTTAGATATGTACTCACAAGTCTTTGTATCAATAAAGATGACCATTAGAAGGTTAGACGGACTACAGTCATTTAACGTATGTTATACTGGTGTATCTTAAGGACATATAGTTTTATTAAGTAGAACGAAACGAGTTCGACAGTCACCACTTTCTGTGTGTACATGATTATGTCTTTATCTTTTAATTTTACTTTTTACTGATTCAGTGTTGACACCACGACTGTTTGACATAAAATCATAAGAACAGGAACTTAGTTTTTCCGTTGAGTTTACTCATGTACAATGAGATCAGTCGTAAAGAATTTCTTATATTACCCAACATTAAAACTCCCTTCAATAGAAAATTACCTAAAAAGACACACAAAATATTAATAACGTCTATCATCATTCAGTTATAATAAAACTGCAATTTTGTAACCATCAACTCCTGCAACGACAGACAAAACCCCTAATGGTCTCACAACGAAAATAGAAACTTCCAAATCGATACTCTTTCAGAATCTTGGTTGAGAACTTTTTTTTTTTTCTTGGTTGAGAACTTTATTGAACTCAAAACAACGGAATAAGGGGTTCGGCGTATTATTTTACGAAACAAATCCTGACAAGAAGACTCGTCTTACACACCATGTCACTCGTCTCGAAAGACTTTCCCCAGGGGTACCCGAGTTACATTCAATGGTCCTGTTACTCCGTCGTCTCGGATAAAGGGAAGAGGACCACCTTCCCCGACGTAGATTTGAGTCGAAGGGCACCCAAGACTGTCCTCGACTCGTCGACGAACGAGTCTGTCAAGGACATTTGTGAACTGTGGGTTTAAGATTGAGGACCATGGTTTATAGAGATATAAAAACGAGACTGTTCCGTCGAAAGAACAAAAATTGCATCTTCTTCCCTCCACTCCGAGTGACGGGTGGACGAATGGTGGTTTTCGTCGTTAAGGTATAATATCGTGTCTTAACTAATTCTTTACATGGGATCAACACGTCCTCGGGACTTCTTTAAGAGGGATCAGGGATCCACCACGATAAATGTTTTGGAAATTTCATAGTACTAAGTACCTAAGTGTCTCAAGAGTTAACACGATATTTCTCTTTTGATGGTAGTATATAACCAAAGAGTAATTTGTTAGAACTAGCAATTTAAGACTCTCCTTTTTTTATGCGAAGTATTATTCGTTGGGTATGAATCATGTCAAGTTAACGTCGACCATCATTCCTTGGGAGTTTAACCCTCGCGAAAGAGTTTACGAGTCGTTCGGGTGAGTGACGTCATTGTTGGTACGTGTTAAGGTCAGAATGATCTACTATTTGAGTCTCTGTCTAATCTCCTGTCTTCTTCTGTAAATATTTCTGACCTTTGACTCCCCTGACCAAGTTCTCATGTCTTCTTATGAAATCGTAGAGTCGTACCACCTAAGATAGTAGTCCCGTTTCCTACCTAAAGTCCAAGACAATCACACATTTGACCTCGGCTAATATGTCTCACTTCATTCGGTCTTTCTNCGGTCTTTCTTTTTGTGGTTATGTCATATGATTGTGTATATATACCTTAAATCTTTCTACCGTTACTGCTAGGACATACGTTCTGTCCCTTTTTCTGTGTCGACACATATCGCCTGAAAACCTGAGTCTCCCTCTCCCTCTCCTACCCTACTAAACCCTCTTACCGTAAGATTGTACATATGATAGTACATTCTTAACTTAGCGGTCAGATACAGACTGCGTCCTATGTCGTACGAACCCCGACCACGTACCCCTACTGGGTGTCTCTACAATACCCCTCCCTCCACCCTCCCCCCAAGTACAAACCCTTGTGTACATTCTTAATTTCTAAAATTTTAATTTTTTT
>SJYO01020080.1:40406973-40640755 GCA_006410555.1 Capra ibex
ACGACCGTATAACTCACGTCGTGAAAGTGTCGTAGTAGAAAGTCCTAAACTTTATCGAGGTGACCTTAAGGTAGTGGAGGTGATCGAAACAAGCATCACTACGAAAGATTCCGGGTGAACTGAAGTGTAAGGTCCTACAGACCGAGATCCACTCACTAGTGTGACAGTACTAATAGACCCAGCACTTCTAGAAAAAACATGACCAGAAGAGACATATGAACAGTGGAGAAAAGACGAAGACAATCCAGGAATGACAAAGACAGGAAATAACTCGGGTAGAAACATACTTTACAAGGGAACCATAGAGATTAAAAGAACTTCTCTAGAGATCAGAAAGTGTAAGATAACAAAAGGAGATAAAGAAACGTGACAAGTGACTCTCTCCGAAAGAATAGAGAGGAACGATAAGAAACCTTGAGACGTAAGTTTACCCATATAGAAAGAAAATGAGGAGTCGAAAAACGAAGAGAAGAAAAGTGTCGACAAACATTCCGGAGAAGTCCGTCGGTAAAACGAAAAACGTAAAGAAAAGAACCCCTACCAGAACGAGGGACAGAGGATATGTATTACAGTGTTTGGAGGTAAGTAACAAGTAGTCCGTGAGACAGATAGTCAAGATCTGGGAATTTAGATAAAGAATGAAGGTCACATATTAGTATTTCCTAAACTAAATCCAGTATGGATTTACAGATCACCAAAAGGGACCAAAGAAGTTAAATTCAGACTTAAACCGTTATTCCTCAATTACTAGACTCGGTGTCAGTCAAGGACCAGAACAAAGACGACTGACATATCTCGAAGAGGTAGAAACCGACGTTTCTTATATTAGTTAGACTAAAGCCACAACTAGTAGACCACTACAGGTACACATCTCAGAAGAGAACACAAAAAACCTTCTCCCACAAACGATACTGGTCACGTAAAAGAACCGTTTTGAGATAATCGGAAACGAGACGAAATAACACAGGAGGTTCCGGTTTAAACGGTCAATGAGGTCCACAAAAAACTGAAGGATGAAAACGTAAGTTCAGGGGATATTACTTTTCCTCTATAAAAAACACACAATTAAGATTTTCCAGAACATCCAGAAATGCTTTGGTAAGTTGAAGTTGAAGAAGTCGAAGAGGGAGATCAATCCTCTATACATACTTCATTACCGACCATATTAAGTCAACATCTCTCCAGTTTAGATCACACACTATATAGATGACGAGGCGGTCACGGATAAACATAATTAACTTAGAACCTCAAACTTCTGAGATTGTCAAAACAGGAAAAGAACTTCGAATAAAGACGGTGGGAATCAATGTAATTACTACTAAGTAGAGGGAATGTACTACTACCATTACCGTCTCATACGGACCTCTGTGTTAAGTATTTACAGAGTCAAAGTTGTGACTCTATTACGTTTTCTAAAATATATGTTATTTGAGGAATATAAGGATACATAACATGAAGAAGAGGTACAAGGTACTATCCTTGTACAAAGTACAAGGATAAAGATTGTATTTTTTTTTACCGTCGTCACTTATGTTTTAAGTCAATCTAGACATATTTTGACCAATTTCCCCTCTTATTTTTACTTACACAAGTTCTGAAACGAATGTATATAAACCAATTTATCATATTTATTTATATCGTCCCTTAAGGACGGACTAGGTCTCCTAAGTTTAATGCAACGTCCTAAATCTTAATAGAGAACTTTAATGAAACATCTGTCAATAGTATGAAGTCCGATTTCGTAGGTGGAACGAGAGTGTGTCTGTTATGTACGATTTACCAGATTCCAGGTTTAATCGAAAAAAGTGTTAAGTTTAAGTGACTTTATAAATTAATGGTTTCGAATTAAAACAAAACCGTCCTCTTTTCTCCTTCCACTTCGAGAAGTCCTGTTTTTAGATAGACGGTGGTCATTGTCGGAAACATAAATTTCCCGTCAGTCACAATTGTACTGAAAGGAAGGGACATGATAAAAAAACACAAAGTCAATAAACGCTTCTTCCTGTAAATTTTTACCTGTGTGATAGTTTTATACTACGTTGTTGTTGTTTCTTTATTTGAAGTACCTGAAACACTCCTCTATTTCCCTTTTACCTTAAACGAGTTATATCCCGGAGGGCTGGAACGGGTGTAGGAGACACAGTTTATCTTTACTTACCTAAACCCACTATAAATCGAAGCATCATTATTACTGACCTTTATAATTGTAGTTATTGTAATGATGTATTTGGAGAAAACCTTTTTTGTAGAGAAACTCTGTTATAATGAAACCGACGATAAGTTTACTCGTCCTTGTTTACTCCGTAAATATTTTAATAAAAAAAAGGAATAAGTTTAGTTCGATTTAGAGTAATTCTTTACTAAGATGGTTTTACTCGGACACGTTAATTTTTTATCGAATCCCTATTACATAAACCGTTTTCAACTACAAGATATATATCTACGTGAATAAATAGTGTATTTTATTTTTAGTTAAAGACAATTTCCCGGAAGTGAGTACTGACTCCGTCCAATCTAGATTACTTACGTTTATATAATAAAGAAAAAAGACGGTCCTTCAATATAATAGTTTGTTCCTTCATCTAATTACTTTGGATTTAGGTGAACTAATTTTTTTTTTTTTTCTCAGGGAGGATAAAAATACAACGAGTAGGGTATATACACAAAGATTTTTATATTGAAGTTAAACCGACGATTAATAGATGTTCAGTTAACCTTTTGGAAATTATACGATGAAATTTAGTCTATATCCCTTTCTCACTGAGTCACTAAACTTAGTTCATGTCCTTCGGGTCGTTAACACCTTGATTAGAGACAAAACAAATTAATAGACATTGAAGAACCATCAATAAAATCAGGAATTCCGTCTTAAAACCTAGACACCCTCCCTAAGAAGATGGAGAGTAGAAGTCGACGACACGAAACTTTTATTACTTATAGAAAAAGGACTATTTCGAATTAAAATAATTTAATACAACCGTGAAGACAACTTCACCTATCTAAATATACATGTCCAGATGACAACTTGTGACAAGAAAGGTGACTAGACATACGAACGGAAATACGATTATAGTGAGGGAACTAATCACATCGACATCGTTGGTTCAGGTTATTCGATAGACTGAAAACAAGAAAAAGTTGTAACAAAGAAAAATAAGATTCTGAAACACAAGATATATTTAAAATCTTATTTGAACAGTCACAGACGGTCTTTTTCAGACAATCTTAATATAAACCTTAACACAACTGAGATGTCGAGTTAATTTTACTTACTGTGGGTTATAAAGTATAAAACCGTTATAACAAAACGTATAAAATTTAAGACCACAATTAACGACTAGATATCTTGTACAAAAAAAAAAAACCAAAAACAAATATATATAAATTTAAAAATTTTAAATGTCATATACACTNAAACCGTTATAACAAAACGTATAAAATTTAAGACCACAATTAACGACTAGATATCTTGTACAAAAAAAAAAAACCAAAAACAAATATATATAAATTTTAAAATTTTAAATGTCATATACACTAAATGTCAAACACAATCAAAGTCCATATGTCATTTTACTTAGTCAATATAGGTGAGAAAAAATCTAATAAAAGGGTATATTACGAAATGTCCGATAACTGATCTAAAGGGACAGGATATGTCATCCAGCAATAATATATAAAAAGTATATCATGACACATAGTCAAGTCAAGTCAAATCAGCGAGTCAGCATAAATAGGGAAGTGGGGACGATAAGGTACAAGTTCCAGTTTTCCCCACCGACACTCCTCTGTGGGGAGCAGGTTCCATTCTCTTTGGGTTTATTCTACCATCCACAACGTTCTCCCGTAGTCTCCAATCTGTGTGACTTTGGTATTAGTGTCTTTTGATCAGTTAGATTAGTGTGATCCTGGTGTCGGAACAGATTGAGTTACTTTGATTGGGTACGGACGTCCCGTTGGGTTCTGCCCGCCCAGTGCCACCTCTCCAGACTGTCTTACACCAGGTGACCTCTTCCCTTACCGTTTGGTGAAGTCATAAGAACGGAACTCTTGGGGTACTTGTCATACTTTTCCGTTTTACTATCCTATGGTTTTCTCCTTGAGGGGTCCAGTCATCCACGGGTTATACGATGACCTCTAATCACCTCTTTATTGAGGTCTTTCTTACTTCCCTACCTCGGTTTCGTTTTGGTTATGGGTCAACACCTACACTGACCACTATCTTCGTTCTAGACTACGACATTTCTCGTTATAACGTATCCTTGGACCTTACAGTCTAGGTACTTAGTTCCGTTTAACCTTCGCCGTTCTTTACCGTTCTCACCTGCAGCTGTAAGAACCTTAGTCGCTTGATTTTACCTGACCTTACCCACTTAAATTGTGTCTACTGATAATATAGACGATGACACCCGTCCTTAGGGAGTCTTCTTTACCTCATCGGTAGTACCAGTTGTTTTCTCAGACTTTACGTCATGAACCTACGTTAGAGTTTTTGCTGTCTTACTAGAGACAAGTAAAGGTTCCGTTTGGTAAGTTATAGTGACATTAGGTTCAGATACGGGGTTGGTCATTACGACTTCTTCGACTTCAACTTGCCAAGTTACTTCTGGATGTTCTGGAACACCTTGATTGTGGGTTTTTTCTACAGGAAAAGTAATATCCCCTGAACTTACGTTTTCATCCTTCAGTTCTTTGTGGACCTCATTGTCCGGTTAAACCGGAACCTTACGTCTTACTTCGTCCCGTTTCTGATTATCTCAAGACGGTTATTTTACGTGACCAGTATCGATTGTGGGAGAAGGTTGTTGAGTTCTCTTCTGAGATGTGTACCTGCAGTTGTCTACCAGTTGTGACTTGAGTCTGACTAATATAAGAGACGTCGGTTTCTACCTCTCCGAGATATATCAGTTGTTTTTGTTCTGGTCCTCGACTGACACCGAGTCTAGTACTTGAGGAATAACGGTTTAAGTCTGAATTTAACTTCTTTCATCCCTTTTGACGATCTGGTAAGTCCATACTGGATTTAGTTTAGGGAATACTAATATATCACCTTCACTCTTTATCTAAATCCCCGGATCTAGACTGTCTATCTCACGGACTACTTGATACCTGACTCCAAGCCCTGTAACATGTCCTCTGTCCCTTCTTCTGGTAGGGGTACCTTTTCTTTACGTTTTTTCGTTTTACCGAGAGACCCCTCCCGAATGTTTATCGACACTTTTCTTCTCTCCACTTTTCATTTCCCCTTTTCCTTTCTATATTCGTAGACTTACGTCTCAAGGTTTCTGATCGTTCTTCTCTATTCTTTCGGACAAAGTAACTAGTTACGTTTCTTTATCTCCTTTTGTTGTCTTACCCTTTCTGATCTCTAGAGAAGTTCTTTTAATCTCTATGGTTTCCTTGTAGAGTACGTTACTAACCGAGCTATTTCCTGTCTTTACCAGACCTGGATTGTCTTCGTCTTCTATAATTCTTCTCCACCGTTCTTATGTGTCTTCTTGCCATGTTTTTTCTAGAAGTACTGGGTCTATTAGTGCTACCACACTAGTGAGTGGATCTCGGTCTGTAGGACCTTACACTTCAGTTCACCCGGAATCTTTCGTAGTGATGCTTGTTTCGATCACCTCCACTACCTTAAGGTCAACTCGATAAAGTTTAGGACTTTCTACTACGACACTTTCACGACGTGAGTTATACGGTCGTTTAAACCTTTTGAGTCCTCACCGGTGTCCTGACCTTTTCCAGTTAAAAAAAGGTTTGGGTTTCTTTCCGTTACGGTTTCTTACGAGTTTGATGACGTGTTAACGTGAGAAGAGTGTACGATCATTTCATTACGAGTTTTAAGACGTTCGTTCCGATGTTGTCATACACTTGGCACTTGAAGGACTACAAGTTCGACCAAAATCTTTTCCGTCTCCTTGGTCTCTAGTTTAACGGTTGTAGACGACCTAGTACCTTTTTCGTTCTCTCAAGGTCTTTTTGTAGATAAAGACGAATTAACTGATACGGTTTCGGAAACTGACACATCTAGTGTTATTTGACACCTTTTAAGACTCTCTGTACCCTTATGGTCTGGTGGACTGGACGGAGAACGCTTTAGACATACGTCCAGTCCTTCGTCGTCAATCTTGACCTGTACCTTGTTGTCTGACCAAGGTTTATCCCTTTCCTCATACAGTTCCGACATATAACAGCGGGACGAATAAATTGAATATACGTCCCATGTAGTACTCTTTGCGACACGACCTTCTTCGTGTTCGACCTTAGTTCTAACGGCCCTCTTTATGGAGTCTATACGTCTACTGTGGTGGGAATACTGTCTTTCACTTCTCTTTGATTTTTCGAAGACCTACATTCACTTTTACCTCTCACTTTTTCAACCGAATTTCGAGTTGTAAGTCTTTTACTTCTAGTACCGTAGACCAGAGTAGTGAAGTACCCTTTATCTACTCCTTTGTCACCTTTGTCACAGTCTGAAATAAAAACCCCCGAGGTTTTAGTGACGTCTACCACTGACGTCGGTACTTTAATTTTCTGTGAATGAGGAACCTTCTTTTCAATAATGGTTGGATCTATCGTATAAGTTTTCGTCTCTGTAATGAAACGGCTGATTCCAGGCAGATCAGTTCCGATACCAAAAAGGTCACCAGTACATACCTACACTCTCAACCTGACACTTCTTCCGACTCTCGGCTTCTTAACTACGAAAACTTGACAAAACAACCTCTTCTGAGAACTCTCAGGGAACCTGACGTTCCTGTAGGTTGGTCAGGTAAGACTTCCTCTAGTCGGGACCCTAAAGAAACCTTCCTTACTACGATTTCGACTTTGAGGTCATGAAACCGGTGGAGTACTCTTCTCAACTGAGTAACCTTTTCTGAGACTACGACCCTCCCTAACCCCCGTTCTCCTCTTCCCCTATTGTCTTCTACTCTACCGACCTACCGTAGTGTCTGAGCTACCTACACTCAGACTCACTTGAGGCCCTCAACCACTACCTATCCCTCCGGACCGCACGACACTAAGTACCCCAGCGTTTCTCAGTCTGTACTAACTCGCTGGTTTGACTTGACTTGACTAATTGACCTCGAGATTCAATTAAAAGGTTTCTTTCCACCAGTTCCTATCGGGGGGTAATTACAGTTTTTTCATATCATATCGTTTGTCATTTGTCTGTCTAAAACCAAAACCCCGTTTACGAACTCGTCTAGATCCCCTAGGGAAACTCAGGACTAGACGGAACGGGTAGTCCGAGAAGGCGTACTGGAACAATAGACACCCTAGAGGGTACGACCGAGGGCCGTTAACCCATATACTAAACATTTTATATAAAAGGGTAAATTATCCAACGGAAAAGGGGAAACTATAAAGACGAGGCAAATAAGAAAACAGAAAAATAATGAGAAATAAGGAAAGGATGAAGAAACTCTGATTAACTTATGAAAATCGTCATTTAACATAAAATAGATAAAGATAAGTAAACATTAATTAATTCAACAAGACAACAATAACAACGAGATTCGGATTGTTGTACGTCGGATTGAATAGTTTCAGATACATTTAAATTATAACGTACTTAAAGATGGAAGGTGAAAAGTAAAGTATAGACTATGAGAGGTAGAAGGTAAAGGAAGAACTATTTACATTTTTTGTACTGTAAATTAAAATAAATGGGTGTATAGGTAAAAACATGACAATAAAAATATAACAAAGGAAGTTGTGCAATACTTGTGGTGGAATGTCATAATAATTAAAACGGAATCTCAGTCTACAGAAAATTCTTTCAATACTGGTCTTTTTAGATCAATAAATAAAATGGAGAAATAGATAGTAAAGGTCATAAGAAAGATGGAAGGTTATCTGCACTAAAGATGGAATGTAATAAAAAGAAGTAAGACTTCTTGTGGAAAAAATGGAAAACACTTCAGGAAACCCGTTACTTAAGATAGTCTAAATTATAAAGTTGTACAAATATAAAGTAAGAATAAAAACTTCCTATCAAAGTGACCTAGTCTTAAGACTCAATTGTAAAAAAAAAGAAAATAGTGAATTTAAAAAAAGAAGGTAATAGTAGACTAAATGTAATAAAGAGTACTCTTTTGTTAATATTAAATATAGTAACAATCGACATTCAAGTAACAAAAGAACACACATTACTTAGAGAAAAGAGATAAAAGGTTCTCAAAGAGAAATATCAAAATAAAATCATTAAACACATACTATAACAAAAGAAACGTAAATATGATAAACCCCGAACAACTCAAATACAAAACGTAGTATTGACCCTTTTTAACTAACGGAGTTTATGAAACAATGTAAGTGACAGAAAAGACGAGGATTCCGAGTCCAATGTATGGACAATTCTGGTAAGAAAGACGGAAGGTTGTCCAGTGATAATGAGAGAAGTCAAAAGAAATAAGAAGAACGATAAGAAGTCTAACCCATTATAGATGACTGGGCAGTAGTTCAAATGACTCAGGAACAGGGAAGACAACTATTCGTCACTAAAAGTCACTAGAAGAAAAGGTAAAGTAATGAAAACGTCGAGATCTTACAAGAAAATTATAAGATTTAAAAGTAAAAAAGGATGATTCCTGAGGAAAATCAAATGAAAAATAATGATATAAAAGGAAATTAAAAAACAAATATAAAAAGAACTCAAGAATCTTACATAAATGTTATCAAACAAATTGTAGAAACAAACGATTTCAGTTGTTATTCGGATAGGGTCCCGACCAAAGACAACTAACGAAAGAACACAGATACCTAGTGTAAAAGGATAAAGAAACATATAGTATATTAAATAATAATATATAATGTAAAACTTATTATTTAATATCTCTTATACCTAAGACGGTATAGGAAGATTCACAGAATTAAAACAAGATCATTTTTCAAATTATTAATAATTTGTGGAACTCAAAAATATTCGTACCAAAGTAAACCAATTACATATAGACGGTCTTCATATTTCATAAAGGGTTCTATGACATTGAAGGGTCCTAAGTTTCAGGAGGTTTAACATAAAATGGACTCAGTAACAACAATCCTAAAACAAAAAGTAAAATAACCCGTTTAGATATCTTTAGACATGATTTGGAACACTACAGAGTGAACCTAAGGGTCCTATGGGAATCACAAAATATTTATATATCTATATGTGACAGATAGACCTGTTCTGGTTTTGACGGTGACGACAAGTTATGGATTGCAGCCGAGACTTGGGATATGGGTGACAAAAGACCATTCAGATGACTTCCGAATGGAACGTGTATACGTTGAGTCGGAAATTACTTCCCGAACGGACTTGGGAGTATATTTAAAGATAGATAGGGAAGGTGTCGAAGAAGGACAAACTACGGGGTCTAAGGTCGACGAGGTCGATGGGATTTGGGACTGTAGATGAAGGAGTCAGGTAACGAGAATAACAAAAACAAGTTACCAGTTCAACACAGACTGACAAACGTTGGGGTACCTGACATCGTATTGTCAGAAGAGACAGGAGGTGATAGAGGGTCTCAAACAAGTTCAAGTACAAGTAACTCAATCACTACGATAGATTAGTAAAATAGGAGATGGTAAGGGAAGAAGAAAACGGAAGTTAGAAAGGGTCGTAGCCCCAGAAAAGGTCACTCAACCGAGAAGTGTAGTACACTGGTTTCAAAAGCTCAAAGTCATTACCAGGAAGGTTACTTATAAGTACCAACTAGAGAACCTCCCAACTGACTAAACTAGAGGAACGTCAGTGTCGTGAGAGTTGTCAGAAGAGGTGGTGGTGTTAAGTTCTCGTAGTTAAGTAGATGTGAGTTGGAAGAAATAACAGGAGTCGAGTAATCTTGAAGGTATAAGAGAGACTTAAGGTCGACACTTAAAGGTGACACGGTTTCAGTCCGTACTGTCTTTTGTACACTCTTTTCAGTCATTTCAATCCTTTAATAGAGGTCCATCTCTTGACCCCAATAACACCACAATTAGAGCACCCGAAAGAGAAGGGAGTTCCAAATAACACGACGGTCAGTAGGTCACGGTTTTTTATCCCAAAAGTATGTAAAACAAGTCGAAATGTTAATAAGTACAATCTCCCTAACTAATCATAATCAGTTAGGTTCATTTAGTAATATAGACCTTAGTTTTCAGGAGAGATACATTAAAAAATTTTCTAACGGTATAAGAACACACTCAGAAGTCCCTACATAAAATTTTAAGATAAAATGAACGAGATGATTGTCACAAATAGACTCCATGTTTAATAGAAACGGTTTAAACAAAAAAGTACCGTAACAAGAAAGACTTTATATACCACTAAGAACGAAAGTACGGATATAGTCAATTCCAGTTTTATTCTTTGGGTCTCGTTTTAATTTTATTACTAATCTCTTATCAACGAAACGTTTTCACACCTAAACCCCCTTTGTTCTTAAAAATCAAGATTTACTTATTTCAGTCAGAGATATTATCATAAACATACATTTGTACCCTTAAACCCCATGGATACAAAAGACGGTACACACCATGCCTTCTGTTTATTGACTCAGTCATAAGTCTTTCTCTCTTTCTCCTTCCCCCCCCCTTGAGGAATAGTACCAGTTATTAGACTGAAACAAGATCGTGGACATATAAAGGACACCCAACAACCGAGTCACGGTAACGATCGCAACTGGTTATTTAAATGGACAAAAGGTAAGACAATCAAATTGGACCCAGACAGTGAACGATGTTCTTCTTAGGATTCGATTACGACTGTAATTTCCCAACTTCCTTTTATTTCTTATTAAGTTCTCTTAGATAATATACACCCACCCCGTTGGAGTTAAAAAGATCAATCTACATAAAAATTTTTCTTTAAATTCGGGACCATGTACAACAAAATCTGAAGGGACTACTGAGTCGTCGTTTCTTAGGTGGGTGGACGGTTACGTCCTTTCTACCCAAGATAGGGACCCAGTCCTTCTAGGGAACCTCTTCCTTGACCGTTGGGTGAGGTCATAAGAACGGACCTCTTAAGGGACCTGTCTCCTCGGACCGTCCGATAACAGATACCCCAACGTCTCAGCCTGTACTGACTTCCTGATTTGTTCTTGTTGTTGGTGGAAAACAAAACGAATACTATTTTTCATTCACACAGAAAAATCCAAAGAAATCCAAAGTGATTTTCCTTTTATAATAGACTCTCCAACTTGCCCTCTCTTACGAAATGAAACCTAAAGAACCTAAAGTAAAGTAGTTGATTTATCCTTACTTTACATAGTAATTCATATGAACGAATGGTCGTTTATAAAGTAACCTATAAAGTATAGGAAATGTGTCACCAGATCCCTAAATCAACTAATTTTTGAAATTTTTTAGGTGTATAAAATTTACGAATAGGATTTTACTAAGACGAATAATAGAATCCGTTTTGTAGGTACAGAACAGAGATTTTTAATGGCTAAAATAACGATGAATACCTTGTTCTTCGATTCCACCAATTACTCACGGTCTAAGTAGGGACGATTACCTTAGTTCTAACGGTCTTCTTTATAGTTATTGGAGTCTATACGTCTACTGTGGTGGGAATACCGTCTGTCACTTCTCCTTGATTTTTCGGAGAACTACTTTCACTTTCTCCTCTCATTTTTTCAACCGAATTTCGAGTTGTAAGTCTTTTGCTTCTAGTACCGTAGACCAGGGTAGTGAGGTACCCTTTATCTACTCCTTTGTCACCTTTGTCACAGTCTGAAATAAAAAACCCCGAGGTTTTGGTGACGTCTACCACTGACGTCGGTACTTTAATTTTCTGCGAGTGAGGAATATTCCTTTCATACTGGTTGGATCTATCGTATAACTTTTCGTCTCTGTAATTAAACGGTTGATTCCAGGCAGATCAGTTCCGATACCAAAAAGGTCACCGGTACATACCTACACTCTCAACCTGACACTTCTTCCGACTCGTGACTTCTTGACTACGAAAACTTGACACCACAACCTCTTCTGAGAACTCTCAGGGAACCTGACGTTCCTGTAGGTTGGTCAGGTAAGACTTCCTCTAGTCGGGACCCTAAAGAAACCTTCCTTACTACGATTTCGACTTTGAGGTCATGAAACCGGTGGAGCACACTTGTCAACTGAGTAACCTTTTCTCAGACTACGACCCTCCCTAACCCCCGTCCTCCTCTTCCCCTATTGTCTCCTACTCTACCGACCTACCGTAGTGACTGAGCTAATTGTACTCAGACTCACTTGAGGTCCTCAACCACTACCGGTCCCTCCGGACCGCATGACGTCGTCAAGTACCCCAACGTCTCTCAGCCTGTGCTGACTCACTGACTTGACTTGACTTGACTTGACTTACCTTGTTTCCTGAACGATAAAGGACAAGTCCTTAACTTCCACCAATTAATAATGTAACGGATATAAGTATGTCTTATTAATTTTGAACCATATCTTCCACAGTGTATTTGATAAATTAAAGAACGTGTCTTAAAATCTTTCTTAATACAAACAATTGTATTCTTTCCGTATTGTAAAAGTTCAAAGTCAAGTCAAGTCAAGTCGGCGAGTCAGCACAGGCTGAGAAACGTTGGGGTACTTAGCGTCGTGCGGTCCGGAGGGACAGGTAGTGGTTGAGGACCTCAAGTGAGTCTGAGTGCAGGTAGCTCAGACACTACGGTAGGTCGGTAGAGTAGGAGATGAATGTGTTCAGATTCGGCACTTATGTTCCGAGGGAAGGAAATTTTAAAAATAAGTATGATAAAAATACTTGTTCTATATCGTTACTCTATTCCCCTACGTAATTTATTCTGTTTCGGTTTAAAATACTGAACCAAACCCCTTCCTTTTGTGATCTCGAAAGTTTATTCTGAATGTTACTTACAAATACCTTAATCTAAGTCCTCTCCGACAATTCATTGACCTACGGAAATTGAGTGGTTTCCCTTTATCAAAATAGGTAGTACCACTTTTTGATCGTCTAGTTTACATACAAGTTTAGTAAATAGTGAGTACTTAAATTAGTCTTTTAATCACACATAACTCTTAAGACCGTAGATTGAATACAGAATCAAACCAGTCATACGTTTCTTAACCTCTGAGACCGTATATCTTTTGTTCATACCAAAGACAACTCCAAACCCAATATATTCTACATATCGACTACAGGAACGGGACATTCGGTAAAAATAGAGAAGGATAAAAAAGGGCGTAATAACTCGTACTCTTGTTTTTGTAGACAGACTTTTTATATGTAAAACCTTTTCAGACACATTCCGTTCAAGTAGGTTCGTATCACACAATAAACGAGGGTTCTGTAAACAAAAGGTGAAACAAAACTAATAGAGAGCATCGAACGACAGCCGAAGTCACGGTCTAAAAACCAACGGGACACGTTTGGAACCACACACCCGGACGAACACACACAGTCACCGTCGTACAGTTCCATCTTCTTACTGATGTCCTACTATTTTATAAAAAATGACTCCTCCAAGTAGTGTGGTTCAGGATCCTAACAAGGTACATCGGTCGTGGGAGAGGTTATCTCAGTACAGATAAACTTCGGTCTTTCGAAAGAAGGACTTTTACGAGACAGAGTATAAGTGCACCGGGATTCCGAAGAGTGGTAGGTAGTGTCAGTGATCACGAACCTAGGGTAGTCAGGAATACCATTCTTTGACGTATGTGTCACACTCGGTCTTTATCCATCTAACTTCTTAGTCACTACGGTCGGAAAGACGTAACAGTCTTAAAACGAAGACATCGACGGATACCATTTAGAGTCTCCAAATGGTTCTCGACCCGTTCATGAAACTTTTGATGACAAGAAATCCCCGTGACCTTGAGACTAAAAAAAAAAAAATTTAAACATGACAAAGACATTTACTGATGACCTACCTGAAGGTGGAAATAGTCCCCAACAGTCTTTATTTACTCAGTAAGTAATTAACCAAGTTACTCGGTAACTGAGACTCGAGTTTACCGATATGGCACTGAAAACGGTCTTTCTTCCCCACCTGTGGTCCTAATCCGGTTATTAAATTTGAATTTTCTTATTACGGTTTACGGTATCGGTTGAACTCTCCCCTGGACTTTATCTCTTTTTATGATGTTCCCAAATTTGGTGTGTGTAATCCGGACTTAGTATAATGATCTCGAGAAGTCTTTCTCCGGAGACGACAGAAACATGAAGCAATGATACTTAGATAATACCCCACTATGACAAGTCAAGTCAAGTCAAGTCAACGAGTCAGTACAGGTTGAGAAACACTGGGGTACTAAGCGTCGTGCAGTCCGGAGGGACAGGTAGTGGTTGAGGGCCTCAAGTGAGTTTGAGTGTAGGTAGCTCAGTCACTACGGTAGGTCGGTAGAGTAGGAGACAGCGGGGGAAGAGGAGGACGGGGGTTAGGGAGGGTCGTAGTCTCAGAAAAGGTTACTCAGTTGAGAACCGTACTCCGCCTCAAAGTCGAAATCGTAGTAATGAAGGTTTCTTGTGGGTCCTGACTAGAGGAAGTCTTACCTGACCAACCTACAGGAACGTCAGGTTCCCTGAGAGCTCTCAGAAAAGGTTGTGGTGCAATCATTTTGTATTAATGGGTGAAAAGAAGGAAACAAAAGGAAGAAAAGACGGAAGGTCTTTATTACGGTACCCGCGAGAAAAGAGTAATACAAGGACAACAAATTTCCTCTCAATGGAGGTTCTACGACGGGATGAACCTAAGAGGTATGTTGTATACCAGTCCGTTAAGAAAGGAGTCCTACCGAAACTAACGTAAAGGAGTCAAATTGTTGAAGAGAGAGGGACTTCACATGTAATATATGTTAACACGTCATCGTGAAAGCTCGCAGAGGATACACAAACCGGGCTCCGATACTGTACTCCTACATAATCACTTCTTCTATGTCCCTGATAAGTGGGGGAAAGATTTGTGAATTTTTATCGACCGTACGTCATTTTAGTCGGACAAGATCCCTAAGTGTGTCCTGGAAAGAAAGGAAGTAAGATAGAAATGACAGGACGTTTGAGAATGGTCCGAAGGGTCCATAGTGATCCCCATTTCTCTGTATTCTCTGTGTCCAAGTCAGGGACCCAACCCTTCTAGGGAACCTCCTCCCGTGTTGTTGGGTGAGGTCATAATGACGGACCTCTTAGGGTATCTGTTTCCTCGGATCACTCGATGTCAGGTATCCCAGAGTTTCTCAGACTATGTTGAATCGTAAAAGACTTCACTGAATCATACGTGTGTGTTTGAGAATGGAGGGACCGAGTAATTTCGGTACAAGAAAGGGGTTGAAAGTTATAGGCACTGACCGTGGGGTTGATACAAACGATTTTATAGGAAAATAGTTTGAAGGAGAAAACGAAATAGTTAGAAAGTGACGTTTTAGGGAACTAACACCGAAATGACCATCATAGATCACTCTCATTAAGTATCATCAGAAGGGACGTCTTCACTCTTTTACTACTCCTCATAATTATCGAGTCTTCTTTCCTTTTCCTTATTGTAAGTGTTAATAATACACAATTTACGATACTCTTCATGGATTGTATAATAAAGTAAATTAAATCATCGATTTATATATTTTATATGATATGGTTCACTTTCACTTCAACGAGTCAGCACAGGCTGAGAAACGCTGGGGTACCTGACATCGGGTGGTCCGAGGAGGCAGGTACCCTAAGAGGTCCGTTCTTATGACCTCAACCAACAATAAAGAAAGAGGTCCCCTAGAAGGGTTGGGTCCCTAGCTTGGGTCCAGGGGGCGTATCGTCCGTCTACGAAATTGGAGACTCGGTGGTCCCTTCCGTGCATTTCCTTCACATTTATTTTCTTTCCCCATTGTATTGACTCTCTCAATCAATGAGATGGACTCATGACTCCCCTACCAATCTACGAAACACATATAGTCCATTCACAACTGAACACTGTGTGTTTCTACTACGACCAGCCGATGACCCATCTGTATTGTACAGTCGAACAGAAGATGGAAGAGGAGAACGACAAGAGGTCCAGTAAGATGCGAACCGTTGGTCTCTCTTACTTTAGAGTCGCTAAAGAGTAATGTGACTTTACGAGTTTGAGAAAGTCACCACTTGTCTCTTCATCTAGACTAGATAGGAAGGTTTAAGTCGAGACCGACAGTAGTTTGAAAGTGAGGAAAGTGGGGTTGGTGAGACCGGAAGACTCAAAAGTTTTTATGGTCTACGTAAGGAGACCCTCTGAAAATTAAGGAGACAGGTCGTACATGAAGGGTGGGAGAGAATTTCTTACCCACGTGAGAAGCCGATGTCGAACGCGTAGTACTACTAAGGGCCTAGCCTATGTAAAGTTTGTTCAGACAAGTAGTGGATGTTCTTTAAGAATAGACTGTTGAACTGGATTATACGTCAAAGTAAAGTATATCGGAATAAACAATGTGACTGTGTACAAACGAAGTCTTTGAAATCGGTCACTTTTACGACTTAAATGAATCCCGTACCTAAACATATACTAACACCTATAGTCAAAACCAAAAATCTAATAGAAACTTATAAATCTGGACTTTCAGGAACGAGTGTAGTTGTCACAACCGTACATTGACCGATACCTGAAACTTCAAGACTAGAGACCGATAACAAAGACATAAAACACTTTAATAGTCGACAATAACTTATTCCTTTGTTAATTAGTGTAAATGACATTGACTTTAATTGTGGTCGGATGGTGGCCAGACGAAAAGGATCGATTGAATCTAAAATCCCTGGTAAAATGACAACCCTTTGAGAATTCGAGACGTCCTCCTGAACTAAATCAACACGAACAAAGAGTATACAAACATGAAAAAGAGATGGTTCAAACGAATTTTAGGGTCACCTACAATGAACTATTTACATGAAGAAACCACCTCCGACCTCTCACTATCCTATTAATTGTTTCGTCCACTAAAATCGTCTCACCCGTTGACAGTCACCCTGTTTAAACTACCTATTTCACTTCATTAAACCACTGAGGACACCCGGACCTAAAAGGCCCCGACAAGAGACCTTGAGTTCCTACCACTCTCTCGACCCGACTACATCCACTAGTTTGTCTTTGTCTTTTAGTACGTCCAATCAACCCCCTATATTTTGACGTAGTCTGTGTTTCGTAGTCAAGTCAAGTAAAATCAGTGAGTCAACACAGACTGAGAAACACTGGGGTACCTGACGTCGTGAGGTCCGGAGGGACAGGTAGTGGTTGAGGTCCTCAAGTGGGTTTGAGTACAGGTAACTCAACCACTACGGTAGGTCGGTAGAGTAGGAGACAGCAGGATGAAAGGTAGATGGGAGTTGGAAAGGGTCGTGGTCCCAGAAAAGTTTACTCAGTAAAGAAGTGTAGTCCACCGTTTTCATGACCTCAAAGTCAAAGTTCTAGTCAGAAAGGTTTCTTGTAGGTCCTGACTAGAGGAAATCCTACTTGACCAACCTAGAGGAACGTCAGGTTCCCTGAGAGTTCTCAGAAGAGGTTATGGTGTCAAGTTTTCGTAGTTAAGAAACCACGAGTCGAAAGAAATATCAGGTCGAGAGTGTAGGTATATACTGGTGTCCTTTTTGGTATCGGAACTGATCTGTTTGGAAACAACCGTTTCATTACAGAGAAAAAAGTTATACGATAGATCCAACCAGTATTGAAAGGAAGGTTCCTCATTCGCAGAAAAGTAAAGTACCGACGTTAGTGGTAGACGTTACTAAAACCTTGGGGGGTTTTATTTTAGACAGTGACAAAGGTAACAAAGGGGTAGACAAACGGTACTCCACTACCCTGGCCTACGGTACTAGAATCAAAAGACTTACAACTCGAAATTCGGTTGAAAAAAGTGAAAGTAGAAAGTGAAAGTAGTTTTCCGAGAAATCAAGAAGAAGTTAAAGACGGTATTCGTACCACAGTAGACGTATAGACTCCAATAACTATAAAGAGGACCGTTAGAACTAAGGTCGAACACGAATAAGGTCGGGTCACAAAGAGTACTACATGAGACGTATATTCAATTTATTCGTGTCACTGCTATACACGGAATTTATTCGTGTCATTTTTATGCACGGAATTTATTCGTGTCACTTTTATACACGGAACTAAATAAAGAAAAGGATAAACCTTGGTCAGACAACAAGGTACAGGTCAAAATTGACAACGAAGGACTGAACGTGTGTCTAAAGGGTCCTCCGTCCAGTCCACCAGACCATAAGGGTAAAGAAATTTTTGAAAGGTGTCAAATAACACTAGGTGTGTTTCCGAAACCGTATCAGTTATTTCGTCTTTATCTACCAAAAGACCTTGAGAAACCGAAAAAACTACGAAGTTGTCTACGACCGTTAAACAACAGACCAAGGAGACGGAAAAGATTTTGGTCGAAGTTACAAACCTTCAAGTACATAACAACTTCGGACCGAACCTCTTAAAACTCGTAATGAAACGATCACAACTCTACTCACGGTAACACGTTATCAAACACGTAAGAAACCGTAACGGAAAGAAACCCTAACCTGATTTTGACTGGACAAGGTCAGGGTACCGGTGACGACTCAAAAGGTTTAAACGACTGTATAACTCACGTCGCGAAAGTGTCGTAGTAGAAAGTCCTAAACTTTATCGAGTTGAAATTAAGGTAGTGGAGGTGATCCAAACAAATATCACTACGAAAGATTCCGGGTGAACTGAAATGTAAGGTCCTACAGACCTAGATCCACTCACACTCACTAATGTGGTAGTACTAATAGACTCAGTACTTCTAGGAAAAACATATCAATAAGAAACATAAGAAAGGTGGAGGAGACTTATAGAAGACGAAGACAATCCAGGGATGGTAAAGACGGGAAATAACTCTGGTAGAAACGTACTTTACAAGGGAACAATAGAGATTAAAAGAACTTCTCTAGAGATCAGAAATGGTAAGAAAACAAAAGGAGATAAAGAAACGTGACTAGTGACTCCTTCCGAAAGAATAGAGAGGAACGAAAAGAAACCTTGAGACGTAAGTTTACCCATATAGAAGGAAAAAGAAGAAACGAAAAGTGAAGAGAAGAAAAGTGTCAATAAACATTCCGGAGAAGTCTATCGGTAAAAAGAAAAAACGTAAAGAAAAGGTACCCCTACCAGAACTAGGGAGAGAGGACATGTTACAGTACTAGGGGGCAGGTATCAAATAGTCCACGAGACAGAATAGTCTAGATCAGAGAATTTAGATAAAGAGTGAAGGTGAGATATTACTATTCCCTAAAATGAATCCAGTATGGACTTAGTAGATCACCAAAAGGAATGAAAGAAGTTAAATTCAGACTTAAACCGTTATTCCTCAAGTACTAGACTCGGTGTCAGTCGAGGACCAAAACAAAGACGATTGACATATCTCGAAGAGGTAAAAACCGACGTTTCTTATATTAGTTAGACTAATGTCACAAGTGGTAGACTACTACAGGTACACATCTCAGAAGAGAACACCTCAACCTTCTCCCACAAACGATACTGGTCACGTAAGAGAACCGTCTTGAGATAATCGGAAACGGGACGAAGTAAGACATGAGGTTCCGGTTTAAAGGGACAATGGGGTCCACAAGAACGGAAGGATGAAAACTTAAGGTCAGGGGATATCACTTATTCTGTAGAAAAAACCCACAATCAAGATTTTCCCGAACATCCAGTATCTTGACAAGTTGTAGTCGATAAGTCATAATGACTAACCCCGTATCTTAGGTATCACGAAGTCATATTCGAGAGTGGGAGACAGGGAGAGGAAACACGATTGTTCTATAATTTTCGTTGGTATTTGGGTAGTTTCCTTCTTCTCTAAAAAATTCTTATGTCCCGAAACAAACACACACCTCCATCTCCCTCACCCCATTGATCCCCCACCTCGTTCTCCTCTCGCCATAAGAAAACATTCCGTAATATTTTATTCTGTGGAGAATAATTTTATCACACGTCACTATACAAGATTATTCTAGTCTTTTTCGGAAATAGAATATTAGTCCCTTCTTTATAAACTTGGGTGAAACGTCGTAATTTTTTTTGGGGTGTAACATAAATTTCTTTATGACTCTCGTTCAGAAGTGACATTAAGAACTATTCCTTCAACCTGATTGTCCTTTACGTTTATGACACTGTACGTTCGCACGATTCAGTGAAGTCAACATAGACTGAGAGACGAAGAGATACCTGACATCGGACGGTCCAAGGAGAACAGATACCCTAAGAGATCCGTTCATATTACCTCACCCAACGGTAAAGGACGAGGACCCTTAGAAGGACTTGGTCCCTGACTTGGGTATAGAGAATTCACATGACGTAACTGGTCCTCACAAGAAATGGTGATCCCGGTGGACCCTTCGGGGTACTTCTGACACTGTCTCTAATACTTTATCTGACCCTTCACGTAACTTCCTTGTTTCTATTTGGTGAGAGTCTATCTAGTTTTTACTTGGATTCATCTTTCCTTTAACAGTTTTTATGACAGACTATTCTGATTTAGACTCCTTTTATTTCAGTAGCACTGAACTTAAGTACAGAGTATTAAGAGTCGAGACGGAAGTATATAAAATAAACGGTTCTTTGGAGAAGGTGAAACTACGTTTACCATCATCTCAATGGAACGTGATTACATATGAGAAAGTTTTCTGTGGAGTCGCGACTGAGTGGTGTGTCGAACTTTCGTATGTTTATCTCATACGGTACCCTCCCTTCCTAACATAAAACTTACGTACCATTCATTACCATCTGGTAAATTCATGTCGTAAACGGTCTTTAGTTGTCAGACCTAAAAGACAAAGATGGAGTAAATACTTACCGTTTGGTTCTAGTTCTTTCCTTTATCGACCCTTTCCTTAAGTGTACTTATGACTATTTATGTTTAGTGTACCTTGGAAACAAGAAACCAGTTGACACAGTGTTATTTTACTTGATAGTATAGTAGAGTTTATTTTACGGTAACTAATGATGGGAAAGTACAATTATTTTTATAGTCCCTTTAACTTGTACATAAGAACCTTACTTTGGTCGGAAGCCTTAGTCTGAAAAGTACTTTTACAGATCACATATAAGAAGTATCCTCAGTGGTATAGTTAATATACTCCCTATTTGTACGTCGAACTACTACTGACTTGTACCTACTGAATACACCAATATTGAGTTTCATCGTCCCCGTCAAGTCGACCATGAATAGTCTTTTGTGGGTAAAAGTTTTTAACTTAAACCCAAAAGAAACCTGGTAAACGACGGACTTAACCAAAGATAATGTACGAAATGAGAAGAGACCTTCTGTGTACGTCAAACATATATCAAAAGGTTTATTAAAATTAGTAATTTTCTTTATACAGTCTCTCGAAATATGTTCACATTGTAGGTTACGGAGAGATAGACTAAAGTCGAAAAAAAATTCATCGAAAAAAACGATTTCGGGGTCGAAACACAATACTTTAGTACCGAGGGTATTTTATATTCAGATACTTCCTTAGAATCTTTAATAGTTCAGATCATCAAGAATTTAAATCGAACGATTTTTAGTGTATACAGTTTAGTTGACTTAGTATGAGACCCCTACCTGGTTTCGGTCTATCAAATTTGGTAAATAGTTCCACTAAAACTATTTTTGTCACTTTTAGTAACTGAAAAGAGGTCTCTCTATGAAGACAAGATATCCTTAAGTTGTTGGATCGGTTCCAGTGTTTCAACCAAACCTGCTCATTCTTGATTTTAAGTTTTGACACCTGTAGGTCCAGTCACTCACAAGGAAGATTTCATAGTCGTTCAATCTTTTCAATTTTATATTTGAAAAGGGGTGATACCTACATGATCTAAGGTCACTGAAAATATGAAGTGTTACTATCAAAATACAATACACTTAATATAGATTATTTTTATTATAATTTTCATGATTAAGATACATTAGACATATACCCGTTCAATTAAGTAAAAGATTTATAGTGGTCTTTCCCTTGTGTATAATACAGACCGATCATGTAACTCTACCTAGTAAATTCGATAAGTCAGTCGAAAGAACGGACATTCTACCTCTTACTTTCACTTTTACAGAAACAACAGCTTAATTACATTTCGAAACTTTCTCCTATATACATCGCACGAACCATGTGTCATCTACATCTCCATTGATAAGGGAATCTTACCAAACATTACTGTTTTGTCATAAAAACAAAAAGATTTAGACATTCTTAACATAGAGGACGTGTCCCTATCTATTGAAGTGACCTTATTCCTCAAAACTAATAGTTTTGACGATCAAAACGAACTCCTACATATCGAATAACCCATGAAAGAAACAGAGGAGTAGAACGGATAGTGTATCATCCACTAATTATTAAATAAATGACTGAGTGACTAAGTATCTATGGATATCTCTAATCGTGTTGGAAAATAACCACCCTTTTTTACAGGAACTTTGGAGGTAAACTCCGTCTCGAGTCACTTAAGGTAAATGAGGTATACACTTACAAGACAAAAGGACTTAGACTAATCCAATGTTCAACATTTCGGTCCCGAGCAAAACCCCCATTAATGTCGTAATTTACGTGGGTCTTCTGATAATTTTTGACCGGTATACGTTACGTATATTATTTATTAATTAACCTGTTTATTTATTTATTTTTAATGTCGAGTATTTTCGAGAAGTAATTGAACGGGTCATGATCAGACCGAGAACGTTAATTAAAATTTGAGAGAACAAAGAGGAAATAATTCATTCGACCTTACTTTATCTTTACTATATTAACAAAAATGAAAGAGTAAACCTCTTTATGAGTACGTCCGAGTCAAGAGTCTCGTGTGTCTTTTACTTTGATCTGCTAGGGGTACGTTATGTGTTGGAGGAATAGGGTCACTTTAATAGATAGGGACACGTCCTCTATACTAAGGATGTCTAAATCTTTTTGTTTTTATGACAAAACAGTAATTTTTAGTAAGATCCCCTTATTAATCTTAAGTGGGAAAAAAAATTTATTGGTGACAAAACACTTCGAAGAAACTGTAATTCGGGTAAGGGAGAGAAAATCACCCCTTTTTACGTGTACCCATGTGAAGGTAAAGGTACTGGACTACTACTGAACATAGGAGGTACGGGTTTAAGGGCCACATTCTCAGTTTCCTATGTTATGTTTGTAGGTCTTACTTCAAACGGTCATACCGAAGGTACCTTTCATAACTCACTTACTCAGACAGAGAAGACACTTCCGATCGACTATATCATCAATGTTTTTACCTGTACTACATCACAACAAAACGTCCTAAAACATCTAGAATTCCGTCACACCAGGTTTTAGTAACGTCTACCGTTAACGTCGGTACTTTAATTTTCTGTGAGGAACCTTCTTTACAATACTGGTTGGATATGACTTGACTTGCTTCCGTCACACCGTCACCTTCACTCGTCGTAAACTCTCTCTCATGAGAAAAGTGAGACAAGTCGGTCAAGTCAGCGAGTCAGTACAGGTCGAGAAACATTGGGGTACTTGACGTCCTGCGGTCCGGAGAGACAGGTAATGGTTGGGGGTCTCAAATAAGATTGAGTACAGGTAGCTCAGCCACTACGGTAGGGTAGTAGAGTAGAAGACAGTAGGGGAAGAGACGGATGTGAGTTAGAAAGGGTGGTAGTCCCAGAAAAGTTTACTCAGTCGAGAAACATAGTCCACCGACTTCATAACCTCAAAGTCGAAGTCGTAGTCAAGAAGGTTACTTATAAATCCTGGCTAGAGGAAATCCTGTCTGACCAACCTAGAGGAACGTCAGGTTCCCTGAGACTTCTCAGAAGAGGTTGTGGTGTCAAGTTTTCGTAGTTAAGAAACCACGAATCGAAAGGAATATCAGGTTGAGAGTATAGGTATGTACTGATGACCTTTTTGGTATCGGAACTGGTCTACCTGGAAACAACCGTTTCATTACAGAGACGAAAAATTATACGACAAATCCAACCAGTATTGAAAAGAAGGTCCCTCATTCACAGAAAATTAAAGTACCGACCTCAGTGGTAGACGTCACTAAAACCTCGGGGGTCTTTATTTCAGATGGTGACAAAGGTGATAAAGGGGTAGATAAAGGGTGCTTCACTACCCTGGCCTACGGTACTAGAAACAGAAGACTTACAACTCACAATTCTGTTGGAAAAGTGAGCGGTAAAAGTGAAAGTAGTTCTTCAAGAAATCAAGAAGAAGTGAAAGAAGGTATTCCCACCACAGTAGACGTATAGACTCCATAAGAAGATTGATGACCAAAATATTTGAGAGGGTGTCTTTCAACACCCATGAGTCCATCTCCTGTGGAAGATAAGGTTACTGAACCACCTATCTAGTGACTAAAAGACACGTCCTTATGGAGAAAGTTCGAGTAACAAAACCCAAGATTCTCGAAGTTTACGTTAAGTTAATAATAAAAAACTTAAGTTTTTAGTTGTCTACTTATTACAGGGTGTATTAATAAACTTCCCTAGAATTGAACTAATTTTACTTTATAGGTCCGAATAAATTACCGGAACGTACATTAAAACGAAACTTAACCGTCATACCGTGTCACGTTTCTCTTAACCTGATTTCACTCCTACCGACTAGTTCCGACCTTAGAAGGGGTTATTCGACACACACTACAAATTTAGAAACGCAGTCAATCTGTCCCACGGTCTATAAACCAGTTTGCAATAAGACCCACCAGACACTCCCACAAAGACCTTTTCTAATTGAAATCTTACCCATCAGACTCGTTTCCTCTAACAGGAGGGATAAAACCCACTTGAGGTAGGTGAGTGAACTTCCGGACTTATCTTGTTTTTCGACCGGTGTGAAGTTTAACCTCTCTTTAAGGAGGTCGGACGTATCCTAGACCCTGTATCAAAGTTTGAACTTGTCTTTATGACCGAGAAGGATCCAAATCTTGTATGGTCACAAGTCTGATTTTTATACGGTAACCGAGAGGATCCAGAGTTCGAATGACCGACGTCTAGAACTCTGGATAGGAAAGATATTGGTACATTTGACTCGAGAATATAATTATTATTTATAAGGGGGTATATTTATATATAATATAAGAGGGTATATATATATATACATATGTATGTGTGTGTGTGTGTGTGTGTGTGTGTGTGTGTGTGTGTCACCGGGAACTTGTGTTTTCTAAGCGAACTCAGGTGAATATACATCAAAATAAAAAGGTCATTGTTGTATGACGTCATGATGTACTAGACACCAACCGACTTAGTGTCTACACTGAGTCCCTCCCCATTAATATTTCAATATGTACCTAAAGATTGAAGCACCTCCCAGTAACGGGGATTGAGGATGGAACAAGTTGAGACATATATATACACATACACAAACATATATTATGTATATATACACATATACACACACCCACATATAGGATAACCAAAAAAGGAGACCTCTTGGTATTATTGATACTGGAACTCTTTTAGTTGTGTCGAAAAGTTTGGGATGAAAAGAAATAGACACATCACTTTCTTAACCTGTTATATTCCGGTAACATCAAGGTTTCATGTTATGCCGAGAATTTAAATATACTGTTAAGACCCGAGGGAGTCTTCTGTTAAAAACAGAACAATGGAGACCTTCATATATCTTATATAAACAAAAGAAAATAGAGAAGTAAACAGTCTCCGGAAATTTTAGAAGGAGAGAGAGGAAAGAACTACAAGAGAAGATTAGGTCCGATGAGACACCCGTCTTGTTGTGACAGTCAACCCCTTGGTATTGACCGATATGAGTGGGAGAGGGATTCGACTAGACGATTTCTACATAAAAGAGAACTTATCTTACCGATTGTCATACAATTAATACAACCTTTTTGTTGTTCAAATATGTTTCTAGACCACGAGTCTCTCCCATGGTGGTACGGTCTCATCCACGTAAAAGACCATAATGATCGTACTGACACGTGTATGCGAGAGGGACCACCCCTGACGGGATCGGTGGGGCTTTACACAGAGGAGTACCAGCCGTCACCATCTCACGTCACCTTGTCGGTCAAGGAACCAATAGGAGGTTCCACTCGTTCCAGTCAAAATTTGTCGAAACAACAGTTAGTCGGAGTATAACATGAGGTGCAAGGACTGGAGTGTTTAGAATTCCGACCGTGACTTCAGTTACTTAGAAGACGTCGGACTAAGGGGTGTCACTGAAGAGAGAGGACTGTTTGGCACAAAGTAGTACCAAGACAGTCGGGTGTGTCCAAAAGTCTCTCGTCTTGACGTTAATCAGTCGCGTCGGTATTAAGTTTACATTATGTCATAAACGAAAGTGGTTCGTAGGAAAAAGTGTCAGGGTTTAATTCGTGGGTTACCTTCCTTTTGACGGGAACTTTCAAACCGGGTAGTATAATTTAGTGTCTCTTTCAAAGTAGTTTACTAACAGTATCCTCTCCCACTCTAATGTGTCAGTAAATGAATAATCGTAAAGTAAATTTTGTAATCGTATAGTTTAACTGTATTAAGAAGAGTCCCATATTTATAAATTTAAAAGTGTTGAGGGTAATACAAGGAACGGGGGTAAAATAACAAGTATGTCCTTTTTTTTACTTGTACTCAGTGTCTTTACAGACAATTAGAGCGAATTCCGTTGCTCCTCAGACTTCTCATTATAAAGGAAGAATCCTGTTGTTTATAGGATTCTTTATAAACGTTTTGTTTTGAAGATATACCGAGGATAACAACGTCCCTACAAAGATTGATTTTAATATAAACCGTAAATTAAAGTTCGTTTATTCGATTTATCACTACAGTGAACGTCTATCTATGGACAAGTACACATTGCCCAATGAACTTCTGTAAATGATAACCCTGTCTTGGGAAAAACCCATACATGGCAACTAGGATCAGATGAGGGCTGTACAGTAATTAAAGGGATCAAATGGTCGTCCTTCTAGTTGTGAGACACCCCTGTTAGGACCCTTTCTTTACTTGTTGAGATCAAATATGAAGAAGAAGCTCCTAACACCTGGTCGTCTTGTAAGTCCTTGGACAGATATACCAATCCCGTAACAAACCTGGTCGAGTCTTTTTGATTGTTAATTTCAAGAGAATTCAATCAATCACGGGACTCTAACATGATCTTCCTATTCTCACTCATTAAACGGACGAAGAACTAAACGGAGTGTACCGGTAAGAGAGTACCAACTGTGGACGACTCATCTTTGATTTTCAACTTCTAAATACTTCTTTTAAGAAATATTGGACACTTCGTAAAATACTTTAAGATCCGTCTACTCAGTACACCGTAAGGTGTAGATTAAAAGGGGTTTACTGACTTTATAAGAAACTTTGAGTCAAGAATACAGTTAACGGATACTATCAAAGGAATGGTATCGGAAGACTTATTTTAGGTCTCACAATTAACGTGGAGTTTGGGAAGGATAAGTCCGACGTCTGACGGAGGAAGTAGTAGAGAAGAGGATAGAGACCGAGATAATGTAATAAAGGATCAATATAATTTGAAAAAAAAATTTGGAACCATTGACGTAAAAGAGTTCAGAGGAACCTGAACCTAAACCGTAAGGGTGTGGAACATTTCGGAAAAGTGTATAATTGAACCGGTTGGAGATACCCAAAAGAACTTAAGTAAACAAGGAACCTCCCATGAAATTGAAAGATGGTAGTGAGTTTTGGGTAGTCTCTAAAAACAAGAAGGATATACAGAGAACAGGTAAATTGAGAGTAGTGATGTAACATTTGAGGACCCATCTTTAATATAGAAAATAAAAAGTTTAATGTTACGAGTCGACACGGACCGTGTTTTTTCCGAGTCAGTTACAAACAGTTTACTTATTTACTTCCTTTAATCCTTGGTTCTGTATTCCCTGGATTCTTTTCACGGAAGTTTCCACAGACTAGGAAATCTTGATCTCGTCCTTAGAGTCAGAAATTTATTACCAAACAAAAACACAAATAGACACAAACGACGAGAAATAGACGGAACTAAAAATTTACTTTAGAGAAAATTTCAAGATCGGAGGAAGTTGATACGAATGTCCCTGGGTCTTATAAAACTTGCACGAAATCTATCTCGTTCCTTTCCCGTATGGTGTGAAGGACCCTGATGACTCTACCACTGTCGTTATAAACTTTACTCCTTTAGGGTTTCTCTTTCTGTTCTGACGGTTCGTCTCACTGTCCTGACGACTCGACCAATCAAAGGGGACATCTTTTCGGACCTCAAAACTCCAAAACAAAATTATCTCTTTTGGGATACAGTAATATCACGGAAGAATGTAGTAAGAAAACCGGTGTAGGAGGAGAAAAACGGTCCGACGGATCTCAGTAACACAACAGGAGGTCTAAGGGATTCTTGGGAGTGACTCACCGATTTGGTACAAGTGGAAGGAGATGGATGATACCACCCTCGAACAGGCCGTTACCAGAAGTGTCGACGACTCACCTACTTTGGATTCGAAGTATCCCCATCGAATGTGAGGTTTTGAATCACCGGATTATGTTGGTAGTAAAATAGAAGAGACTGTAAAGACATACAAATGGTGCAAGTCGACCGGTAAAAGACGACCAGAGAGAACTCCAAAGAACCCTCCTATATCAGTGTACTACAAGATGCATCAACAGACGTTCATTCACCTTGGTAGACCACCGAACCGACTCTACGATCCTAAAGATCTAGAGGAGAAAGAGGTGTATCAGAGTCCCGAAGAGGAGATACGTACCGGAGAGAAACACTATCTACCTGGTCCCCTCGACTGAAGAGTACACAGTCGAGTCTCGAGGGTGTACGTTCGTCCCCTTTATCTTAAACATTCAGAAGAATTACCAGTGTCACAGTGAAGACGACGTATGATAACTAATTGACTTCAGTATCCCTTCGATTGAAAGTTACACACTTACTGACGTTTTCCAGTACTTATGGTACTCTGTATCACGTAACCCTTGTAGAAAACTCTAATTAATTAATCTATGGACCTCTCCCGTTACCGTTGGGTGAGGTCATGAGAACGGACCTTTTAGGGTACCTACCTTCTCGGACCATCCGACGTCAGGTACCCCAGCGATCCTCAGTCTGTGTTGACTCACTGAAGTGAAAGTGAAAAGTGAAAGTACGTAACCTCCTCCTTTACCGTTGGATGAGGTCATAAGAACGGACCTCTTAGGGTCCCTACCCCCTCGGACCACCCGACGACAGATACCCCAGCGTGTCTCAACCTGTGTTGACTTCACTGAATCGACGTCGTCGTTAATCTATGGTATCCTGTGAACGTACAATTATTCGTTGTATAAATTTTTTATTAAATTTTATGACTTTGACAGTACATAAAGAGGGGACATTTTGAGAAGGAAAGTCAGAGGACGGGATTAGGAGATGGTGAAAATGAGTCATAACAGGGGGTAGAGATGAAGACGAAACTGATGTGGTTTCGGAAACTGACACATCTAGTGTTGTTTGACGTCTGTTAAGAATTTCTCTACCCTTATGGTCTGAAGACTCTTTAGACATACATCCAGTTCTTCGTTATCAATCTTCACCTGTACCTTGTTGTCTGACCAAGGTTTCTCCCTTTCCTCATGTAGTTCCGACATATAACAGTTGGACGAATAAATTGAATATACGTCTCATGTAGTACTCTTTACGGTCTGGTCTACTTTGTGTTCGACCTTAGTTCTAACGACCCTCTTTATACTTATTGTAGTCTATACGTCTATTATGGTGGGAATACCGTCTTTCGCTTCTTTTTGATTTCTCGGAGAACTACTTTCACTTTCTCCTCTCACTTTTTCAACCGAATTTTGAGTTGTAAGTCTTTTGGTTCTAGTACCGTAGACCAGGGTAATGAAGTACCGTTTATCCACCCCTTTGTTACCTTTGTCACTGTCTAAAATAAAACCCCCTGAGGTTTTAGTGACGTCTACCACTGACTTCTGTACTTTAATTTTCTACGAACGAGTAACCCTTTTTCGATACTGGTTAGATCTGTTGTATAATTTTTGGTCTCTGTAATGACGGTTGTTTCCAGGTACATCAGTTCCGATGCCAAAAAGGTCACCAGTACATACCTACACTCTCAACCTGATATTTCTTTCGACTCGTAACTTCTTGACTACAAAACTTGACACCACAACCTCTTCTGAGAACTCTCAGGGAACCTGTCGTTCCTCTAGGTTGGTCAGGTAGGATTTCCTTTAGTCCGGAAACCTTCCGGACTACGACTTCGACTTTGAGGTTATGAAACCGGTGGACTATGTTTCTCGACTGAGTAAACTTTTCTGGGACTACCAACCTTTCTAACTTCCGTCCTCGTCTTCCTCCGTCTTCGTATTGTCTCCTACTCTACCAACCTACCGTAGTGGCTGAGTTACCTGTACTCAAAGACATTCGAGGTCCTCAACCACTACCTGTCCCTTCGGACCGTACGACGTCAGGTACCCCAGTGTTTCTTACTCCGTATAAACTCACTGACTTGACTTGACAGGGGTAGAGAAGATAGAGTAACGGTATGAACAAAAGGAGTGAAAGTAACGAAGACGAAGGAAACAGAGAGGGAGTTGTTGCCCGTTCTGGGTTGGGAGGTTCCGGAACAGTGAACGAATAGTCAGACGGTGACAGAGAGGTGGTGTCTCGAGAAAATACTAGAGGGGAACTGAAAGAAATGGTCCGGGTAGGGTGATGAGGGAGACAGGACACGAAATCCGTAAAACTTGAAACCGTGAGGGAACTCAGCTTGAACCAGGAAGAGTAGAAACACGACAAAGTGTAAGATAAGGAAACTGTTCTTCCAACTTCATAAAAAGATTTTACAAACATTGGAGGTAAGACGGGAACCTTATTCAACCTTCTTGTAAGAAGTTCCGTATTGCACTCCGAAGGAGACGTACTGACTAATTAGGAAGGTAACCCGAAAACTATGTCTGAACTAAAATGACACAACGTTTATGTCATCCACAGATAGAAAGTCAATACATGGAATGAATAGAGACACAAAAAGGTGGGGTCACAAAGTGCCATAGATCGTATATTCTCCTTGAGTTTATATGACTTAACTGACCGACTTAATAAAGTAAGAAAAGGGTCGATAATTGAGATTCATTATCAATAATGTATAAACAGAGATTAGGAAACCGATACATTAGTGTAAAGTATAACGGAGGACCTTCGATATGACGTTTAGAATACCCAGTAGAGTTTCCATTGTAAAAATATTAGTGTGAATCACAGAAAGGGAGGTTTTAAAGAAGTAGAGAAAGTCACTTCGGTGGTAATAGGGTCAATGGTTCTGATTGAAAACAGGGAAAGTGGTTAGGTGTTGGTCAGTCAGAATCTAAACCCTGTAAAAAAGAAAGCGATAAAGAGAGCATAAATAAAAACATACAAAAATGACAGTGGAAGGATTGGGTTTGGAAACAGAGGAACACTTACTTAATAGGCGAAAGTTCAGATACAAAGGATTCAAAGAGACAAAAGGAAAGATTAGAGAGGGTACGAGTAGTCGTCCGATCAGAAGGGGTTTGACTCGAAAGTGTCACAACGACACTACGTAGGTCTTTCGACGAACAACAGTCTAGTTTCGACGAGAACACGGACCAAGAGTGACGGAAGGGGTTAGGTGTGGGGTGAGATGGGTAGAGTGAAATGAAAGAGATGATCCATCGTGACTGGGTTTAAAGATTAATAGAGGAGAGGAGTTACTAGGACCGAGTTTGTACCCAGGTTTGGATTGACGTCTCAGGTAGATAGACCTGGAGGAGGAAACGGAAGAGTACGTAGCCATAAGAAGGAAATAAGGTCCGATACAGTCGAAATTAGAACGTAGTAACAAGAAAGTGGAAATGGGTGGGTGAGATGAGAGAGGAACAGAGTTAAGACTGACGTCTACACAGTCTCGGTGAAAAGTGGTCAGTGAATGTAAACTCGAAAGGATTGTCGACACGAAGGACTCCAACCTTTGTTACCGAATGTCAGGAACCAACCGGAGGGTCACCGTCACAGGTCGTATCACGACTAGCACATCATGTACTAGGTTATATTCACCCACTTAAATACTTGAACGTCACCGGTAAAAGACTCAGTCATGGATACCCAGTCCTTACTTTAAAAGAGTCCTATTGAGTTCCAATGTTCCTTATTTCAAAAGAGTCACAGAGGTTAAAGGTCTACTCTACAAAGGATGAAATCAAAACCTTTAACCTTTTACGTTTATTAATCATAAAATAGTTTAAATTGACATATAATTCGTGAAAGTAACTATAAATGAATAAGTATTAAAATATTGAAGGAGGTCTTAACGACACGTGAACCCCCGACCTCCATGTTACACACTCCTATTTTACGTACCTTTTTCATCCCTCACTCCTTATACCTAAATGTTTTTATAAATCATCGTCTAACGTGGAAAATAACCGGGATTCTTTACGACTATATATATCGTATATATATACATACATATGTGTGTGTATGTATCCGTTCCCTTTTACAAACGAAGAAATTACAAAGTTACTTTATCTCTTAAGGTCTATGTGACTATATACTCCGTGAATAGACATAAGTCGGGGGTCCTTGGTCACTATCGTTTTCTGACTTAGAGGTTATAAGTCCAGTATGATGTCTCCCTAAAACTTGAAGAGAAGTAGCTCGGACGAACATACCAAATTATCAAAAAGACAATATTCTTACCCGTCTATCTTGCTTAAAGCCACACTTTCCGTCGTTTTTACCTTGGTTCTCCTTTCGTTTATACCTTTACTTTTTATATGATCACTCTTTAACCTCTCGACTTTGAAGACGTCGTCTTCCACTTCCGAATAAAAATTCTAATATAGCGGTGGATCATTTAGTCGGATCTTCATGTGGGTGTTGATCTCCGTCTCAGTCGTATCACAACTCGGGATTAAGAGACCAATCGTCAAGGACTATCCATCCAAATATTTGTAGACGTGAGTGACGTCCTGTTCGTGTGCTGGATGTCGTCGTAGAGTCCGAGGGTCACGAGTCGGGGACGAGTGTAAGAGGGAAAGAGGACCTCAATAAGTCACTTCAGTCGTCGTGTGTAAAATCTATACTTTTACACAGTTCTTAAAGAGAGTTAGACAATACGTAGGAACCTTTTACTAATCAATTTGTCACGTATAATAGTAAACGAACAAGATTTATTAAATTGAAACCCGACAAGTAATCACTTTTGTAAAATGTAAAGATGAAAGTAAAGAAGGATCATTTTCTTCACCAGACTAGTAATAATAATAATAACGAAAATTACTCCTTCGTGACCTTAGCACCTCAATTTTTGTGATTTGTCTCTCCAGATGAAAAAACAAGAATTTCGGTGTAGAAATCAAACAGGTAAAGGACCCGGAAGATATCGTGCCCACCAACCGTGACTTGAGAACAAGTGAAGAGAACCAAAACGAAAATAGTCCTCTAGGAATCAAACTATTTTATGACGTACTTGAAATTCCGAACCACAGATGTTGACCAATGATCTCCGTCGTAAGACCGGTATATCGAAGGAACGACCAGAGTCAAAAAGGTAGACACTCTACCCCTGTCGTTATCATATGTCGTGACCCGAAAATCTTCCTTATTTAATTTGTCCTCACAATTTTTAACAATCGATAATTGTTGTTTTTATGTAACTAATTCTTTACCATCTTTGTTCTTATCTTTAATTAAAATAAAACGGTAAGTGTTATCTAGTTGTCTGAAATCGGTTTGTTTATCTGTGTCTCTCTCCTCCGTACATAAGACTCTGGTTCTTTCGTAGGTAATTTTTTAGGTTCACTAATTTAAAAATTTTTAATAATTGAAAATTTTATTAATATTATACTAGTGTAAGTTCACGAATTTTATGGAACTTTACGTGAAGGTATAAAAAAGAAGGTATACATGAAGGGAGGAAAAACTTTGGATAAGAGTGAAGTTGGAAGGTTTGTCCAAATAGAAAATAAAATTCCTGATGAATCTTATAAAACTGACTCAAATGGGTTCTCAAGGGAACACCGAGTCGATCGTTTCTTACATGGACGTTACACCCTCTGGACCCAAACTAGGGACCTAACCCTTCTAGGGGACCTCCTCCCTTTGTGATAGGTGAGGTCATAAGACACGACCTCTCAAGGTACCTGATATATCAGGTACCCCAGCGTTTCTCAACCTGTGCTGACTCACCGAAAGCGAAGTGAATCCCATCTTTCGCTCCTCCCCTCTAAAGACAACACCTTCGGAAACGGTATGCCCGACAGTCAGTATCTTGATGGTCAAATTGAAGACTGTACCGTTTCGGACAGTAAACGGAAGATTGTCGATAAAAAGGAAAAAGAAATCCATACGTTCAATTCTTCGTCGTCAATCTTGACCTGTACTTTGTTGTCTGATCGAGGTTTAGCCCTTTCCTGATGCAGTTCTGACATATGACAGTGGGACGAATAAATTGAATATACGTCTCATGTAGTACTCTTTATGACCTGACCTACTTCGTGTTCGACCTTAGTTCTAACGACCCTCTTTATAGTTATTGGAGTCTATACGTATACTGTGGTGGGTATACCGTCTTTCACTTCTTCTTTATTTCTCGTAGAACTACTTTCACTTTCACCTCTCACTTTTTCAAACGAATTTTGAGTCGTAAGTCTTTTGATTCTAAGGACGTAGACCAGGGTAGTGAAGTACCGTTTATCCACCCCTTTGTTACCTTTGTTACTGTCTGAAATAAAGCCCCCTGAGGTTTTATTGACGTCTACCACTGACTTCAGTACTTTACTTTTCTGCGAATGAGGAACCTTCTTTTCAATACTGGTTGAATCTGTCGTATAATTTTCGTCTCTATAATGAAACGGTTGTTTTTAGACAAATCAGTTTCGATACCAAAAAGGTCATCAGTACATACCTACACTCTCGACCTGATACTTCTTTTGACTCGTGACTTTATAACTACGAAAACTTGACACAACGACCTCTTCTGAGAACTGTCAGGGAACCTCTCGTTCCTCTAGGTTAGTCAGGTAGGATTTCCTTTTGTCAAGACTTACAAGGAACCTTCCTGACTACGACTTCGACTTTGAGGTTATGAAACCGATGGACTACTCTTCTCGACTGAGTAAACTTTTCTGGGAAGTACGAACCTTTCAAACTTCCGCCCTCCTCTTTTCCTACTGTCTCCTACTCTACCAACCTACCGTAGTGACTAAGTTACCTGTACTCAAACTCATTCGAGACCTTCAACCACTACCTGTCCCTCAGGACAGTACGACACTAAGTACCCCAACGTTTCTCAGTCTGTGTTTACTCGCTGACTTGACTTCCATTGTCTTGAAAACCAACCGTGTATTAGTCTGTTCATTTATACAGATCAATGGAGGACTTCATTCACACCGGAAACCTGAATTATACGCACATCGTAGACCCAGCAGGGGAATACTTCTTGTACACACGGAGGGAGGGAACGGAAAAAAAAAAAAAAAAATTGAAGGACGATTGACGTTACACCTAAAACCACCCTGATCTCGTTAGTAATACCCGATCCTCCATCTTCGATTCAAATTTCTCTTCGTCTGGTGGTACCAGCTACCTTGAATCTTCCGGAAACCCTTTTCTATTGTTTATAATTAACTCCAAAGAATTCTTTAAAGTATGGACCTAATGTTTCATCAATATCGAGGAGATTATTATCGATTAGTAATAACTTGTGAAGGATATACGGTCTATAAAAAGACGGATAATTGTTTTTTGTCGTGACGGATAATTGTTGGGTTCTTCGATTCCTAAAATGTAGATATTGTGTCCACTAGGAATGTTTTTGGGAGACTCCGTTCACTATAATAATAAAACCAAAAGGTCTATTTCTTTAATTTCGTATCTCCTCATTTAATTAACCGTCTATAACATGAGTATCGTTACAAACTGTAAACATGGATTCTCAAAACACGATTGGTTGTGTGACAGTCAAATCAAGTCAGCGAGTCAGGACAGGCTGAGAGACGCTGGGGTACCTGACGTCGTGTGGTCAGAAGGGACAGGAAGTGGGTGAAGGTCTCGAACGAGTTTGAGTACAGGTAGTACAACCGCTACAGTAGGGCGGTAGATTAGGAGACAGTAGGGGAAGAGGACTGACGTTAGAAAGGATCGTAGTCCCAGAAAAGGTCACTCAGTCAAGAAGTGTAGTCCACCGGTTTCATAACCTCAAAGTCGAAGTCGTAGTCAGGAAGGTTACTTATAGGTTCCGACTAAAGGAATTCCTAACTGACCAAACCAGAGGAACGACAGGTTCCCTAAGAGTTCTCAGAAGAAGTTGTGGTGTCAAGTTTTCGTAGTTAAGAAGTCACGAGTTGAAAGAAATATCAGGTTGAAAGTGTCCGTATGTACTGATGACCTTTTTGGTATCGAAACTGATCTATCTGGAAACAACCGTTTCATTATAGAGACGAAAAATTATACGACAGATCTAACCAGTATCGAAAAGAAAGTTCCTCGTTCGTAGAAAATTTAAGTACCGACGTCAATGGTAGACGTTACTAAGACCTCGGGTTTTATGTGAGATGAAAAAAATATACCTCTTTCTATACCGTTGGATGAGGTCATGAGAACGGACCTTTTAACGTACCTACCTCCTCGGACCATCCGATGTCAGGTACCCCAGCGTTTCTCAGTCTGTACTGACTTGTTAAAGTGAAGTGAGTGAAGTATGAAATAGTCTCTTCCTTTACCGTTGGGTGAGATCACAAGAACGGACCTCTTAGAATCCCTGTCTCCTCGGACCGTCCGGAACCAGGTACCCCAACGTCTCTCAACCTGTACTGACTTCATTGACTCGTACGTGACAGAAATATTTTACAAATGAGTTAAGAAATAACAATTGGTAATAAAAGGGTGTTCATCTTAAACCAATGTATCCTTTACCCCTCTCTCTCATATTGACCTGTGTCACAATATAAATCAATTAGTTACGTGTAATCGTATTGTTTCCGACGAGTCATTATTTAGACGAATTGAGACAAATTAAGTCTTCAAGGGTTCACATGAATTATTCTTCATTTAACAATTCGTGACGGACAATTGTTGGGTTCTTCGATTGTAGAGTGACTTATGAAAAACTTTAAGATCCGTTCTTTTTATATAACTGGATCCCCAGTCCTACGGGTATACACTAGGACCAAACCATTCGAATAAAAAAGTACATTGAAATTCATTCTTTGACTTCCAAAGACACGAATCTAATGAACTAAATCGTTTTATCGTGGGAATCTGAACTACTTCTCTACTGGTTACTGTAGACTAGAATTCATGGTCCGAACATAAACCTTTTTCGTTTCGTGTCTACGTCGATACTTTTTTAGTCTATTACTTCAAGTCAAAATCTACCTTTCCCGTCTTCATCTTGGTCCCTCTAAAAAAAGAATTCGTAAACTCATAACCGTGGTTTTTTTATATATAGATACTTCTACCTATCTTAGGTATATTTACTGACCTAAGGTGTAAATCTGAAGTATTTGTACCCTTACAGCGACTAAAGATACAATGGACACTAGGGTGATGTAAAGGATAATCCTAGATAGAGGTTGGGTATTGGGTCTTGTAGGCTGGTTCGACAAAATGTAAATGGAACAGGTCCCTCTTAGAATCGTTTTGACATTTCCTTACTTACTTTTTCTTCTCGGTCGACTAGGAACCAGTCCACATGTCCCATCTCCTTCTGTATGGTCGTCTCCTACATCGTTTACACTTCCAGACGCACCTCCCCTAACACTCTACCAAGTCATTAGAGACTCATCACGTCACACACGGAGGTCCTCTAACATCCACACTCCCCTTCACTTCCTCCCCTCAATGTACGCCTCCACCGACTTTTATAATCGACTCAGTGGTGTTGTTAGATCCACCACTTCACACAAGGTACATAACATAACTTACGCAGAGACGTACCTAAGTTCAAAAAGGTAGAGTCATCTTCGAAGGTCGTTAATTTGTGTTTTGAGGGAAGTAGGACTAGTCTAAGACGTAGAAAATGAAATAGAAAGAGTCTTTTTTTCACTTCTATCTACAATCCTGTGTCAATTAAAGGATTAAAAACAAGGTAAACTTATTAATTTAGTAGTACCACGTTTCTACCCTATACTCCTTAAAAGTCTACAAAACAAATAAATCTACCTTTATTGAAGGGGATAAAGATATCACACTATTGAAGATATTATGTAAGGGGTACTACATCCTACAGAAGGAGACTACTACAGAAGACCTTGATAACATTGATTTAAGTAGAGACTCATTCTGGTCTTATTTTCTCTTTAAACACATAATTTATATTGACTACGATAACGACCCCGGTGACTAATTCCGTGAGATCCTCTACCACTTCCTGATCCTTCGGACCACATGACGTCAGGTACCCCAGTGATTTTCAGTCTGTACTGACTCGTTGACTTGTTGTTGTTTAGCTGGGTCTCCTTTGGAACCGAATATTTCGTGTGAGGAGACGGACTAGAGTCCAATCGTTAAGTCAAAGTAAGTAGAGGGGGACGAGAAAAGAAAGATGTTTCAGGGTGAGTAGATGAGAGAGGGGCGAGACCTAGGGGGTGAGAAGGGGAATGTAAGGACAGTAAAGTACGATTCGGAAATAAAAAGAGATAGACCAGGTCTATCCGTGAATGACACCGACAATATTTCACGAAACTATGTCAAATTCATTAAGAATTGAATCTTATTAAGTTAAAGAAATGACATTTATCCTAGTCGATAATAATTAGAACGTCAAACTAACCACCTTTTTTTCCTTAACCTTTTTTCCTTCAATTGAACTTCCCTCTCACCTCCTTTCTCTGAGGAAGGAGTTGAAGGGAAAAGTCTCTTTCGAAGACATTAAGTACGAATATTGATCGTTAAATCTTCTCTTGATAGGGAGTAATTCTAGGTGAACCTCTTTTTTCTTCCTTCCTCCTTTCCTCCCTCCCTTCCTTCCTTTCTCCTCCCTCCCTTTCCTCCTGTCTTGGATGAAATAAACTCCAGGAGAAGAAGGACTTGGTCGTGTGTACGAAAGTATATTAGAAGTGTAAACTTGAACTTTAGTGATAAAGGTAAAATAAAACTTTGTATCTTCGGAGTCTGTCATTTCTTGTGGAAGTTCCAATACTTCGACTATTCTATTACTTCGATCTTAAAATTTAAGGGACCGTCGGGTCACCAATCCTGAGACGTGAAAGTCAAGGTTCCAGGACCCAATTTAGGGACCAGTCCCTTGATCCTAGGGTGTTCGGTTCACCTCGTTGTTTTTTTATTTTATTTTCGTTCGATCTTAACCTTAGTTTAAAAATTCTGAATTTGAGATGGAAAGAAAGATACATTTTTTGAGAGTTGTCGAGACTAATGACGGAATAATGTCTAATCCGTTCTCCACTTCCACAAGAACTTTACCAGCAAGACCAGAGGACTGAATATCCGGTGACAAGATCAAGTCGACGTAAGCTTAATCGGAAAACCTACCCTTCTACAACAGAATGTATGAAACCAACACCGTTAGTTGTAATTGGTAGATGACTTACTGGTAGAGGACCTTAGTGAACCGTGCACCGTAATGAGTATATAAAAAGAACTTTTAACAATCTTTATATATATATATATATATATATATATATATATATATATATATATATCCGATACACCATATCTGGTTTGTCGTACGTAATATGTAGTGACCCATTAAGACTATTTTCCCCCTCCTCTTCTGAAGATATTACGACTTCCACCAATGTTCATGTCACTACTCATTCTTCCCTGCACGAATAGTCTATTACTGTCATGTTGTTCCTCGTGATATTATCGTTGTAAAATCGTAGTCTATTACTATCATATTTTTTCTTGTAACATTATCGTTGTAAAATTTACTCATTAATCGAAACGAAACATGGTGGAACCAGATATATTACACAAAGTAGAAAGGTCAACGAACTTATATATTCAATAATTATCTCAGGAGTTATTTTGTTGTTATTTTTATTACCTTTATTCTCATCTTATATTTACGAAAGTTTAGATACCTTTAAGTTCGCCCGTCCAATATACGTTCCCAATTGGAGAACGGAAATTTAAAAGATTATTTGAAACGTCATCCGATACTCAGATAATCGAACTACAACAAATTAGTAGTAATAAAAAAAGACAAGACCTGGTGTCATTTCCGTGTGTTTGGTTTAATTGGTCGTGTACTCGGGAATATTCTTAGAGAATTTTATTAAACAAATCGAATAAGTGAGGGTGTAAAAAATCAGGAGACTTAATATCTTAAAAGGTTTACTTAGTCATGAGATTGAACAAACGGTTTTATATTTCTACTTTTCTTTTTACTCGAGAGAATGTTATGGGAGACCCTGATTAATGGGACTAGACTGATCTGACCAACAATCTCGACTTAATACCAGTACTTATTCAATCTAGAATTAATTTCAGTACATACCCCAGATTCTCCGTTACAGTATGTCCGTTTTTTCGACAAAACATTATTCACCTTTAATCATGATATTACGAAATACTCTTTAACCCGATGGTCAATCTTTGGATAGATGATTCTACATATTCTTTAAAGTCCGGATTTTGTAATTGAGTAGAAAAAAGTGATATATACCCAGGGAAGATTTACAAATCAAATCTCAGTATAATTAACAACCAAAAGGTCATTGTGTTTCCTTTATTGTATAAAAGGTTTAATCGAATAGAAACAAATAAAATAAAATAAAAAATTAAAATAAAAATGAAATAAAATGAAATGTTATGACATAACCAAAACGGTATGTAACTGTACCTAGACGGTGTCCACATATGCTCGAGGGTTAGGACTTGGGGGGAGGATAGAGGGTGGAGTATAGTAAGAGAGACCTAGTAGGGGCACGTGGTCGGGGTTCGTAGGACATAGGACATAGCTTGTATCTGACCACGAAGTAAAGATGTACTATCATATGTACAAAGCTACGGTAAGAGGGTTTAGTAGGGTGGGAGCAGGAGAGGGAGTCTCAGGTTTTCAGGCAAGATATGTAAACACAGAGAAAACGACAGAACGTATGTCTCAGTAGTAAAAGGACGTTTAAATAAAGTCGAAAATAACTTCCGAAAATTGAAAGGATTATCAAAGGTTACAGATTACACCTACTCTCTGTAATATTGTCCTTTCTAAAACCAATCAATTTATTATGTCCTCTCTTAAAGGACCATCATCTTTCACAACTCATCACATTTTATCTTGACCTCATTTATTACCTTAAAAGAAGAGATCTCCTAGAATTTAAATTTCTTTAAAGTAAGCCTTCCATTCCCCTATCTGATACAGATACTAAGAACTGGATAAGGAAAGTGACTCGTTACTTTGATAAGATTTAAACAGTGGTCGATACACCCCATAACTTACACCTGTGTGTTTTGGTTGTAGTTACCGTTGAGGAAACAATCCGAATTCCACTGCAAGGTCTTCCCTCGGGTACGACTCACGACCGGAGTTATACTCAATTAACTGAATTTACTACTCCTCCCATAGTCGCCATGACACTACTTCATCGGTCTACTGTTCCGTGTGGACCCTTCTCAAAGGTCTCCCTGTAAAAAAAAAGATTGTAAAAAGTAAATTTAGTCCCTATGATTATAGAGGACCTCCTTTATTAAGGGACCCCCTCCTATATATTTCACCAAAATTAAAAAGAAGTGTAAATTTATTCTGAATCCTCAAATGTTTTATAAGAAGGTAGATGTCGTCCGACCACTTACTTATCTCCACTAACAAGAGTAAAATATTGAACCTATTTTGACTCTGAACCGTGTTAAGTGACTGAACGAGTTCCAGTATTACGTCTTGATCTTTTACCGTCTCTTCCTAGAGTTTACACTCAGAGGACTGAAATTACAATCACTAAAAGTAAATATAGAACAGTAAAAATTTTACCCAAGTCTCAGGATGAAACGACCTCCACTCCATCGTTTCCTTCGAGTTGTCAAAAGAAAGGATTCCTCTTAAGAGTTTTAACCGTCTCATCCCGATAACCAATAACAAAAACCTCTCAATTACGGAGTTAAAGTTGATAATCTAAATGTTTCGGGTTGCATATTAGAATCTGATTATTCATCCAACTTACATGAACATATCGTACCTAGTGTCCGAGAAGTCTACCGAAAGTCGTATAACTGAATATCTAAGTATACGACAATATCAGTCTATCCTAAAATTTATAGTAAATTAGGCACGAAACTAAATGTATACTCTTTTGACCGGATTTCGTGAACTAGGACACGAATAACCTACATACAACGTTTACTCTATAGAGTCACTTTACAAAACTAACATATCTTTTAAAGGTTTTATCTTACTTTCGGTGTTTTCGAGACTGTTTACAAGACATTACTCAACTTTTAATTTAGATATAAAAGAAATAATTACTTTAAAATCGTAACAAACACATTTCCTTATCGTCATAACAATACTGTGTAAAGTATTTTACAATGTGTCATCTCACTAACACCTTTGTAAACTAGGTGCCAGACTCTTACTAATAGGGTACTTTTCCGTCGTTAACAATCGTCTAAAGGACTTAAAACATCATAAAAAGAGATTCCCGAACAGACAGAATCTCATGTTATTGAACTTCTACTCAGATGTAAAAGTATACTTAGTAATCATACATACGTTTCCCCTCGTCACTTAGATTTTATATACACGTACAAAAGACGACATAGAAAAAGACTTAATAGGTATATAAAAACAAACCGGATACTCTTGTGAACAAAGAATAGGGTCCGACACCAATTTGTTTAGTATTACGGGACTTATTGAATATATACGTCATGTTCAAGTGGAAAGAGTCTGTTATCTAATATTTAACTGTCATAGTATATGAACTCTAACTAGAACTTAACTAGAACTTTACAGGGGATTTCATATCATAGTCTTGTTGGGTTTAATCAAAATATACCTATGAAAAGGAAGAACAAAGAAACTCACTCGTGGTCTACTTCGTAGACCGAATAAAAATCCCCGGTATATTATGTTTTGTTTGTGTGTGTCTTTGTATATCGTTGAAATTTGTGATCTTAATCTTAATTGTGTCCAGTACACATGTTCTGCACTGTGTTCTCTGGGTCTGATGTTACCTTTTTCGTCGAAGAACAGTTTAGTACTAGTACAACCGATTAGTTAAAACTCATTTTCTCACTGTCCCCAAGTGAACATAATAAATTTACCAATAAAGAAAAAGGGAAAAAAACAAAGTTTTGCTTGTCTTAACTTGGTCGGATCAATTTACACATTTACAATGGTCAGATGATATGCAAAAATTTTTCTTTTAGTGGGGGAGGGGTAATGGGAAATACAGTTGTTCGTTATTCACGTTTTACTTTATGACTGATCCATATTATAAAACTACCATTGGTCATACCAGATTTCCAAACACGGTGAGACGTTAAGTAAATAATTTTAGGATTGGAGGATTCCATTACCATAATCCTCCACCCGGGAACTCCAAACGAATTCAGTACTCCAACTTCGGGAGTACTTACCCTGACCATGGAATAATGTCTCCGAGGTCTCCATACAGACCAGGAAAGGTGATACACTTCTATCTTGTTCTTTAAATACTGACCCTTCTCTTAGGAGTAGGTTGGTACGATCGTGGGACCAGAGTCTGAAAGTCCCAAATCTAGACACTCTGAATTTAAAGAGAACAAATATTCGGGGAGTCAGATACTATAAACCTATATGATCGAACTTACCTGATACCGTCACTGTAAACTCAAACCGGCGATCGAACGGACAAAGAATAGGGTCAAGTGGGAATTTGTGTTATCGAACTCATTAAACCATTGAACCAATACTTAAGTGACTTGTAGAATTGACTAAAGTTTTTGTAAAACCGTAGTACTGAAAAGTTGTTTGAATAACGTTTATATATAATTAGGAATACTACCCACTAAGAAACTTACCGTAATTGAGATCCTTTTAACTTATGCTTATTATTGTCTCTACCAAACACTTACTTCGTAAATGTCTGACGAGGGGACTTCGTGTAAGCGAATCTAATCCTTAGGTCACAAGTAACGACCCCAAGTCCTTCAGGACCCGTGTCCGATGATCGTTTTCGTATCTTTCTTAGACTCCTCTCTTCAGAAACGTCTCTTCTTAGATCCAGACTCTTTGACTTGGTATAAAAAAAAGGACGGAATTTTGGGTTTGTCGAGACTTTTGTTACTAAAAAGGATTCAAAGGATGTTTGTACATACCACCCTCTGAGATTTCCCTTAAGTACACATATGAACTGGGAGAATCTGTTAAGGATTTAAAATAATGTCCACAACGGGGACTTTGACACCTCTTTAAATACGTTATGTACCACACCTGTGATACCTTTAAGTTTAAATTTTAACCTTTTTAAGACTTAAGACTTTGTGTGTAAAATCCCTTCCTTAAAACCTGAACACTATAAAACAGTACGTCAAAGGTGTAAAAGATTGATTAAACGAAATCCGGCGTCCAAACATCAAAACTTAGATAATTATGAATGACAGAATAGAGATTATTCTCTATTCGTATTTATTTAAAGAAATGAATACGATTTTAGTTATCACTTTTCCAATTTACTACCATAAATAGGAAGACTTAAAAGAAGACATATACTTTGGGGATTTATGTTTCAAAAACCAACAACAAAAACTGAAGGAAACCATGTGACTCAAACTTCTTCGTTATTTTTGTTGGGTTAACCAGTCTTCTCCGTTTTATTGTTCTCACTACTCATACAGACCTCTTGAGTGACCGTGTATCCTACACCTAAGTGGTACGTCTCGTACTCCGATTATCGGAGAGACAGTGTCTAACAGTAGTACCCATATTGAGTGACTCTTGACTCTCGGGGGAGACGACAGATCATAAAGTTTCGGGAAATAATGAAATAAACAAGTCTGGAAATAGTGCATTTACCTGACGAATATTAACATCCACATCATGGCTGGTAACTTCGTTTATATAAATGTCGGGATATTAATATAAGACCATTTTCAACAAGACCTACTGAATCGTCCTGAGAAGAGACCTATCATACAAATGAACCTATAAAAGGGTTACTACGTCTTGTCGAAGATCAGGTTTGAAAGAGGACTACTATGTACATAAAGACCGTACTGGAAGAGAAAGTTCAAGTTTTCCTTTTTTTTTTTTTTGGTTGTTAAATAACTTTGTACATCTCACCGTCTATTTACATTATGTGAGATCCTTGAATAACTAAATAACCCGTTGTCAGTGTAAAACTTTCTAGATATTAAGTTTCTATTACTTTCTTCCTTCCGTGTCATTCATACTACAATTTATTTCATATACAAGCCCGTACTACCAACTTAAGAATGGGACTACAGCAACAAGAATCCGTAAGAACCTGTCTAAAAAGATAACGAATTCGTAAATACATCTTATTAACTCAGTATCTACAATGCATTGTCTTTACGACATAATGTTGAAAGACAAGTCACTGTTGTACTCGAAAGAGAACCCTCACAAAATTTCGAATTAATTCAGTAAAAACCCCTTTAACTCAAAGTCCGTTTAACTTTCCATAGATTTAGGAAAGTCTAGTGGAGTCATGGTAAATCACAGGACCACACAATTAAACGGTTTACCTGTGGGTCCCTTTTCTTTATTACTTCAGTTATTTATTTCTTTTATTCATTTACGAATGAATATGTATTCTTATAGGATATGACCATACTCGAGAAACTAAAAAAATACCTGATACCATATCTTATAAATTGTTTTCCTCAAAGTCAAATTAAAATATTGTCCAAAAAAAAAAAAAGGTTTTACGTAAACGTACAAAAGGGGTGTTTCAGAAGAATCCAACATTCCAGTAACCTGTTTAATAAAAGAAAGAAAATATTAACGAATACCACGAATTGTACCACGAAACTTATTTAAAATTGACGTAAAACAACCTTGACATCTACCGACCAAGATGTTTTGAGTTCTAATACCTCAGTTCACTCTTCGTTTTTATATTTAATTACAAAGTACTAGATAAAACCAGTGTATTTCGTCACCGCTAGATACTAAGACTGGAAAGGTTATGGATAAAATGTTACCTTCTACCAGAGAAAAGAAAGTTTGTACATTATATTGCACAGATAATTAGACTCAATGGGTCAAGTACTGTTGTCCTTAATACGGGACCTGAAGAGATTTATGTCTGTAAAAGGGGAAAAGTTCATCTTATCTTTTAACATTGTCCCAGTTACTTTTAGAGAACTACTGTAAAATGTATACTTACAATTCTCTCTCCTTAAGAGGGATAACTTATCATTCGACACTTTTTATAAACGAACCCAGTTGGTCGTCAGTAGAAAGGTATATCAATTTCAATCAAACAATTTCTTCTGTTACTCTGGTTATATGTTTCTCGTAGTTCTTTACCTCGGTTGTATACTTTTCTCTCGGTGAATTGAGGAATCACGCTGGTATGGACTTGAAGTGAAAACTTGAAGGATCAATATACCGAATTAAGAGCAAACAAATTTAACCAAAGTCGATCCAAATTAAACCCCGAAAGGACTATCGAACCAACTATTTCTGAGGCGGACGTTACGTCCTCTGGGACCAAGCTAAGGACCCAGTCCTTTTAGCGGGTCTCTTCCCTGTCCGATGGATGAGGTCATAAGAACCCGAAGGGAACACCGAGTCGACCATTTCTTATGTTTCAGATACTCAGTCCTATGAAATTCAATATACGCCAAATTAAGTGTTTACTGACTTTCATAGGACTGAGTATCTGAAACGTACAAATTTTTAATTTAAATATAATAAAACTCCGTATAAAATTTATTTTTATGTACGTTTTTAAATTTTTAGTCTATGTGTAACTAAAAAGTAAAAATCGTTGGTTCATTTCTATATATTTGATTTACAAATATTTAACATTTCAATGAAAATCCTGGGATTCAAAGAAAGATTAATAATAATTCGTAGTAGAACAGTCTTAATCAAACATTTAAGTACTTTTATAATAAACGAAACCATTGACGTCTCACTAAGTTTCACGACAGTTATGTACCGGTGAACTATCATCAAAATTGTGACTGTTTGGACATCGTATAGAATCCTATGTAATTTTCCACAAATAAAATAGGTCATAGATTATCTACATTAGTGTGTTTCCAAAAAAAAAAGTTTGATTAAGTCTTCTAAGTAAAATACCCGTGTCTAATATCATTACACAGTAATTACAATAGAAGACCTTCGACATCAAAACCAACTCCATTACTAAACGTCAAAGCGTGGAGGAACAGGTACCAGTCACAAGTAGATTATTGATCGTTGGATGGATTCCAATCTAAATACGCAAACAAAAACCAAGTTCCAAAGAACGAGGACGACCGTTTGTGTCTACGAGGAATTGAGGAGAGGTGGATTTACACGTGTCTTATATTAATACTGTCCTTGATTGTAATAGACTTTATGTAAGACAAATACGAACATCTGGTTCCAGTCTTGTTAATTAGACTTTCTACCATCGTGGTGTCTAATGTGGTTTGTTATAAAGGGGGTCTTTACGTTATGGTATGTAGTGTTTATACGTTTTATAAGTACGTTTAAGAGACGACCGGAGAGACAGTTGGGTCCAAATGACAGTGATTTATACTTCAAATGTTTTATCTGACGTCCCGTACGTCTACAAAGATCACCATACACGAAGAACGTATATAACTTTATTATAATACTTCTAAGTAAAAAATGTCGAAATAACTCTATATTAACTATATACATGTAAATTCCATATGTCACACTATTAAACTATGTACATATATAACACTTTACTAATGATGTTATTCCCATCAATTATATGAGACTACCAATTTAAATATACAACTAAACTGACCGGTACCTACGGGTTTATATACCAGTTTATAATAAAACCCACAAGGACACTCCCACAAAAACCTACTTTTATTACGAATATATTAATATTCGTAAAGATAATTTTTACTATCTTTATCCCCGAAGGGGTCACCAAGTCGTCATTTCTTAGGTGGACATTACGACCTCTGAGTCCTCTACACCCAACTGGGGACCCAACCTTTCTAGGAGACCTTCTCCTTTATCATTGAGTCCAGTCATAAAAATTGAGCGATACCGAGTCTACCATTTCTTAGGTGGACGTTACGTCCTCTGGGTCCAAGCTAGGGACGCAATCCTTCCAAGGGGACCTCTTCCCGTACCGTTGAGTGAGGTCATAAGAACGGACCTCTTAGGGGTGTCTGTCTCCTCGGACCACCCGATGTCAGGTACCCCAGCGTTTTCTAGGCCTGTACTGACTCGTGCCGTGTCTTATTGTCTTACTCATTTCGTCTGACGAGAGGTATTACACCCACCTGGGGCACGTTAGTCAACTTCCGAACTCATCTTGTTTTGTCGTCTGGGGACGAGGAGTGGGTGGTGTGTGTATGGGGTCTAATTCACTCTAAGGACGATGGACTGACGGAAACTTGACCTTTTAGTAAAAATAGGGAACGGAAAACCTGGGTCAGACTTTGTACTCGAGAAGGACCCAGAGTTCGGACGGTCGGAAACCTGACCTTAATTTAAAAACTGAGTAGACTTAGAGAAATAAGATAATCGCAGATAGATAGATAGATGGATGGATGGATAGAGAATAGTCAAGACAAAGAGACCTATTGGGACGGATTATATTTATTTATAATATAACTATTCGTCGTTACACCATTCTCACTAGAAACAAGACGGATTCCGTTACCGTGGGGTGAGGTCACGAGAACGGACCTTTTAGGGTACCTGTCTCCTTGGACCATCCGACGTCACGTATCCCAGCGATTCTCAACCTGTGCTGACTCGTTGAAGTGTAAGTGAAAAGTGAAAGTACGTAACCTCTTCCTTTACCGTTGGGTGAGGTCGTAAGAACGGACCTCTTAGGGTCCCCGTCCCCTCGGACCACCCGACGGCAGATACCCCAGTGTATCTCAACCTGTGCTGACTTCACTGAATCGTCTCTCTACACTGTTTCTTAGACCCCTGTAGGGTTCAGGTGACATTTGTAGGTGTTACCGTCCATATTACTATAACTTATCATAACAGAAATCACAGGGAAGGGAGATCAACGGGTCTCGTTACACACTGTAACTCTACTGTGGCAACCCGGTAATTCGAAGAGATCCATCAGATCGAGAGACCCAACCAATTCTGTACTTCCGAGTCCAGGTGATCCCTGGACTGTGATTTAGTAAAGGTTTCCTTTAGAATACTGAGATTTTGTCTAAAATTATCCGGGTTGATTTGCTTTGTCTTTTTAGTACAAGTTGAAATGAACAACCCAATCGGTTGTTCAAATAAGTTGTAAACGACATCCTACAATGTCTTTTTAGACTTACTTGAAAAACCGTCGGTTTCAAAAACTTTGTAATTTAAAAAACGTTAATTTAGTTAAACTTTTTGTTGAAAGGAAATTGGAACTCGAAAGACTCTTTGTCTTGTTGTCAGTACCATCTCTGTTCCAATAACCACTAATTGCCCACACAAAGTACAACGGTAACGTCTTTTCGGTAAAGACGACACCAACCTCCTCCCTCCCCCCGACCAAACCCTTAGAGACATTATCCTCATTATCCTCCATGTTACAAACGGACACGTAATCTTCGGAGGTGTTAACAGAGGTGTTATGTCGTCAGAAGTCAACCGACATTAAGCCCCAATTTCGGTTAACTATTTAGTTCAATCATCCCATTATTAGTAAACTGTCTTCATCTTCGATTACGAAATTTAACAGAAACTGTTTTAGTATCTGAGTTAGTCACGTTCTTTGTCGGTCAGAACAATGGGTGCTGGAAAGTGATAATAGTAAGGGACAGTGAGGATGATCATAATTAATGAAGTGGGATGTCTCGTTTCCTCAACCCCTCGACTACTGAGATGAAACTGTCGTCTGACGTTGACATAACATTTTGATTAGTCGGAATATATTTAAAAAGACAACACACCTACACTAGATTTTGTGTGTTTTATAAGACCTCGAACTTTTGTGGAATATATAGTCAGATTCTTTTTACAAGAAAATTCATCTAACATTTTTGATATCGGAATAAATCCGATTTAAGACCCTAAACTGAAAAATTGAAATTTAGAAATAATTTCGTCCACATAGTAGTTCTTTTTTGCAGACATAGCTTCGCATCTCCCTAAACTAGGACACTCATTAATAACGATTCCCTGGTAAAGTACGTTTAATTAGACATTTGTGAATCGTCAATCTATGGACTCCCCTCCCCTCTTCTCATCTCTTTTAATCAGTCCACCTCTCGTTCTTTTAATGAGGGTAGACTAATCTGTTTCTATTAGTACCACAAAAGTACCTCTGGTCGTCATAGTACTACAAAGAAATTAAAGGGAAAGTAAAAACGAACGGAACCCCACTCCCATCCCTCAGGTTTCCTGAGACTTCTTCATATGGACCAGAGGATCTTTTCATTCCATTGACTTATGTAAGGTCAAATTCAGTATAGATAAGTTCGTAGAGTTATTTCTTTTCTAGTTTTCGACTCTTATATGAACAGTCTAAGAAGGGTGGGTGGTGAGATGGGACCGGGTTTCGAGTGACCTTAAAAGTCTCAACGGTTCTTTAATACCAATTTTATCCTTTCCAAAAAAATTAGTTATAAACTCCCTTTGATCCTCGATGAAGCTCCTCTTCCGTTACCGTGGGGTGAGATCATGAGAACGGACCTTTTAGGGTACCTACCTCCTCGGACCACCCGACGGCAGATACCCTAACGTGTCTCAACCCGTGCTGACTTCACTGAATCGTCGTCGTCCTCGATGAATATCGGTATGAAACCCAACCAGTCTCCACTAGATATTTTCTATAAACATTTTGAATAAAAAAAGAAAATTGATAACACTATTTATAAATGGTTTTTCGTATCACAATCTTTAGTCATTAATCAATATAAATCACAAAAAGAATAAATACACTAATAAATCCTGAATTTTTTAAATACACTCAACTTTAACTTGATTATTCACATAAAACGAATTAACACAGACTCAAATCTTGTACCTTGGTATTAATTTACATCAATTTCACATGTAAATGAGATTGTTTAGATTTCAACTTTTTGTTTCCTATTAACACTACCATAACACGATATAGAACGGGTAACACTACCAATGTACTTAGACGTGTATTCTATCTAGTGTGTGTGTGTGTGTGTGTGTGTGTGTGTAAATCTTGATCACGTTAGCTTTATTTCAGTTGCCTTATATAACTACATTAAAGGACTAACATTATAATATGACTTCCCTATGTTCTTAAATGGTAACCCTCTTTTCTTCATTTCCCGAACGATCCCGAGGGACAAAAAATCAATGATTCAGCACAGGTTGAGTGAATACTGGGTTACCTGCCGTTGGGTGGTCCGAGGAGACAGGTACCCTAAAGGGTCGTTATTATGACCTCATCTAACCGTAAAGGAAGAGGTCCCCTAGAAGGACTGGGTCCCTAGTTTGGGTACACAGGACACAACCGTCCGTCTAAGAAATGGCGACTCGATGGACCCTTCGGGTCTCGAGGGACACAATGGAGAATTTTGATGTTTTCTTAGACGTCAAAAGTGTGTTAATTTTGATTTTCGACACTTATAGTATTTTTATAATGAACAATAAGGGAAGGAACTTTTGACTATAAATTTAAAACATTTTCGACTGTGTAACTTTAATAAGAAACTATTTAATACCTTCTTAGGTCTTAGACACTACAAAGATGTCTCGCCTTTCGTTATTCTAAAGGGAATATACCAAGGTTTTCTTTTTAAGACTTAATAACAATACGAGTATTTTAACGGTTGTATGTTGTTTATATTGAACGAAATTTCATTGGGTTGTCTGTCTCGTTGTCTTATGTTACATCAGATATATTCCGGATGAATGGGATTCATGTACCTTTTGATAGGGAAAGGTGGTACAACACACACCTACTCAGTTAAACTCGTCTATGTACTTTTTAAAATCTCGTGTATCTTTATATAAAAAGTTTTGTAATAATTTTTATATCTATTTAATTTTTGTATTTTTCTCATAGATAAATGTAAAAAATGATATGGTTTACTGAGACGACTTATACACGTTACAATTTATAACTCTGTGACTTGTTAAAAAAAGATTAAGAATTTCTAGTGATGTTTTATATGTAGTCAATCAAAAAGTAGTTGGTAAAAACTTATCGATGTCAATCCGTGTCACGGTCTACTATATCTATATTATCATTTGATCTTTTTACCCGAATTGAATTATCACGGAAGACTGGTCGACTCTTGAATATTTTTATTACGATATTATTATTATAAAGAACATTGATAATCACGGTCTAAACCACGATTAGGGAGATATAAGTACAAAAGTAATTTCCAGTGATATTTGGACCCTTCATCTCCAGACCCTCTTGTACCGACACTATATTTACAATCTTATTCAATCCCGAACCTTCTTGAGTTCCAAGACTATTTATGACAAGAACAAAAACAACAAATCAACGATTCAATACAGACTGAGGAAACATTGGGGTCACCCGACATCGGGTGTTCCGAGGAAACAGGTAGCCTAAAGGGTCCGTTCTTATGACCCTTACCCAACGATAAAGGAAGAGGTCCCCTAGAAAGACTGGGTCCCTATCTTGGGTACAGAGGACACAACCGTCCATCTAATAAATGATGACTCGGTGGTCCCTTCGGGACTGTTACCCCCTCTATTTCCTTATTTTGAGAGGATGATCTCATTCTTCAATCATTTGTCACAGGACTCAATTCAGTTTACAATTATATAATTATTACCACGTTAAAACACCCTCTTTTATTATGTACGTCTTCACCGACTTGTACTAAAAGATTTTACACTTTTCCTGACATCTACTTATACCTGTAAAGAAAAATGGTGTTTGGAAGGATACGGTGAACTAATGTAAAAAGAAATTTTTGTTTCGTCTTAAAAGACAAAATACAATTTTTGATGATGGAATTTTTTAAGAACTTAAACTTAAGAAGTGAATGAACTTATTGGTGACTTGTATATGAAATACACTTTCATTTAAAATGAGTTTTCTTTTATCCTAATAACTCCTACTACTAAGTATGATCCATATAAATCGATTTTACTTAAAAACCAGACTTTTAATTCTAAACATATCAACACACATGTATAAATGTGTGTGTGTGTATATATATAAATATGTTGTATAAGACATAGACTCTTACACCTTTTACTGTACTAATCTTAATATTAGTTACATATGTAGATTCTAAACTATCAGTAATTCGACAAATAAAATTACAAAAGTACGTAGGTTTAAAACTAGAACTAAAATAACAATCTTTTGTACTTTTACCAACGGTCAGTTGTAGGTCGGACAGGTAGTGGAACTGGATCACAGGTTCTTTAGACTGACGACTTTAGAGTTGAGAATGGAGACGATTTGTTTGTTTGTTTGTTTGTTTGAATAAATGACACATACCACGTACACCGGGACTGATTCTCCAATATCAAACACTTGTAAAGTGAACCACTGTATTTTTAGATAAGACCACACCATCGTTATACCACAGAAATTTCTATTACAAAGGGTTAAATTTTGGATAAGTTTAGAACCATTTAACAACTCTTATTAACAACTAGACTCCATTAAGTAAAATTTTCTAATTTGACAGTTGAATTTTGTGTACTAAAGACGTAGACAATAACCAAACTTTCGTATGTCTGTCCTTCCTCAGGACGGTTTATTTCGTTCGTGGATTTTCCGTTTCAAATCCTCTACTATTACCGTCACTTAGACACTATTATCGACGGAGTCTGTCTTCAGAATGGAGGTCTCAGACGAAAGGATACTGTAAATTTCTTTCCCGTACCCGAAACTATAATCAACCGCTTTCATTTTGTCCATAAACCCCTGTATTGAGTCTAACAGAATCAAAGTCAAATAAATAGCCGTTTTACCAGTTCATAGTCTTAGTAAGTGACTCAGTGGTTGTTGTGACAACCTGTGAGTCATTATCATCGATTATATCGAACGAGTCAGTACTGACTGAGAAACACTAGGGTACCTGGCATCAAACGGTCCGAGGAGACAGGAACCTTAAGAGGTCCGTTCTTATCACCTCCCCATCGGTAAGAGAAGAGGTCCCCTAGAAGGGTTGGGTTCCTACCTTGGACCTAGAGGACGTAACGTCCATCTAAGAAATAGTAGACTCGGTGGTCCCTTCTGGTTATATCGAACCCATTAATGACAATGCACTAACAGACACTTAGAACAAACTAAAAGAGTCGTAACTCTTAGTACCCCCTGCAGACTCCAGTCGTACAACAATCCCAGAGAAAAAGGAGTATGGGGAGAGTAATATCCACCGACAGAAGAGGGAAGTAAGAGGGTACCAAAAGACAAACACAAATACAGGATTGAAGAAACAGAGGATTCCATGTGTCTACATAACTTAGTCCTAGGTAGGATTACTGGAGTAAAATTGTATTAAAAGAGAATATATGGGACAGAAATGTATCTTGGAGTAAGACTTCGGAACCCCAAATTCTGAAGTTGTATGCTAGACACCACCTGTAAATAAACGGACTATAATTGTGAAGAGACCGAGAAGGAAGTATCCGTACACGACCGAGCTGATGAAAACAGGAAACAAAAAAAAGAAAGATGAGTATGAAAATATCCGATACAGTAGGTCGGAGGGGTTTTTCGAAGTCTGAGGTCCCTCAGGTTACCTGTCGATATTGAGTTGTGTCGATCTGTCTTTGAACTATTAGAAAATGGAAGTTAGTTGAGGAACAAACGGAGTTTTTATTGTTGTGGTTAATAAATATGATACTGACGAGTCTTGGTTTTGAAACCTTAGTAGAAAACATCAAGAACAAAGGAGTGTGGACATAAGTTATGTCGTTTTTTACGGATAACCAAAGTGGAACTTTACCTTTGAGGTCAAAGGTTGAACGTAGAGTGGTGCAGTTCTTCAATAGTAGAATCAAGTTCGGAGACAATAGAGAAAATGTATTTGATGTCGGTAGAGAAAGAATGATCAGAGGTATGGGAAAAGAACACACAATTAACAAGAGTACCGGGGATGTTACTAGAAAATTTTCGACTTAAGACTCACCACTAATGTACTACATATGAACACATTTTTGTAGTAACTAGAGACGTGAAATCCAAAAGAATAAAACGAAATACATTAAAAACTAAGTTAAAGTTTCTTAAGTCTCTTTCGTTTGTACCAAGTCAAGTAAAGAGTAGGAACGAGTCTCGTAAGGTTACCGAGTTATAATATGAGACTTATAAGAATTATAAGATGTTCAAGACATAATATACGGGTAACTTTTGTAGGTCGAAATAAACCGTGACAGTGAATAAGGTGACACAAGTGTGACCGGAATAATAATATCAATTAAAAAGACAATAAAAAGATTACGTGTTTCAATTAAAAACAGAATCTCAGAAAAAGAAGACGGAGTTTGTGAAAAGAAAAATATAGTGACACAGAAACGAAGAGTTCATATTGAGTAAATCCTTTTTTGGGATAAACCAACGAAAGATAGTTTATCATATGGAAACGGGTACTATAAAATTAGAAGAAAGTGACTAAAGAAAAGGAAGTGTCTGTAATAGTTCGTCAGAACTTATAATATAGTATATAAATAAGGTGATGAACTAAAAACAGGGGTGATTATATAAGGATCCAGATTGAACCACGAAGTCAAGTCATGTCAGCGAGTCAGTACAGACTGAGAAACGCTGGGGGACTTAGCGTCGTACGGCCCGGAGGGACAGGTAGTGATTGAGGGTCTCAAGTGAGTCTGAGTACAGGTAGCTCAGGCACTACGGTAGGTCGGTAAAGTAGGAGACAGCAGGGGAAGAGCAGGACGGGGGTTAGGGAGGGTCGTAGTAAGGGAGGTTTCTTTAGGGTCCCGACTAGAGGAACTCTTACCTGACCAACCTAGAGGAACGTCAGGTTCCCTGAGAGGTCTCAGAAGAGGTTGTGGTGTCAAGTTTTCGTAGTTAAGAAGCCGCGAGTCGGAAGAAGTGTCAGGTCGAGAGTGTAGGTATGTACTGGTATCCTTTTTGGTATCGGAACTGATCTACCTGGAATCAACCGTTTTACCGACAGACTCCTCCGGAATGTTTATCGACACTTTTCTTCTCTTCACTTTTCGTTTCCTCTTTTCCTTTCTAGTCAAGTCAAGTCAAGTCAGCGAGTCAGCACAGGCTGAGAAACGCTGGGGTACTTAGCGTCGTGCGGTCCGGAGGGACAGGTAGTGGTAGACTGCCTCAAGTGAGTCTGAGTCCAAGCAGGTCAGGTACTACGGTAGGTCGGTAGAGTAGGAGCCAGCAGGGGAAGAGGAGGACGGGGGTCAGGAAGGGTCGTAGTCTCAGAAAAGGTTACTCAGTTGAGAAGCGTACTCCAACGGTTTCATGACCTCAAAATCACGCAGCAATTATGAGTCATATATAAACAACTTACTGAATTTTTGACTCTTATAGGTCTACATCTGCAACCTAAATCTTTTCCGTCTCCTTAGTATCTAGTTTAACGGTCGTAACCAACCTAGTCTAGTATCTCTTTCGTTCTCTTAAGGTCTTTTTGTAGATGAAGACGAAGTAACTGATACGATTTCAGAAATTGACTCACCTAGTTTTGTTTGACACATTTTAAGACTTTCTCTACCCTTATGGTCTGGTGGAATGGACAGACGACTCTTTGGACTTACACCCAGTTCTTCGTTGTCAATCTTGGTCTGTCCCTTTTTGACTGACCAAGTTTTAGTTCTTTCCTCATGCAGTTCCGACATATAACAGTGGGACGAAAAAAAAAAAATTTCAATATACGTCTCATATAGTACACTTTACGACCCGACTTAATTCGTGTTCGATTTAGTTCTAACGACCTTCTTTATAGTCATTGGAGTCTTTACGTCTATTGTGGTGAGATTACCGTCTCACTTCTCCTTCATTTCTTGGTAAACTAATCCCACTTTCTCCTCTCACTTTTTCGACCGAATTCTGAGTTGTAATTTTTAGAATTCTAGAACCGTAGACCAGGGTAGTGAAGTACCGTTTATCTACCCCTTTTCACCTTCGTTACCGTCCAAAATAAAAGAACCCGAGGTTTTGGTGACGTCTACCATTGACGTCGGTACTTTAATTTTCTACGAACGAGGAACCTTCTTTTCGATACTGTTTGGATCCGTCGTATAACTTTTCGTCAGATCCAAACTACGTCCTACATCCTACGAACCCTGACCACGTGACCCTACTGGGTCTCTCTACCATACCCCTCCCTCCTCCCTCCTCCCCAAGTCCTAACCCTTGTGCACATGTGGGCACCGTCTAAGTACAACTGCATACCGTTTTGGTTATGTCATAACATTTCATTTTATTTATTTTAAGTATACTTCTGAGTTTTTTTTTTATTTTTTTATTTTAGATTCTTTTTTTATTATTATTTTTATTTTTCGTCTCTGTAATGAATACCTACACTCAACCTGCCATTTGTTCTGACTCGTGACTTCTTAACTACCGAAACTTTATACCGTAGTCTCTTCTGAGAATTCTCAGGGAGCCTGTCGTTCCTCTAGTTTGGTCAGTTGGTATTCCCTTTAGTCAGGACTTATGAGTAACCTTCCTGACTACGACTTCGACTTCGAAGTTATAAAACCGAGGAACTATACTTTTCTGTCGACCCCTTCTGACTTCTGTTTTCCTCTTTCCCCGTCGTCTTTAACTTTACAGACTTACCGTAGTGACTGAGTTACCTGAACTCAAACTTGTTTGAGGTCCTCTATCACTTCCTACACCTTCCGAGGACACGACGTCAGGTACCCCAGTGTTTCTCGACCTGTGTTGAATCACTGACTTGTTGTTGTTGTTTATACATTTTGTTTTGTTTAAATTTTTTAGTGAAACTGATGTTTAAACTCTGGTAAAGTTTATTTCAAATCCCAAACTTTACAAAAGAGAAAAGTGGTTAAGAGGTAAAAGGAAATTTCGTCTCGAAGTCAAATTTACCTTATACGAAATTTAAAATAATAATAATAAAAAACGTTGAATCAATTTGAAATGAGTTAAACCATTTTTTTTTAACGAACAAGAGTTTATACTAGTCCGTCTATTTTAAGTAAGTTGTGGATGTACGGAAATGAAATTTATAAACTCTAATTTCATCAAGGTAATGAATTTTCTGTAAAAGTTCATCTTTCTGATACGTTTATATACACAGGAATGAAATACATTGGTCATACACAGGGTTTTGCACAGGACATTATTTAACAATCGTTACGATAATATAACCTACTACAAAGGTAAAAATATTTTGTTATGAGACTTCTGTAAACAATTTTTTTTTTCCTTAAAATACTATACTTATCAACTTATCAGAGATTTATTAGAACCCTTTCAGAACTAAAGAAACTGGGAAAATGCACATATGTGTCTCTGTATATATATTTCCTACCAAGATTTACATTATCATTATTGTTACTTTAATAGTGTCTCATATAGTGTCCCATTAATATTCTACTTTATTTTATTAATACCTTTTTGTGTAACATTACACGTCATTAAATATTTTCGATCTTTAATAGGAAATTTAGTTCATTCTTTATAAACTCCCGAATACTAAACTTCATATGACTTCTTTGTTGCCTTCTTTAACAAAATCGAGATTTTATTCTTTTGACAACTTGAGTTTCATGTCTTTGAAAAAGTTGACCTTCGACTACTTATAAGACTATTTATATTGACAATTTAGAACTACTATCTTCATTTAAAGCATCGATGAAGATAAAAAAAGAATCAAAATTAAAACCAAGTTAACTAAAAGATTTTTGAAAACGTAGTACAAGAGTGTTAAAGGAAGAGGTGAATCCTTGGTTTTAACTCAACGAATAGAAAGTTAAGAGTTTTTTATAAAAAGTTTCGTAACTAACCCTGACATCTTTTTGATTGATTATTCTGGAGTACACCTCTATCAAACTAATAAATAGAAGTATAGGAACAGGAGAGATAGAGTACTCAAATCAATAGTCAAGTCAGTGAGTCAACTCAGGATGAGAAACGTCGGGGTATTAGCGTCGCGTGGTCCGGAGGGACAGGTAGTGGTTGAGGGTCTCAAGTGAGACTGAGTGCAGGTAGTTCTGGCACTACGACAGGTCGGTAGAGGAGGAGACAGCAGGGGAAGAGGAGGACGGGGCTTAGGGAGGGTCGTAGTCTCAGAAAAGGTTACTCAGTTGAGAAGCGTACTCCACCGGTTTCATGACCTCAAAGTCGAAATCGTAGTAAGGAAGGTTTCTTTAGGGACCCGACTAGAGGAAGTCTTACCTGACAAACCTAGAGGAACGTCAGGTTCCCTGAGAGTTCTCAGAAGAGGTTGTTGTGTCAAGTTTTCGTAGTTAAGAAGCCGTGAGTCGGAGGAAGTGTCAGGTTGAGAGTGTAGGTATGTACTGGTAACCTTTTTGGTATCGGAACTGATCTGCCTGGAACCAGTCGTTTCATTACAGAGACGAAAATTTATGCCATAGATCCAACCAGTATTGAAAAGAAGGATCCTTATTCGCAGAAAATTAAAGGAACGACGTTAGTGGTAGACGTCACTAAAACCTCGGGGGGTCTTATTTCAGTCGGTGTCAAAAGGGTAGATAAAGGGTACTTCACTACCCTGGCCTACGGTACTAGAAGCAAAAGACTTACAACTCGAAATTCGGTTTAAAAAGTGAGAGGAGAAAGTGAAAGTAGTTCTCCGAAAAATCAAGGAGAAGTGAAAGACGGTATTCCCACCACAGTGGACGTATAGACTCCACTAACTATAAAGAGGACCGTTAGAATTAAGGTCGAACACAAAGAAGGTCAGGTCGCAAAGAGTACTACATGAGACGTATCTTCAATTTATTCGTCCCACTGTTATATGTCGGAACTACATGAGGAAAAGGATAAACCTTGGTCAGACAGCAAGGGACAGGTCAAGATTGACAACGAAGGACTGGACGTATGTCTAAAGAGTTCTCCGTCCAGTCCACCAGACCATAAGGGTAGAGAAAGTCTTAAAAGGTGTCAAATAACACTAGGTGTGTCAGTTTCCGAAACCGTATCAGTTATTTCGTCTTTATCTACAAAAAGACCTTGAGAGAACGAAAAAGGTACTAGGTCGTCTACAATCGTTAACCTAGAGACCAAGAAGATGGAAAAGATTTTGGTCGAACTTGTAGTCCCTCAAGTGCCAAGTACATAACGACTTCCGACCGAACCTCTTAAAACTCGTAATGAAATGATCACACACTCTACTCACGTTAACACGTCATCAAACTCTTAAGAAACCGTAACGGAAAGAAACCTTAACCTTACTTTTGACTGGAAAAGGTTAGGACACCGGTGACGACTCATAAGGTTTAAATGACCGTATAACTCACGTCGTGAAAGTGTCGTAGTAGAAAGTCCTAAATTTTATCGAGGTGACCTTAAGGTAGTGGAGGTGATCGAAACAAGTATCACTACGAAAGATTCCGGGTGAACTGAAGTGTAAGGTCCTACAGACCGAGATCTACTCACTAGTGTGGTAGCACTAATAGACCCAGTACTTCTAGAAAAAACATGTCAAGAAGGCACATAAGAACGGTGAAGAAGAATTATAGAAGACGAAGACAATCCAGGGATGGTAAAGACAGGAAATAGCTCGGGTAGAAACGTACTTTACAAGGGAACCATAGAGATTAAAAGAACTTCTCTAGAGATCAGAAAGGGTAAGACAAAAGTAGATAAAGAAACGTAACTAGTGACTTCTTCCGAAAGAATACAGAAGAACGATAAGAAACCTTGAGACGTAAGTCTACGAATATAGAAAGGAAAAGAGGAAACGAAAAGTGGAGAGAAGAAAAGTGTCCATAAACATTCCGGAGGGGTCTGTCGGTAAAACAAAAAAACGTAAAGAAAAGGTACCCCTACCAGAACTAGGGACAGAGGACATGTTACAGTACTTGGAGTTCACATTAATATGAAGAAATAAATAAATGAGTTTAGTGTTACCGTGTTCTGGGGTACGTGAAGAAACGGTCACTAATGAAGAGACCTCTTCTATGAAGCACATAAGGACTTTTACAGGGGTTCCATGACGGAGTGTACCGTAGCTTTGTTCTAAGAGTCTATGGAACTGAGTCCCTACAAAGAACAATAATGACTAGACGATGTCGATAACGACTTCTATAAACACTTAATACTCAAGACAGCCCGTGTCATTAGACACAATTACTACGGTGAAGACGGCGATAAGTGTAGAGCCCATCCCATCGAGGAGTGAGTGGACAGACTTCCAGTCAGAATCGAGAAGAATGAACGACGGAACATACAACAGAACTGACCTTCGGTCCGGGACGTGGTGGGACGACACTGACGGTGCCCGTTGGAGGACGACGGGAAGTCACACCTTTGAGTGACGGAGGTGAGTAAAGGTAAGTCGAAGGTGTACTGGTACCTTTACAGTGGGGTAAAATCGTTAGTAAGCTCCAGAAAGGTGAGAAACCTCAGACGTTACAAATTAACTTACACAGTTGAACTGTTCCGATTCTCTACGGGTCTGTTGACCATTTTAAAATCAAGACCTCTACGGACACTCTCTTACAAAGGTCCACTCCAATCATAAACTTAGTTATATTACCCATTTCTTCTATGTCAAAGTGGTTCCACCCACCGATAGTAGGTTAGACAACTCTTGTTCTATCTTGTTTTCTACCTCCTTCCCGTTTAAAAGAGACAGAGAAGAACTTGACCTTGTAAATAGAAAAAGGACGGAAATCTGTAGTCTCGAGGACCAGGAAACTGAAATCCTGTGACCCTGAAGGGTCTACAAGGGGCACGGGTAAAGTATGGAAAGATTCCGGAAACCGGGGTATGATTTAATATGGTGGTCGAAAGGACCAAGAGATCAAACGTCTCCTGTTTATACTCTAAAGCGTCGAAGATATTGATGTTCACACACACACACACACACACACACACACAAACACGCGTACCCGTACGAATCAACACAGACTGAGACATGTTGGTATACCTGACATCGAAAGATCCAGGGAGACAGGAACCTTAAAAGTTCCGTTCTTATGACCTTACTCAACGACAAAGGAGGAGGTCCCCTAGAAGGACTAAGTCCCTAACTTGAGTGAGGAGAGAACAGAGGACGTAACTGTCCACCTAAGAAATGGTGACGTGGTGGACCCTTCGGGTAGTGATGTACTCGGTTCCGTTAAGAATATTATTTAGAGCATATAAACGTATCTAGGATCACCGAGACACAGAGACCTCTTGGGACTAATTACTTTTCAAGTATGGTGAAACAAAGATTCGGGATCCCTTTTAGGAAGGAGATAACAGACAAGTATACATCGGATTTTTACATGGGGTCCTAGTTGGTGTCGGACTCTACTAACTGTCACGTATATATAGGTATGTAACGTTTCCATTAAGGTAGAAATAGGTGGTCGGGTATCTGATCTGGGTACCGAAACTATTACGATAATTTGTAATTGAACTTTAACCACATAAAGGACTTTAGGTTGATAAGTCAAAAGGAATACTAGTGAAACAATAATTTTGGTCTGACCAAGATCTATAAAACTCTCGAAATTTTTCGAACTCGACTTACTGACGGGGTCGACTTATTTCTATTATTTAGATTTGTAACTTCAAGTAAAACAATTTCTGATACTCATTGATTCACGTATTATAAAATATCACATGGATTGTAAAAGTATTAAATCAATGTCCGTTATTGAGTGTACCTCTTCTTTTACCGTCGGGTGAGGTCATTAGAACGGACCTCTTAGAGTACCTGTCTCCTCGGACCACCCAATGTCGGGTACCCCAACGTCTCTCAGTCTGTACTGACTCACTGACTCGTGTCGTGTTATCGAATGTAAGATGATTAGAGGACTAACAAAACAACGACTAGAAGTCTTGTATGAACAATATTGAACCAATAGTGTAGTCTATGCAGAAGTTATCATTACTTGAAGTTAAACGTCTGAAGAGTACATTGTCTATGTAATATTCGATGTACAATTCTTTACAACCTCAAATAAATTGTATACTTACACCTACATCACGTTTAGTAACAGAAATGTCCAATGATGGAAAATACCCTTTATTGTCAGAGTGGACCTTTGTTTCGAATGTAAATTCACGAGAAGTAAGAATAGTGAGACGATAATTTATTAACGACTTCTAAACCCTTCACAGATTTACTCTTATAATACATTATTCTTAATGTCCTAAATTAAACAAGAGTCTACAAACTTGAGTATAACTGAAATTAAGCAAAGAAGTCTTGTAGATAATATACACTGGTAAGGACATGTTTACTCCGATTCATTAATACGTCCCATAATCGTATAAACACGAGTCACTACACATTACTTAAGTCCTATTGGGAGACTCGAAAATATTCTTTTACCTTTCTTTGACTATAGGTGAGTCTATGGTGTTCCCAACGAGAAAATAGAGTGGTTCTCCGTAAAGAAATTCGATTGAAATTCCAGTGGTACAAGTCCGTGTTCATGTCCCTTTCTATGTTTTGGCGTATCAAGTAAAACAGTAAAACATAGAGTCTCAGACAGATTGAGTGTCACCTTCGAGTTGATACTAAACATAAACCTTAAACCGTTGTGTAGGACCACACATCAAGGTCAAAATACGTAAATAAACGGTTTCTAAAACTTGGGGGATCAATCATTGAACAGGTATACCTTCCTAATCTTGACACAAACTTGTAGAGAACTAGACCCTCTTCCAGTTTAGTTGGATTTCGTGTCTCTACGAAACTCTAGGACCTCTCTTAAACGATTCCCTGTTTCTCAGAGTACTGTACTCGGTTTAAACCCCTGTACTGGACTTCACATCCCTTAATCACTAAGATTCTTGTCTCTCTCCTACGTAAATTTAAGTGTGACGGGTTCCGGAAGAACGACAAAGATACATAGGTACTCTGGGAGAACGAACACCAAGAATCTCGAAAAGTCGTAGTTTTAAGTAAAGAATTAGAAAACACTGAAAACGAAAAAATTGTCATCCTTTTATAAGGAATTAGGACTTAAAATAAGAAAATCGTTCCCGAGTACCATAATAAAACCGAACCATTTACTACATAGGTTCAAACTGATCTTATTAGTCTTATACATAAAACAGTGTCACATTAATATGTATTCTGGGAAAATAAGAGTTTTAACGAGATAAAACCTGTTGTTTGACATTAAAATGGAAAAATTCCTAGGACCAAAAGTTACAAGTCTGGAGAAGAAGACGTTCCAAAATTATGTTTCCTTGGGTTTCATTCCAGTACTTCCTTTTCTAAGGCCTCGACGTAAGGTCGTAGACACATCACCAGAGACACTTCTAACAACCGACCGCTGTCACCGGACGTACCTCGTCGTTGTACTCCCACAGGTGAGTCACCACATCGGTACTAGAGAGTCCTTTCAACCTGGAACCCTCCACGTCTCGTCTCGTCTCGGTGTCGTACCTACCGTCACATTCTCCGTATGTATATCATTGGTTAAACAGACTTCACTAGGTCTGTATTTACGATTACCACGAGAACCTCACCCACGACAATAACTAAGTGGGCCTAAGAAAATATCCGACTACGTGGGTATAGAGCTATCGACACACCTGACAATTACCGAATGTCAACTACGGTGTAGTCAAGGTGGAGGGTTGTGTATCCGTATGTGTGTGTGTGTGTGTGTGTATGTGTGTGTCTTCACGGGAGTTTGTTCTTTCCTCACCAGGAAGTCCTCACTAACTAGGTATCGGCTACCCACTGATCCATGTTATCTAGGAGTGGAATCGAGTTTAACCCCTGTAGAAACATCTTGCTACGTACGGGGTCTCGGAGGACACCTAGTTCGGTCGTGTTCTGGAGTGACACTGATGTAAGAACGAGTCAAGAGGGGAGAAAAGGATGAGGTGAACGGAGTGAGGGAATATCAGAATAGGACTTCTTGGAGGGGAGTCATTTAGTGTATGTATACTTAGGAACAGACCCCCTTCCTTCGAGATGAAGATCCCTTAGACTGGATTCCTTTGGAGGAGAGTGAGAGTTCTCGTAGGGTTAAACCTCTTATTTAAATGGGAACTGTACCCAGATTACGTCGTCTTCGTTCGTCTCACTCCTAACTTACTTTGTTACTTTAACGTCTTCTCGTCGTCTTTCCGTCTCTCTTTACCCTTCACCGTCACCCCGACTGACATACACTGTCGGGGTGAGATCCCTAAAGGTGTCTCTACAATACGTCTTCTCCCTTTTAAAAAACACAATGAGATACTTTCAGTCACCAGACTACCCGAAACCTGGATAGACAATTTCTCTTATATAAAACACACAGGACCCCCTATAACGAATATATCTATAATTCGATTGGATCTACGATCAACTTCAATGAAAATAGGAAAAATCATTCTATTTTAATCGTGTCCAAATAATAGAACGTAGAGTCTCTCAAAATATACGATGAAGTTGTGAACACGTTTAAAACTCACGAATAACAGATTAACCTGAGACCCAAAACGAAAACGATCTGGTACAGTGTGAGTGACACCGTTATACTTTCGGTGACTACTGTAATTAACCCTCAAATAGATCACCTCAGTACCTGTCCACGAGTCCCGAACAAACCTTCTCACCCTCATTCCTTCACCTCTATACTCTTTTTTGGTAAAATTTTTCAAGTGTTCTTTCTTATAACCACTTTACCCCGATATCTACTTTCTACCGGATCCCCGATTTCTCGTGACAAAGTTTATACTCTTTATGACTTCGTACAAAGATACACTTATTATTTTTATCGAGTAAGAAAAATTTAAAATAAAATTAACCTCTTATTAACGAAATGTTATAACACAACTAAAGATCGAGTAAACATATATTGAATGGTACACGGACTTTACTTTACAAGATGTTCATAGTTAAATTAAGAGTTAAAAGTATACTTAGAAAGTAGAATGTCTACTTTAACTGAGTGTTTTCTTCCGTCATCAATCGAGTCACAGTATGTGGACGATGTCCCACCCTGGTCCTCAGGTTAGAGTCTTGAGACAAAGGTCTCGGGTACAGGAAATCTTTTTTCCCGTGATAGAGAGAATTTCTGTCCTTGTTAGGACATCCCTCTCTCTTCCACTACCCCTTTCTTACCCCTTATGACTTTCTCGTTTTAATAATTCCTACTCTTCCACAAACGACAGTCACACATTCACCCTCCTAGAGAATCTTGTAGACAAAGTACCTGACATCTACGTCCCTCTAACAATCGGAAACACCACTGAGAGGAGACTAAAATAAAACGGATAAAGGAGTTACACCCTTCTCAATCCTCACTTCATCTCTTCCCCCATAACTTCTTTTCTCCTCTCCACACTTTATGAGACACGTTTTATTACTGAAGTAAAGAAAGAAAAATTTGTGTCAAAGACTTCTCCGACAGTTGGTTTAGTCACACAATCAACGAGTCAGCACGGGCTGAGAAACGCTGGGGTACCTGAAGTCGGGTGGTCCGAGGACACAGGTACTCTAAAAGGTCCGTTCCTATGGCCTCATCAACGGTAAAGGAAGAGGTTTAGTCTCCGGAGAATTTAAATCCTGGAACCGATGAAGAAGGGTCTGTCGAACCAGTCGTAGGTAAACACGAGATCAATGAAAAAATCACTAGGGGTTTAAGAGAGGAAGTACTCCAAACCCGAGGGAAAGTGACGGTTTAAAGTACTTTTGTCTCCTTACAGAGAAACACTTCTTAGGGTAATTCCTGTATACCCTTAATTCTTTTCCAAAATTCCACCGGTACCCCATTTACCTTCGTAAAGTACACGGAGTAATTTTGTTTTATGGTGATAATTTTTTTTACTTGAAAATTTTGTTTAACAGACTCTAGAGTGGGGTCCTTCAAAATAACGGATGTCTAATTCGTCCAGAAAAATAAAAGAACCTCTTTCTGTATGAACATTTTCACAAAATACATGTCAAATTCACGGTAATTACACCACAGCGTCCTTTCACACTCAGCGAAACATTTACAAGAGACTTAGGAAGGAAGAACGAAGGACAGTTCTCTTTCCTGGTACCTGTGTCACTCCCTTTCCCTTTTACCCTACTTGACTCTTTCATCGAAACTGTATATATGTGAGTACCCATTTCGTCTATCAAGCACCCTTCGACGACCTATTGTGTCCGTCGGGTCGGGCCGTGAGACACCCCACCCTAACCCTTCACCCTCCCTTCGAGTTATCCCTCCCCCATATATATACATCGATACTAACTAAACAATACAATATACCGTTTTTGGTTGTGTTGTAACATCTCGTTAATAGAAGGTTAATTAAAATTTTCACAGAAGTGGATGACTAGGTAATTACGGTCTCTACAAGTTTATATATTTGGGTACGCGATACCTGGACAACTTTTAAGCCGTTTGTTACGTTAGTAAGGAAAACGATGAGTATAAAAGCCAACACTGCGTAAGAACTAGATTCGAGAACATGTATAATCAGACTTGCGGTCCTGTAAAAACCACAGTAAAGATTCGGTTTTACGTGTTGGTAAGACTCTTCCTTTGTTTTCAATGGTTTCAAAAACGGAGTGTATAAACTTACTGGTTGAAATAAATTGGTCACTGTTCAAAAGAGTTCCCACAAGATTTTCGGTGAACCGAGAAAATACAAATTTACATTAAAGATCGTTTTGATCAATTAGTCACACGTGAACACTTGGATTGGGACTTTCACGTAAGAATATTGGAAGGAAGAAACATAGATGACGGGCTCAGATGCGTAGAACGAATTAACACTCCCTGTTAGTAACGGAAATTAAAGGAACATCAATAGAGAACGATTAAAGGATAAACACCGTAAGGGTATGGAGCCGAAAGTGAGAAAGTGTGTTATAGAGGTAAAAAGTCTTATTTTAATTCTAAAGTGTAAACATACGACTGGATCATCCCACAGGTGTGTCCACTATGACTTGGTTACAAGAACTTCTTTTTAGATACTCCGTTGATAATTTTTATTACGACTTCCATATGTAGATAACGACACTTCTATACACCTTATACAATTCTCTGTTTTCGTCTAATGAATTCTCATATGTATCGCACTAAGGTGAAACGTATGTTAACAGAAATTCATCAAATCTTCCTAATCATAGTCTTACAATCGACCAAAAGAGACCACCATACCATTATTACGTTTAGGGAAACTTAAAATAAGTATTTTTTTAATAAAATGAGTAAATTATATTTCGTACCCCTCCGTTCCTTATCAAAAGGAAAGGTATGCCAGGAAGTAGAGAACCTTAAAATTCATTAGGTCTTTAGACAACTACCCCACGGACAGTCATGAGTAATAAAATAAATAAATCCAATCACACTACTCGAATAAATAAAGACACTTACATACTTTGAGTGGATTGACTACACATGAAGTCAAAGGAATGGATATTTTACCCTGTTATTACGATGAATTTAGTTTCCTAACTATACTCTTGAATTATTTACATTTTCCGAATCTAGGTATGTGTCATCGTCAAAAAAAATATAAGAACACATAAATTAGAACTATAAAATTTATTATACGAGTTTGGACTTTCATTGTGTGTCTTCTTACATCTAAGTTATGGACAAGTGTCAAATCACCTTCTCTGTCTATCTACTAATGATATTCGTACAACAAACGATGTCTCTTACAATGACCTTACAAATTCTCCCCGTACGTTGGGTTTCGTCTTCCGAAGGAAACTCTTCATTACAGTACCTTTACCTTCTGAGGAAAACCCTTCTAGTTTAAGGTCAATACACCCGGTTCTAGGTTTCTGTCTCCAATTGTTGCGACCAAAGAAGAAAGGTAGAGGTTGCATCGTACGACACTTGAAATAGAAAATTAAGACGAAATTTGTAGGGTCAAAGAGATAGATGAAGATCATAAGATACACTACCTCTGTAATTTACGAAGGACAGAAGATCCTCGATACCTCTTTAATATTATTAAAAAAATATTTCGTGTGACTTTTGAGTAAACATTTTAGAGGTAACCCTTATCTTACTAATTAGGAACTTATTCATTGAAATATTCGGTTTCCTTTTTTCCGTTTAAAGTCTTTCGATTAGACATTTAGGGTCGAGACCGAAAATAACTGGTAAATAATCTGAAAAGAACTTTTCCCTTTTAAAATTTGAAAATTTATCTTTGGAAATTTATTTTCCTCTATTTCTTCCGTTTTGATTAAAGACGTAGGTGACTCTATCGTAAATTATCAAATTAATTCTACGTCTAATTCACCATCTATATTTTGGAATGATAAGACCCAAGATTGACCCCTCAATTCTACTAACATAAAAGTAAAACTCGTTTGTCTACGTTTGTTTCCTTTAGGATCAACTATTTCTCACCACAACGGTCTAACTATTTAATGGACATTATACATGTTAACAGGAAACTGGGAAAAAAACATTGAAGTCTCGAAAGCGTTTTTAAAAACATCAAGTATAGATTATATGAAAACTCCAGAAAGTATTAAAGTCTATATCGTTTTTTCATTTGAAGTTTCTGAAGGGAAATATTAACTGATGTTTAATAAAATAAATATCTATCTTGAAAATACCAATCGGGAACTGAAAAAAGTTTAAAAAAGGAACAGAAGTTTGTGTATTATTTAAACACTAGAATTGGTAAAAATTCACATACTAAGTCAATATAACGTGTATCAGTATAACACGTTTGTAGTGATGGTAAGTAGACGTCTGGAGAAATGTAAGACGTTTTGTTTCAAGATATAGGTAATTTATTATTGAGGGGTAAATGAAGAGAAGGATCAAGGAAGTGAAAATCTCACACAAGACTAAAAAAAAAATTTTAGACTTGATATTTAATATTATCCTTCTTGTGTCATTCACTACTGACTTAAGAGTAAAGTGTTTTTCGGGTAAATCTCTCCCGAAGGGATCACCGAGTCACCATTTCTTAGGTGGACGGTTGCGTCCTCTACACCCAAACTAGGGACTAGGACCCTCTAGGGAACCTCTTCCTTTACCGTTGGACGAGGTCATAAGACCAGACACTTCACGGTACCTGTCTCCTTAGACCTCCCGATGTTAGGTTCCCCAACGTTTCACAGTCTATGTTGTCGCTGATTTGGTGGATAAACGTCTGATAAAGTGTCCGGATAATTTAACTATTTTCTCTGTTTAATTATCTATCTTAATCTCTACTATACGTTATCCGACTTTAAACGTCACTTACATTCTATAAGTATGTTTTTGGAGTGAAATAACCCACGTGTTACTAGAAATCCGTTTTAAACTTTTACTTGTTTCAAACACACTACCGACGGTACGGAAAACAACACAAATGGAGAATATAAGTCCACGAAAAGAGAGGTCGAGGATTCGTAAATAAGCGGACTGTGATAGGATCCAGACTTACAGTCACGGAGTGTGTCCAGATATAGTGGTAGTTACATAGTTATGAAGGAATACATGTAAAACAAGCCTCTAAAAGTCTTCACCTCTTCCCCTATAAAACCATATTTTATGGTTTGTCCGAACTTCTTATGGAAGATTGTTATAAATGTACAACAAAAAGTGTAAGAATCTTGAGTACCCCCTTAAGTCTCCGTCATAATAATAATAACCGTCTAAGGGGACACAGCTCAGACGGACTTTACGCCCTCTGGGTCCAAGTTAGGGACCCAGTCCTTATAGGAGACCTCTTCCTTTACCGTTGAGTGAGGTCGTAAGAACGGACCTTTTAGGGTACCTACCTTCTTGGACAGTCCGATATCAGGTACCCCAGCATTTCTCGGTCTGTGCTGACTCAGTGAAATGGAATAGTAATTGTTTAGTGATCTTTTTCACATTCTCTATCTAAAGTAGTGTGGTACGTTTTATAGTTTACTTGTTGTAACGTTCATTACATGATCACTACTCTAAGTAATGGCAGATCCGAGGAATAGTCGGTAAAAAGTCTACGGTTGAAACACTGTATATCTCTTTGACGAGACAATAACTTGAATTTTGTATAATTTAACGTAAACAATGTCAACCTAATGTCTATACCTTGAAGTATTTAAGGAAGATCAGTCTTAGAGTCAAATGAAAGAGGTAAGTAATAGGAAAAGTACAAATTATGAACTCCTTGAAACCGGACTCTACCCCGATCCCTCCCACCACTTTCATATTTAACATCTCTAAAATCTGTTCCTTCCTACTAACGTTTAGGACGGAGGAAGATACCCTCTAAACATATCTTCCTAGATATAGATTATCAGGAGTAACATGACTACTAGTGATCTAAGAGTGTACATGATAGTCCTATTCTACCGTCCCTGTAACAAAACATCCGGTTATCAGTAGGTTTATTATAAAATAAAAGATATAATTTTAAGTGTAAGAGTAATAAAGGTCCCTCTTAAAGTTCGAAAGATCACACACAAGAGGTGATAGTGACTAATATTTTAAAGATTGAGTGCTTCAAACTAAACGACCTTTCCACTGACGATAAATAAAAACACTACACTCACGAACGAGACACCGTTTTAAACCCATCACCATCAAACGGGACCCTAGAGCCCGTCGTACATTTGAAGGAACCACCGAGTCTACCATTTCTTAGACGTACGTGACGACCTCGGGGCCCAAGGTAGAGACCCAGTCCTTCTAGAGGACCTCTTCCCTTACCGATAGGTGACGTCCTAAGAACGGACCTTTTAAGGTACCGTCTCCTCGGATCACCCGATGTCAGGTACCACAGTGTTGCTCAGTCTATGTTGACTCGTTTATTGTGAATTTGCAGAAACCCCCTACGTCTTTTCTCTATTTAAGAGAATCTTGAGTTTACAACTTCTAAACCCGTTAAGAGTGACAAAGGAGTGTATGGGAGATTCACTGTCTCCAACCCTCTCTGAGTATTCTTGTCTTGTCGAAAAGGCTAGGTCAATGATGCAAATAAGATAAGTCATGACGAGTGAAACGGAGAAGAAGACATCGTCCTCTCGGTGACGAACGAAGACTAGTGACGAACTTTCAATCGGGAATGAACTTCCAGTAGGGAGTCGACTGAAGATGGAAAAGAACGACCGATCCTGTAAAGTCGGTTACGAAAACAAGACCTTTCTTTAGTACGTTGACAAAAAATGTTGTATAAAACAGACCATTAATTTTACTGGTGTTTATAATACGGGTGTATAGACAAGGAAAATAATATCGTATGATAAAGTTATTATAAAGTCAAGGGTTTCCAATAAGGATACGACTGATGATACGACTTCGTATGTTAAATGAGAGTATGAACCTCTTGTGATAGACAATATCCAATCTACCAACTTTCCGTATAAAAACTCATTGTCATTGAGAAAAAAAGAATGAGAAAATAAAATTAGTACGACGGGAACCAAATTTTGACACTGTAGAAGTGCAGTCATTAAGAATATCCATTTTACGGTTCAATTCAATGGGAAAAGTCGAGTTTTGTAACGGCATCCTATTTTGATTTAGCTCCAATTTCTTTGTTACATTTTCATTTAGTCTTATCTGTAAATGTCCCTTCTTTATTATAAAAATAACTTACCGGATGTCGTCGTCATTACAAGTCTTTACCTTTTTACGGTAGGATTCCTCTTATCTGTTTATTATCCTCTGAGTCAAACTTCTCGGTTTATAAACATTAAACATTTAAAAGAGTTACAACATTTTGATAACAAATTACTTTCTCTCTCCGTTAATAAAGAAATATATGATTCAGACCAGGTATATTTGTTTTTTTTATCTTTATACATTATTTTGACTAGTCAAGTTCGTCGACAAGTTTAAATAATCAGAACATATAGAAATGGAGTTATATAAACTAAAGAGATATATAAACCATAAACAATAAATAAAGTCAATTACCACTTATTGTTTCAGAAACCAGTATCTGATACTGACATACACATAGATGGGTGGATAATCATCTTCGACTAAAGGAAAGATTAGTAAGTCAATACGACAACATTATCAGTGAGCCACCTAAAAATAGATCCTTTCTACCCAATATATCTCCCTACGACGACGACGATTCAGCGAAATCAACACAGGCTGAGACACGCTGGGGTATCTACCGTCGGGTGGTCCGAGGGGGCAGGGACTCTAAGAGGTCCGTTCTTGTGACCTCACCCAACGGTAAGGGAAGAGGTTACGTACTTTCACTTTTAACTTTCACTTCAGTGAGTCAACATAGGCTGAGGATCACTGGGGTACCCGATGTCGGATGGTCCGAGGAGGCAGGTACCCTAAACAGTCCGTTCTCATGACCTCACTCCACGGTAGTGGAAGGGACTATATCTCCCTATCCTTGTTAATTCAATTTTTTTAGACAACGGTAATACGGGATAAAATCAATGACCTTTATAATTAAAGTCTTAATAAACTATGTCAATGTCACTTGGTAAGATACTCAGTAGACCTCATAAGTCCGTTTTGGATTTTTTTGGGAGCCGTTTTTTCAAAATCTAAATTCGGACTCAGACCGAGATGTATAACCGACGTAAACATACTGTCACATATAATTAATATTTAACTAATTTAACTACTGTCTAATATAACTAATATAATAAACGTCGATTCTACCTCTTTGAGATACGTCAGTCGTCTTTGTTCTGACCCTCGACTGACACCGAGTCTAGTAATTGAGTAACAGTTTAAGTCTGAATTTGACTTCTTTCTTCCCTTTTGGTGATATGGTAAGTCCATACTGGATTTAGTTTAAGGAATGGTAATGCGTCACCTTCACTGTTTATCTAAGTTCCGTAATCTAGAGTATCTGTCTCACGGACTTCTTTATACCTAATTTCAAGGACTATAAAATGTCCTCTGTCCTTAGTTCTGGTAGGGGTTCTTTATCTTTACGTTTGCCGTTTTACTGATAGACTCCTTCGAATTGTTTATCGACACTTTTCTTTTCACCTACCGTTTCCTTTTTTCCTTTCTATACGGGTAAACTTATGTCTCAAGGTTTCTCATCGTTCCTCTTTATTCTTTCGGAAGGAGTCACTAGTTACGTTTCTTTATCTCCTTTCTTTATCTTACTCTTTCTGATCTCTAGAGAAGTTCTTTTAATCTCTATTATTCCCTTATACAGTACGTTTTTACCCAAGTCATTTCCTGTCTTTAACATACCTGGATTGTCTTCGTCTTCTATAATTCTTCTCCACCGTTCTTATGTCTCTTCTTGATATGTTTTTCCTAGAAGTACTGGGTCTATTAAAACTACCACACTAGTGAGTGGATCTAGGTCTGTAGGACCTTACGTTTCAGTTCACCCGGAATCCTTCGTAGTGATACTTGTTTCTACCACCTCCATTGTTTTAAGGTCAACTCGATAAAGTTTAGGACTTGCTACTACGACACTTTTTCGACGTGAGTTATACAGTCGTTTAAATTTTTTGAGTCGTCACCGGTGTCCCGACCTTTTCCAGTCAAAAGTAAGGTTAAGGTTTCTTTCCGTTACGGTTTCCTATAAGTTTGATGTTGTGTTGACGTGAGTAGAGTGTGGGATCGTTTCATTACGAGTTTTAAGACGTTCGGTCCGAAATTGTCATGTACTTGGTTCTTGAAGGTCTACAAGTTCGACCTAAATCTTTTCCTTCTCCTTGGTCTCTAATTTAACGGTTACAGACAACCTAGTAACCTTTTCGTTTTCTCAAGGTCTTTTCGTGAATGAAGACGAAATAACTGATACAATTTCAAAACTGAGACACCTGGTGTTGTTTGACACCTTTTAAGACTTTCTCTACCCTTATGATCTGGTGGACTGAACGGAGGACTCTTAAGATATACGTCCAGTTCTTCATGGTCAATCTTGACCTGTACCTTGTTGTTCTGACCAAAGTTTAACCCTTTCCTTATGGAGTTCAGATATATAACAGTGGGACGAATAAATTGAATATACGTCTCATGTATTACTCTTTACGGTCTGACCTACTTCGTGTTCGACCTTAGTTCTAACGGTCACCTTTATAGTTATTGGAGTCTATGTGTCTACTGTGGTACGAATACTGTCTTTCACTTTTCCTTGATTTCTCAGAGAACTACTTTCACTTTCTTCTCTCACTTTTAAACAGAATTTCGAGTTTTAAGTCTTTTGACTCTAGTATCTTAGACCAGGGTAGTGAAGTACCGTTACATTTGTCACTGTCTGAAATAAAAAAACCTGGGGTTTTAGTGACGTCTACCACTGACATCGACACTTTAATTTTCTGTAAACGAGGAACCTTCTTTTCGATACTGGTTGGACGACGACGATTCAGTGAAGTCAGCACAGGCTGAAACACGCTGGGGTATCTGCCGTCGGGTGGTCCGAGGGGGCAGGGACCCTCAAAGGTCCGTTCGTGTGACCTCACCCAACGGTAAAGGAAGAGGTTACGTACTTTCACTTTTAACTTTCACTTCAGTGAGTCAGCACAGGCTGAGAAACGCTGGGGTACCTGGTGTCAGATAGTCCGAGGAGACAGGTACCCTAAAAGGTCCGTTCCCATGACCTCACCCCACGGTAGTGGAAGAGACTACTGGTTGGATCTGTCGTATAATTTTTCGTTTGTGTAATGAAACGGTTGTTTCCAGACAGATCAGTTTCAATACCAAAAAGGTGATCAGTACATACCTACACTCTCAACCTGATACTTCTTTCGACTCACGACTTCTTGACTACGAAAACTTGACACCACAACCTTCTCTGAGAACTCTCAAAGAACCTGATGTTCCTCTAGGTTGGTCAGGTAGGATTTCCCTTAGTAGGGACTTATAAGTAACCTTCCTGACTACGACTTCGACTTTGAGGCTATGAAACCGGTGGATTACGTTTCTTGACTGAGAAAACTTTTCTGGGACTACGACCCTTTGTAACTTCCGTCCTCCTCTTCCCCTACTGTCCTACTCTACCAACCTACCGTAGTGACTGAGTTACTTGTACTTAAACTCATTTGAGATCCTCAACCACTACCTGTCCCTTCGGACCGCACGACGTCAGGTACCACAACATTTCTCAGTCTGTACGACTCACTGACTTGACTTGACTTCTACTGTCAAATGGTTGATAATTAAAATATTTAGAACTGAATAAGAGGATGTTACTGACTTTCCCAAACACCCGAGGTGAAAATTGTCTTTATTGGTTCATTGATAAACGTCGATGTCTACGAGTCAGTCACGAGTCTGAGTCGTGTGTTCGACTTTTTGACTATCGGTACATGAAAGTACTAAATGATTTTTCATGGATTTTCGGACAAGGAAAGAAAAGATCAAGGAAAAGAGAGGAATTCGATGATAGAGACAAACCGGAGTCGTGAAACACGGGGTCCGGTTGAAGAGAGACAAGAAACTCTGGTTCGGAACTTTTGGAACAAACGAGGTTTTAAAGTTTTGAAGTATAAAAATATTCTGTCAGTTCGGGGATAGACAGAACTATTATAAAAAAACGGGAGGTTTCTCATCGGATACGAGATAACCCGCCTGTATATGTAACGTACCGGGTGATCCTCAATCTCATCCAGTCCTGTTCCATTTACTTCTCAGGTTTCTAGATACTGGGGGTGTAGAAGGTACCAACCACTTCTCGACTGTCATTTTTAGTTGGACATCAAAAGTTCGACCAGACGACTAATTTGTGTCTTTTTTTCCATTCTATGTCACCGATAGAACTTTACTTTCACCTCTCACTTTGTCAACCGAATTTTGAGTTGCAAGTCTTTTACTTCTAGTACCGTAGACCAGGGTAGTGAGGTACCCTTTATCTACCCCTTTGTCACCTTTGTCACAGTCTGAAATAAAAAACCCCGAGGTTTTAGTGACGTCTACCACTAACGTCGGTACTTTAATTTTCTACGAATGAGGAACCTTCCTTTCAATACTGGTTGGATCTATCGTATAAGTTTTCGTCTCTGTAATGAAACGACTGATTCCAGGCAGATCAGTTCCGATACCAAAAAGGACACCAGTACATACCTACACTCTCAACCTGACACTTCTTCCGACTCACAGTTTCTTAACTACACAAACTTGATACCACAACCTCTTCTGAGAACTCTCAGGGAACCTGACGTTCCTCTAGGTTGGTCAGGTAAGACTTCCTGTAGTCGGGACCCTAAAGAAACCTTCCTTACTATGATTTCGACTTTGAGGTCATGAAACCGGTGGAGTACGTTTCTCAACTGAGTAACCTTTTCTGAGACTACGACCCTCCCTAACCTCCGTCCTCCTGTTCCCCTGCTGTCTCCTACTCTACCGACCTACCGTAGTGACTGAGCTACCTGCACTCAGACTCACTTGAGGCCCTCAACCACTATCTGCCCCTCCGGACCGTACGACGCTAAGTGCCTCAGTGTTTCTCAGCCTGTGCTGACTCACTGACTTGACTTGACTTGACACCGATACAAGATTTACTATTGTAGTTAAACAAGTATCAAAAGGACATGGGAAATGAATAGTCCATGTAAAAAATTTCGCAAGAGACAATTATCCGTTGTAAAAGAAGATCAAAACAATATATGAGAATATACGATATAATATATGTGAATGTATCTCTTGACTTGAATAGTATATGGGTGCCAACTGAAATGACTCTCGTCACGGATGGAAAAGATATGAAATCTATACCTTTTCATTAGAAACAGGAAGTCTAAAAAGTTAAATTAAACATACCTTTTTTTATAGAAGAATATTTAGTGGTTGTCCTAAAAGATGAATCTTTACCTTAAAAATTTTAAACGATTACACCATAGATCTCTCTTGTGAGTAATAACTATTTATGCCAAGGAAACGATGACAAAACTATGATATAGTCGTTGTAAATGATTACCCCCAGTATTTCATCGTGACTTTCTTCATTCAAATTTTACAAATCTTCTTACGACTTTCTAAACTTCAACTCAAACTTTCCCGTATATTAATCGACGGGACATTCAAAGTCAATGAGAACTCCAGAATTCCTTCTGACGTAATGGTCTTTTTCGTAAAGTAGCTGAGAGTTTCTCTTTTTTTTTAGATTCTATCCTCGCGATTTGTAGTGTTGAAGTGGACGATCTCTTTACATCTTTCCCCTTACATTCTCCCAGTGAGTCATTTCGATTACATTATGAAGATTCCAGAACCAATAATCGTTTAACTAATGACATACGTTTGAACATAAATAATAATCTCTAAGTGACCGAAAACTTTTACAGGAGGTCCCGAAAGAATTTCGTGTGTTCTTCGTAGGGATTGTGGTATACCCTTCGTAGTTCACAGTCTTTCCCGGTCCTACAATTTTAAACGGTATACGTAAGACTTTTCATATTCTATAGAACAACGTAAAGTGTACCTTAAAGAAACTTTTATAATACAGTAAATGATATAAGTCCTAAAATTCTCAACAAATTTATAAAAGATTTCTTTTAGTACATTTACACAGTAAAGACCTAAGGAAGACTGATGTATTAACAGTCAAATTTAATCGTCGATAGTAAAAAACTCAAAAATAATTCATACTCTTTACCGTTGGGTAAAGTAATAAGAACAGTCCCTTTAGGGTACCTATCTCCTCGGACCACCCGATGTCAGGTACCCTAACGTTTCTTATCCTGTACTGACTCGTACGTGTCCTACCCCAATATGATCCTTAAGACATGAGGACCTTTATGAGAAATTAGTCCTTTTATGATAATAATAGAAATAAATTGTTTCCTCCTTGGTTTATTAAGTACTCTTTAAATTCATCTGATTCAGTCACCGTATCCTGATGCGACAGTTATTTCCCCTAGGACCGGGAAAAATTAAGAACACTAGACAGTTCTTAAAAATTGAGAGACATCTCAACTTAATGTTCGATTTGACTTTTTTTTTAATACGACGTACGTACAGAAGGTTTTTTTTTTTTTTTAAGATCCATTTTAGGGGTTCGAATAATCGTCAGGTATCTCTTTACGTTCCTTATTGTTTGAAGTCTGTATATAGTCCTAGTGTTCTCACGTCAGTTCGTATTTAAATGTCAAAAATGAAAACTTGTAAATATAAAGACTTTGTCTTGTAAGTAAACTAGGTATAAATTACTCGTAGGTAATATATGGTATATAATCTATGAAACGATATAGGACTTTGACACACACACACATAAAGACTAAAGTCACCGAAATGATAGATGTTTTACTTTATCTTTATTTCTTCGTTTGGTGTTTTAATGTGTAACTCTATTCTTAATACTTCTTTTGTTTACACAAACATTCTCTCTTATGGTCCACTTTTCTTGATTAAAAGATAGATAGTTCAGTAGTCTCTTTAGGTGAAAATTCTTATGTAAATCTACCTAGACTTGTCATTCCTCTTTTTTTTTACTCACTTTCTTTAATTAAGGTTTTTGAAATGTCTTCCTACGAACTTTATGACCTTCTTAAGTTTCTGGTGATCCCGACTTTATACCACTTGTGTATTCAACGAAAGTTATTACGATACAATTCCTGGAAACCACTATTTCCAGGTAAATCAGTTTCGACATACATACCTACACATAGGTCATCAGTACATACCTACATATGTCACCAGTACATACCTACACTCTCAACCTGGTATTTCTTCCGACTCGTGACTTAACTACGAAAACTTGACACCACAACCTCTTCTGAGAACTCTCGCAGAACCCGACGTTCCTCTAGTTTGGTCAGTTAGGATTTCCTTTAATCAGGACTTATAAGTAACCTTCCTGACTGCGACTTCGACTTCGAGGTTATGGAACCGGTGGACTACGTTTCTTGACTGAGTGACCTTTTCTGGGACTACGACCCTTTCTAACTTCCCTCCTCCTTTTCCCCTGTTGTCTCCTATTCTACCAACCTAGCGTAGTGGTTGAACTACCTGTACTCAAACTCGTTCGACACCCTCAACTACCTGTCCCTTCGGACCATACGATGTCAGGTACCCCAGTGTCTCTCAGTCTGTCCTAACTCACTGACTTGACTTGACTTCCTACGTTAATCCGTAAAGGTCAATATGATTTCCTAAAGTCCTCTATTTCGAAGTACATAAACAAATATGTTCCTTCCCATTAAAATATCCAAGTGTAAAGATACACTTGTTTCTACTAGAGACGTCCGATTCTTAGTCTCATATCTTCGTTTTTTTGAATATCGAGAAAGAAAAGATTAGAACCTTTTCTTTCGAATAGATACAAATGATGTCTATTAACGGGTAACTAACAACCCGAGGTAGTTACTGAAGTTGACCTAGTGTCGATTCTATAGAGATATTCTGTATACTTATCAATTAAATATGAACCTTTTGAGTCCTCAAGGTCCCCGGTCCTCTGAAAATTAAGATCCTGAAGACTTTCAAACCTTAGAATAAAAATAGAAGTTAAGATCAAATAAAAACTCGGAAAACGGTACTTAAACTCCGAGATTAAGACAATGTGTGAAATGTCATATATATGAATACCATAAGTCAAACCAAAGTTTAGCATACATAAGTCGGTTTATGGTAGTGATGGTGTATATAAATTTAGTGGAGACTTGGAATTTTAAACGTGAGAAAGAGAAAATTAAAAAATTTTTCGAAGAAAGTGATGTTTTTAATGGAAAGGGTCTATTATGAAGATTTTTAATAGGGACCACCCTTTTCGGTTTCGTTTTTGTTACGGGTCAAACCTACACTGACCACTACCCTCATTTCAGGCTACGACGTTTCTTGTTATAATGTATCCTTGGACCTTACAATCCAGGTACTTAGTTCCATTTAAACTTCACCAGTTTGTCCTCTACCGTTCTCACTTGTAACTGTAAAATCCTTAGTTACTTGATTTTACCTGACCTTACCTACTTAAATTAACTCTACTGGTAATATAGATGATGACACCCGTTCTTAGGGAATTTTTATTACCTCATCGGGAATATCAGTTTGTTTTCTAAGGTTTTACGTCATGAACCTACGTCCGAGTTTATACTGTCTTACTAGAGAAGTAAAGGTTCCGTTTGTAAGTTATAGTCTCATTAGGTTCAGATACGAGACTGGTCATTACGACTTCTTCGACTTCAAGTTACCAAGATACTACTGAATGTTCTGGAAGATCTTGATTAAGGGGGTTTTCTACAGGAAAAGTAATATCCCCTGACCTTACGTTTTCATCCTTCAGTTTTCTACGAACCTCATTGTCGTTCAAACCGGAACCTCACGTTTTACTTCGTCCCCTTTCCGATTGTCTTAAAGAGGTTCTTTTCCGTGACCAGTATCGTTTGTGAGAAAAGGTCGTTGTGTCCTTTGTTGAGATATGTACTTGGAGTGGTCTACCAGTTAATGTTTTTGTCTAACTAATATAAGAAACGTCGACTTTTACCTTTTCGAGATATGTAAGTAGTTTTTGTTCTGACCCTCAACTGACGCTGACTCTACTACTTGAAGAATAACGTTTTAAGTACGAATTTAACTTTTTTCATCCCTTTTGTGATCTGGTAAGTACATACTGGATTTAGTTTAGGGAATAGTAATATGTTACCTTCTCTGTTTATCTAAGTTCCCTAATCTAGACTGTCTCACCGACTTCTCTATACCTGTCTCCAAGTACTGTGACATGTCCTCCGTCACTAGTTCTAGTAGGGGTTCTTTTTCTTTACGTATTTTCGTTTTACCGACAGACTCCTCCGGAATGTTTATCGACTCTTTTCTCTTCAATTTCCGTTTCCTCTTTTCCTTTCCATATGGGTAAACTTACGTCTCAAGGTTTCTTATCGTTCCTCTCTATTCTTTCGGAAGGAGTCACTAGTCACGTTTCTTTATCTCTTTTGTTGTCTTACCCTTTCTGATCTCTAGAGAAGTTCTTTTAATCTCTATGGTTCCCTTATAAAGTGCGGTTCTACCCGAGTTATTTCCTGTCTTTAACATACTTGAATTGTCTTCGTCTTCTACAATTCTTTTTCCACCGTTTTTATGTCTCTTCTTGACATGTTTTTTCTAGAGTACTGGGTCTATTAGTACTACCACACTAGTGAGTGGATCTAGGTCTGTAGGTCCTTACACTTTAGTTCACCCGGAATCCTTCGTAGTGATGTTTGTTTCGATCTCCTCCACTACCTTAAGGTCACCTCGATAAAGTTTAGGACTTTCTACTACGACACTTTCGCAACGTGAGTTATACAGTCGTTTAAACCTTTTGAGTCGTCACCGGTGTCCTGACCTTTGTCCGTCTAAAGTAAGGTTAAGGTTTCTTCCGTTACGGTTTCTTACAAGTTAGATGGTGTATTAACGTGAGTAGAGTGTGGGATCGTTTCATTACGAGTCTTAAGACGTTCGGTCCGAACTTGTCATGTACTTGGTTCTTGAAGGTCTACAAGTTCGACCGAAATCTTTTCCTTCTCCTTGGTCTCTAGTTTAACAGTTGTAAGTAACCTAGTATCTTTTTCCTTCTTTCAAGGTCTTTTTGTAGAAGACGAAGTGACTGATGCGGTTTCGGAAACTGACACACCTAGTGTTGTTTGACACCTTTTAAGAATTTCTTACCCTTATGGTTTGATGGTATGGACGGTGGACTATTTAGACATACGTCCAGTTCTTCGTTGTCAATCTTGGTCTGTACTTTGTTACCTGACCAAGGTTTAGTCCTTTCCTTATGTAGTTCCGACGTATAAAAGTGGGACGAATAAATTGAATATGTGTCTCATGTAGTACACTTTACGACCCGACCTACTTCGTGTTCGACCTTAGTTCTGACGACCCTCTTTATAGTTTTTGGAGTCTATACACCTACTGTGGTGGGAATACCGTCTTTCGTTTCTCTTTGACTTCTCGGAGAACTACTTTCACTTTCTCCACTACTTTTTCAACCGAATTTTGAGTTGTAAGTTTTTTATTTCTAGTACCATAGGACAGGGTAGTGATGTACGTTTATCTACCCCTTTGTTACCTTTGTCACTGTCTGAAATAAAAAACCCGAAGTTTTTTACCACTGACGTCGGTACTTTAATTTTCTACGACCGAGGAACCTTTTTTTCGATACTGTTTTGAGCTGTCACATAATTTTAAGTCTCTATAATGAAACAGTTGTTTCCAGACAGATCGGTTTCGATACCCAAAAGGTAATCAGTACATACCAACATTCTCAACCTCACATTTCTTTCTCCTCGTGGTTTCTAAACTACGAAAACTTGACACCACAAACTGATATGAGAACTCAGGGAACCCGACACTCCTCTAGTTTGGTCAGTTAACATGTCCTTTATTTAGGACTTACAAGTAAATTTCCTGACTACGACTTTGACTTCGAGGTTATAAAACGGGTGGACTACACTTTATGACTGAGTAATCTTTTCTGGGACTAAGACCCTTTCTGACTTCCGTCCTCTTCCCCTACTGTCTCCTACTCTACCCACCTACCGTAGTTACTGAGTTACCTGCACTTACACTCATTTGAAGTCCTAAACCACTAGTTGTCCCTACGGATGGTACGACGTCCGGCACCCCGGTGTTTTTAAGTCTATGATAACTCACTGACTTGACTTGACTTCTCTATCAACATAGTAAGACAGAATTTTGATACCCGACCACTTGGAAGTGTTGAAATTCCCAACAGGGCTGAAGAAACCCCCTTCCATATGTGCAGGAGTCCCGAAGGAACCATCAAGTCGACTATTTCTGAGGTGGACGTTACGTCCTCTGGGACCGAGTCAAGGAACCAAACCTTCTAGACCTCCTCCCGTATCGTTGGGTAAGGTCATAAGAACGGACTTCTTAGGGGTAAGAACGGACTTCTTAGGGGGACTTCCCGACCTCAGGTACCTCAGTGTTTGTCAGTCTGTACTGACTTGCTGATTCGTGTCGTGTCGTGTATGTACAGGATGAGTTTATATAATATTGTGTAGGAACGTGTAGATTCGTTCTAAAGATTTGAGTTTATTTATTAAATGATCTCCCAACCTAATACGAGTCGACGAGTCAGCACAGGTTGAGAAACGTTGAGGTACCTGACATTGGACGGTCCGAGAAGACAGGTACCCCTAAAAGGTCCGTTCTTATGACCTCACCCAACAGTAAAGGATAAGTCCCCTAGAAGGACTAGGTCCCTAATTTAGGTAAAGAAACGTAGAGGACGTAACCATCCGCCCTACCCAATCCTCTCCCAAAAAACCAGTAAAAAGTAGTTCTCTTCTGACTTTAGTAGTTACCAGAAAAGAATTCTTGATATAACAAGGACCCATCCCAATCGAACTCCCCTACTTTTCCTCCCTAATCGTGGATTAAAAAGGACAAGAGACCGTTTCGGGTGGGTACTGTAAACTAATCAATTATATCCTTATAAAATTTGGACGTTTCCCGGATCTTTCGACGTCGACAATCCTTTGTAGTCGAGACACTATAGGACCGGATTATCAGTTCTCTTGACCGAATCTACGGCAATTGGATATCACGAAACACCTTGTTCAGGGAATAGGACAGAACCGGATTAAAGGAGTAGACAATTTATGTACTAAACGTAAGTGAAGAGAAACCTCGTAGACATAATGAAGTAAGTGGTTCATAAATCACCTGTGGTTGTTACATATTTCATGAGACTAACAATCAAGCAATTACATTTTAATTTCCGTAAACCGTCTTAATGAAGAGGTTCCAGGTAAAAAAAAAGTGTATATTTTACCTACAAAGTTTGTCGAGGATAGAATGTCCTAAAAAGTTTATTGGACATATACACCCTATGAGATATTTCTCTATAAGGTGTATTTTACACGAGTTCCACATCATCATTAATGATACAGATAAAATTCACCTCTAATATGCGGAACGGGAGTACCTCTGAGACTCCCGTATGTCTGTTAACGATATGACACTATTGCCGATCGTATTCCTTTTCCAAGACTTCCGTCGAACATAGGGTGGGGTATCGGGGGACTTCACCAGATTTTAGTCGGACACTAAAAAGTCGAGACTTGGAGTCTCATAGTAAAAGAGACGGAAAGTATCAGTTTCAGTATGTATCCCGGATAAGATGATATCTCAACCATTTTACATCAGAGGTCTGACTCACCAGTAGTGAAAGTTTTACATAGGTTGAAAAGAATCGTATTCTTGTGAACTACTTACATTTTTTTTTAAGGTGTAAAATAAACCATAATATATAAAATCATAAATAACTAATAAACATTTTTATATTTTACTTTTTAATGATGCATTTCTATATAAACATTAGTTAAATGTATAAATTTAGGTTTATTATACTTGTGTGAAACTTTTTATCATAACATAGTCTCGAGAGGTCTATTTGACTTGGTCATCAACAAGACATACATAGAATGTAATAATACCCACGACCATTCAGATTCTAAACTCCCCTGTCCATCCGTCGACCTTTGAGACTTTCTCCTCGACTACAACGTCAGAACTCCGTCTTAAAGAGGAAGTAGTCCCTTGAAGTCAAAACAAGAATTTCTAAAAGTAGAAATTCTACTTCCGGGTGGGTGTAATACCTTCTACCAGAGAAAATGAATTTCGGTCAAATAACATGTACAACTGGTATAGGTGTTATATGAAAGTGTTGTGGATCTAATCGTAACTAATTTATTGACCCATAATATCGGATCGGTTCAGTTGAATATTTTAATTGATAGTGTTCATGTAAAAAGATCTATAGGTAGTCGTCTACTTACCTATTCTTTCGACACCATGTATATGTGTTACCTCATAATGAGTCGGTAATTTTTCTTATGTAATCGGAGTCAAGATTACTCCACCTACTTTGACCTCGGATAATGTGTCTCACTTCATTCGGTCTTTCTTTTTGTGGTTATGTTATATGATTGTGTATATATACCTTAAATCTTTCTACCATTGCTATTGGGACATCCGCTCTGTCGTTTTCTCTGTGTCTACATATCTTGGTAGAAAACCTGAGACACTCTCTCCCTCTCCCACCCTATTAAACCCTCTTACCGTAACTTTGTACATATTATAGTATATACTTTGCTTAGCGGTCAGGTCCAAGTTACGTACTATGTCCTACGAACCCCGACCACGTGACCCTACTGGGTCTCCCTACCATGACCCTCCCCTCTCCCACCCTCGAAGTCCCACCCCTTGTGCACATATGGGGACCACCTAAGTACAACTACATACCGTTTTGGTTATCTTATAACATTTCATTAATCGGAGGTTAATTTCACTTATTTAAATATAATTTTTTATTTTATATAAAATAAATAAGTAGGATGTTTTTTTTAAATCGAACGTATACCTAACTTCCCTGAAAGAAACCAAAAGATCTCCTGTTCTTGATATCTAACCAGAGGTACTCGAATCCAGTTACTTCTACCGTATCAAGATATTCTGGGTACTGACAGAATATGATCCCCTTGTTGTCCTTGTAATCCCTTTAACAAGTCATCGAAAAAGGTCCCTTCTAAGACTAAAACGAATATAGTCTAAATAACCTATACGGACCGAGTGCTACCCTGTACCAGGTCGTCTTGTTTGTCCGTAGACTCTCGAGACATGAACACTAAAGGGTCGATCACTTTATACTGACAAGGTTGACCGGCTGTTAGTACGTTGTCTTTCTTAATACTTAATAATGATTTCGTATAACTAAAAAAATTTACGACCGACACTAAAATTTCCTTCGTCTTTTCAGTTTAGGAACTAACCCCTTCCGACCGGGAATATGTCCATCTCTATGTAGAAATATCTGTAAAGATCCTTTCTATATGTGAAAATACTTTTATTCAGAAAGGTAATATTTATGTAAAAGAGTACAGAAGGAAAGAGACTAAAGAGAGAGAGAGGGAAAGTTAAGGAGACCTATTTCTAAAATACGTTACCACACTTAAAATAGTCGAAACCAGGTTTGTCTAACTTTCGTCTATTCTTCTTAATAATGACTTGTTTATAAATGGATTAGACTCTTAAAGGTGTATTGTATAATCAACAACTTCAACATAACAAAAAAGTGACGTTCTTCGAACTCTCACTCCTTATAAAAAAGATTAAGGTCGACTCTGAATCATGACTGGTTTATGTAACGTAGAGTACAATTAGAAAAATTTACCTCAGGTTTCTTTCCTTTAATTTTACTAACATCTTAGTCTTCTTAGTAAACTCCTTTTTAATTTGAGACCACTCTTCTTGAGAATTCCCGTTTGAACTAAGGACAGACACTCGTAAATATTCTGTGAATCCTCCCCATATAACCGTGTCAACCTTTATCAACACTTATAGATGATACATTCTAAAAGATACATCCGTATGTTTTAGTTTTGTGTGAAACCGAATTTTATTGTACGTAAACAATATAAAGACAACCAGTCTTTAGGTCCTCCTGAGAATGGACAACCATCCGAGATGAATAAAGACCTCCTGGAACCCACTTTCTCACCACTTTAATTGGAACAAAGAACATCCTCAGACTCTTTACGTCTTTTCTTTTACAAATTTATCTTAGGAAATTCTAGAGGACCTCTTCCCTTACCGATGGGTGAGGTGATAAGAACGTACCTCTTAGGGTATCTGTCTCCTCAGACCGCCCGATATAGGGTACCCCAGTGTCTCAACCTGTACTGACTCCTTGATTGGGAAAGAAAGTGACATCTGATTTTCTTCCTTCCATAAGGTTTGGTTCCCTTGTCGGACCTCTTCATTTCACGTACCGTGCCAGTCCCAACATTTATTTCTCCCGTACACACTCACACCGATCTCTAACATCTCTCCACCCTCAAATTCCCTGAACCTTCGATATAAAAACCGTTACTCTTTTTAAAACTTCTCAAGATTTGATCCTACACTTCTAGGTTTAAAGTAAAGTCTGTCCATTAACATTATTGTGTACATCATCGTTATCCGTATTCTTGACTCTTTTATTAAGTATTTTGGAAATGTTTCATTTGAATTGTTCAAAACCACTACTTAAAGGACACCCACCATTTTCTTAATTTTCTCCTTTCCAACTACGGGTCCTGAGATCAGAGTTACTGAATCGACTCCTACCATGATGGTGGGTTTCATCCCTTACCTCCTTCTCTGACTACACCCCTTTACCAAGTCAAGATATGTACAACTCAAACTCGAAGAACACTCACTAGACCCTTGATTCCGGACTCCGTGTCTCTTCTCTAAACCCGACCTCTATCATGTCTATACTATTTATTTGAGGATCTTGTCCCCATAGGGGTCTCCCTAGTACGTTTCGTCCCTTTCTCTCGGTTCCATTTGATCTTCACGATTCTCTCGTTTGTTTCGTGCTCTCTAGACATCACCTCTAAGTCCTTCTTTCCTCCATTTAGTACTGATCGTCTCCTCTTCTTTCTGTATTTTTCTTTCTTCGGTAAAAGGTTCAGTGTAAAATTAGTACGTTTAAAATTACCTATCTATTCTAATCGACCGGGTCTAAACTGCTACCTAAACGTTTAATTCAGTAATCACTGGAATTTTACTAAAAGAGTTCCCGTTTTTCATCTAATGAATCCACCTCCTCACTTTTCCTCTTCTCATTGTTTCTTTACGTTACGGTTTCTTACGAGTTTGATGGTGTGTTAACGTGAGTAGAGTGTACGATCATTTCATTACGAGTTTTAAGAGGTTCGGTCTGAAGTCGTTATGCACTTGGTACTTGAAGGTCTACAAGTTCGACCAAAATCTTTTCCGTCTCCTTGGTCTCTAGTTTAACGGTTGTAGACGACCTAGTAGCTTTTTCGGTCTCTCAAGGGCTTTTTGTAGATAAAGACGAAATGACTGATACGGTTTCGGAAACTGACACACCTAGTGTTATTTGACACCTTTTAAGACTTTGTCTACCCTTATGGTTTGGTGGACTGGACGGAGAACTCTTTGGATATACGTCCAGTCCTTCGTTGTCAATCTTGACCTGTACCTTGTTGTCTGAATAATGTTTTGCCCTTTCCTTTTGTAGTTCCGACATATAACAGTGGGACGAATAAATTGAATATACGTCTCATGTAGTACTCTTTGCGACCCGACCTTCTTCGTGTTCGACCATAGTTCTAACGACCCTCTTTAGAGTTATTGGAGTCTATACGTCTACTGTGGTGGGAATACCGTCTTTGACTTCTCCTTGATTTTTCGGAGAACTACTTTCACTTTCTCCTCTCACTTTTTCAACCGAATTTCGAGTTGTCAGTCTTTTGATTCTAGTACCGTAGACTAGGGTAGTGAAGTACCCTCTATCTACCCCTTTGTAACCTTTGTCACAGTCTGAAATAAAACCCCCCGAGGTTTTAGTGACTGAGATTCCTGCACTCAGATCCACTTGAAACCCTCAACCACTACCTGTCCCTCCGGACCGCACGACGCTAAATACCCCAGTGTTTCTCAGATTGTACTGACTCGCTGACTTTATATTGTTATATTTTAGTGATTTCTACTACTAACGTCGGTACTTTAATTTTCTACGAATGAGGAACCTTCCTTTCAAAACTGGTTGGATCTCTCGTATAATTTTTCGTCTCTATAATGAAACGGTTGTTTCCAGGCAGATCAGTTCCGATACCACAAAGGTCATCAGTGTATACCTACACTCTCAACCCGACACTTCTTTCGACTCACGGCTTCTTAACTACGAAAACTTGACACCACAACCTCTTCTGAGAACTCTCAGGGAACCTGACGTTCCACTAGGTTGGTCAGATAGGATTTCCTCTGGTCAGGACCCACAAGTAACTTTCCTGACTACGACTCCGACTTCGAGGTTATGAAACCGGTTGATTACACTTCTCAACTGAGTAACCTTTTCTGGGACTATGACCCTCCCTAACCCCCGTCCTCTTCCTCTGCTGTCCCCTACTCTACGGACCTACCGTAGTGGCTGAGCTACGTGTACTCAAACCCACTTGAGCCCCTCTACTACTACCTATCCCTCCGGACCGTACGATACCAAGTACCCCAACGTTTCTCAGTCTACACTGACTCGATGACTTGACTTAACTTGTAAAATTTAGTAATCACCCTTTATTATTATGATTTAGTATACCATGTTTGACCTGGAAGGACCACAGAGTCACCATTTCTTAGACGGACATTACGTCCTCTGACCACAAGATACAAGATAGGTACCCAACCCTTCTAGGGGACCTCTTCCTTTACCGTTGGGTGAGGTCATAAGAACGGACCTCTTAAGGTACCTGTCTTCTCGGACTGTTAGATATTACGTCTCTCAACCTGTGCTGACTTCACTGATTCGTCGTCGTCGTCATCGTCGTACCATGACTGATATTATCTTATCCTCAAATTTTTTCACCATATACCCTACCTCCATATACCATTTAGGGACTACTTACCCTTTTGTATATTCCTCTGTATACGTATTTAATGGAAACAACGGTTTTCTACCTATTATATTACGATTTATTTCCACTGGTCCTTCCTGGATAAACCACACTCGTCTGAGGTATTAACTTCTGTATTTTCGTCTTGACCTGAATAACATAAACCTCATCTCAAAAATATTATCTTTCGTACCCGTTATTAAACTTTATTTTCACTCCGGTACAATATATTTGTTACTATCAAGTCTTATCCTTAAATATATTTCACATCGTTAACTCCTCTAGTACTCGCAAAGACTTATACCTTACCGTACTAATTTTCTATAAACTTGTACATTGTACTTATAGTACAGTTTTCAGACCTAAAAGAGTGGGAGAATGAAAAAGTGTACAGCGGTGGATGGGAATGGTGAGGTCTTTAGTGTGGAACTTCTATGAGAAAGTTCTTTGACACCAGTTAATTCCTCACTCCCTGACCCAACCCCCTCAGTATGTTTCACTCCTCACTTCAATCCCACCTCCCTCGTTACTTGAAACTATCCGCAGAACGTTTTCGTTAGATACATTAGGAGGGTAGTTCGGACTTTCCTTCTGTAAATGTAACACAACGATAAAATGTCCACTCTTTTAAACCAGAGTTCATCAATAATTCGTCTTCTACACATTTGTGTTAACTCCAAGACGGATAGAAGCTTCAGGGTCGTTATAATTTCATTTTCCGTACGGAAGTTGTCCAAAAAAAAAAAGGGGAAGTTTCTATTCCCTGAATGTATTTATTCCATATTATCTCAATTCCTAACATAAATTAATTTAATGTCTCACAAACCTTTCTATCCCTTGAATGTCCTGACAGATGTTACCAAAAACTACAGGGTAAAAGGACACAACAAAGATGAATTCTTTTTCATCTTCAAAGACTCTTCGAAAAGTCACGGGGAGTCCATTCAATTCTTTGAAGGATTCCACTATGGAGGTACTGAGACCAAGTCGACTATTAGACGGACCTTACACCCTCTAGACCCAAGCTAGGGAGCCAACCCTTCTAGGTGATCTGGTAAGTCCGTACTGAATTTAGTTTAGGGAATACTAATATGTTACCTTCACTCTTTATATAAATGCCCTGATCTAGACTATCTCACGGACTTCTTGATATCTGTCTCCAAGTACTGTAACATGTCCTCTGTCTTTAGTTCTGGTAGGGGTTTTACGTTTTTTCGTTTTACCGACAGACTCCTCCGGAATGTTTATTGACACTTTTCTTCCCTTCACTTTCCGTTTCCTCTTTTCCTTTCTATATGGGTATACTTACGTCTCAAGGTTTCTTATCGTTCCTCTCTATTCTTTCGGAAGGAGTTACTAGTTACGTTTGTTTATCTCCTTTTGTTGTCTTACCCTTTCTGATCTCTAGAGAAGTTCTTTTAATCTCTATGGTTCCCTTGTAAAGTACGTTTCTACCCGAGCTATTTCCTGTCTTTAACATACCTGGATTGTCTTCGTCTACTATAATTCTTATCCACCGTTCCTATGTATCCTCTTGACATGTTTTTTTTTCGAAGTACTGGGTCTATTAGTACTACCACACGAGTGAGTGGATCTCGGTCAGGACCTTACACTTCAGTTCACCCAGAATCCTTCGTAGTGATGTTTGTTTCGATCGTCTCCACTACCTTAAGGTCACCTCGATAAAGTTTAGGACTTTCTACTACGACACTTTCACGACGTGAGTTATACGGTCGTTTAAACCTTTTGAGTCGTCATCGGTGTCCTGACCTTTTCCAGTCACAAGTAAGGTTAGGGTTTCTTTCCGTTACGGTTTCTTACGAGTCTGATGGTGTGTTAACGTGAGTAGAGTGTGCGATCATTTCATTACGAATTTTAAGAGGTTCGGTCCGAAGTCGTTATGCACTTGGTACTTGAAGGTCTACAAGTTCGATCAAAATCTTTTCGGCTCCTTGGTCTCTAGTTTAACGGTTGTAGACGACCTAGTATCTTTATCGTTCTCTCAAGGTCTTTTTGTAGATAAAGACGAAATAACTGACGGTTTCGGAAACTGACACACCTAGTGTTATTTGACACCTTTTAAAACTTCCTCTACCCTTATGGTCTAGTAGACTGGAAGGAGAACTCTTTGGATATACCTCCAGTCCTTTGTTATCAATCTTGACCTGTACCTTGTTGTCTGACCAAGGTTTATCCTTTTCCTCATACAGTTCCGACATATAACAGTGGAACGAATAAATTGAATATACGTCTCATGTAGTACTCTTTGCGACCCGACCTCTTTAGTGTTCGACCATAGTTCTAACGACCCTCTTTATAGTTACTGGAGTCTATACGTCTATTGAAAACGGAATTAAATTAAATTACTTGTGAATAGTTGATGGTCATGAAAAGATCTGTCATAGTAGACACGACACAATGGACAGGACATCTACAACGTTTTGGATTACCGTAATAAGATTTACTTTCTGTCTGACACTATTTAATAGATGATCCATTTATTTCTCGGTACCTCCGTTTTCACTCCTCTACTAACATCTTGACTCTAAGTTATTGATATCATACTAACTAGTAAAGGTCTCAACATACCTCTATAGATAATGATTTTAAAGAATTTTTCTAAGGGTTTATTGAATCTCAGTTATAAAATCATTAGGATGAACTTTAGCTTTATTATTTATAGAAATCAAATAATAACTCCTAAATACCCATGTTTGATAACTATTAGAGGTGGTATTAACTTAGGTGGAGTAGAGGTTGATAAATAGGAATACGTCAAGAGAAAGGAAATCAGTCAAGGAGTGTAACATCGTCATAATTAAAAGACTTTAGTTTAGAGAGAATAGTATGGTAAACCATCTGGTAGTCCCGGTTCAAATCTTCAGAATCGGAAGATAACTCCAGTGATACTATATTGGATGCAAAAATCAGAGAAAACGAGAATTATAAAGTAGATCAGACCCTTTGTGACAAGAAACGGAGATAGGACAGGAACCGACGGAGACACAGAACAAGGGTATCAAGAGAGAGGGACCTGACGGAGACGGATAAAGAGAACAGGTTTAAGGTGAGTGGGAGGTCCAGTTTGATCCTCCTTATGGACAGGGAGAATGTATTAATTAGAAGTGAAGAAAATGAAAGATTAGTAAATACATGTAAGGAATTAACTTTTAAGAAAATCCGTTTATAGACGTAGGTTAAGTAGAAACGTAAGTAAGTCATGAGGTTTTTTCATATAAAAGTCATCTTTTACATCTATTTACAAACTACTTGTTACGACTTTATGTTACTTACTTACTTATAGAGAGTAGAGTAGTCAAAAGTTTATAAAGTTATTATTATTCATTTATTTTGTAACATTTCACGTTCAGTGAGTCAGTACAGACTGAGAAACGTTGGGTACCTGATATGTCAGGTACCTTATGAGGTCCGGTCTTATGACCTCACCCATCGGAAAGGGAAGTGGTCACCTAGAAGGGTTGGGTCCTTGGTTTGAACCCAGAGGACGTGACGTCCGTCTAAGAAGTTGTTGACTCGATAGTCCCTTCGGGTTTATTTTGTACTACGTGGATATTTAGTTTATGAATGAACACCATACGTTAGTTGACTATGAACACAAAGAAGATTCTGTTTACAATAATATTACAATATAAACCTATTTCTGGTTCCAAGTATGACTCCTTCCGGGATAGGATTCACGACTTCTAAGTTTCTCCGTATCTCATCACAAGGATGTTAGATTCTTAAAGATCTATACGTGCCTTATTTGTTCTGTATACGAACAGACACACAATTAGCAAGTCAGTACAGGCTGGGAAACACTGGGGTACTTGACATCGGACGGTCCGAAGAAACAGGTACCTTAAGAGATCCGTTCTTATGACCTCACCTAACGGTAAGGGAAGAGGTCTGTATATGAACTTTTCAACGGATTGTATTCATTTTCTCCAACATTGACTCGTCACATGAGTTATTCATAAAGATCTTCTTCTCACAAAACCCTTTAATCGTCCTCCATCAACATCAAATCCTGTATCTTAAAGTACAATCACCCAGACTCACACTCGGAAGTACGATGGATCGACACACTGTAGTCCGTTTGATGAATTAAGGGATATTGACTTAAAATACTAGACACTTAATTCTATTGATCTTATAGTACATGAAGTATCACACCAGTACTTCTAATTTATTCTAATATACATATTTAAATTAGATTCTAACAGATCAATACATAAATAGATGGATATCTCGTGTCACAAACTGTATATCATTTTACAATGTTATTTTTGTAAATAGTGATAAACACATATCATTTTACAATGTTATATTTGAAAAATAGTAATAAGTACATACTTCTTTTAACCCTTCCGAAGGACCTCTTCTCTCTTAAACCTATACTTAAACTTCCTATTTTCTTAGAAGACACCTTCCCCTTTCCGTACCTATCCTCACAAGTTCCCTGACTTAATCTTTTCTTCTTTAAGTCGGAAGTCACCAAAAGAAAGAAAGACTATGTAGAGCTTTTTCATTTCACGAAAATTAAGTCCTTCCAATTCCTTTACATACTCTCACGGACTTTAATAAGAAGGTTATACTGACCATTACGTGAATTTTTACCGAAATTAAGACCGTACCCTGAGAATTGTTCTCGTTATCGGTAGTCTTTTTACCTATAGTTATCTTGATCTTCAGAAAAAAATCTTCTTTAGGTATCGTATCCACTCGTAAGTCTAGGACATCTAGTAGGACTAGAAATAGTAGGACTATCTCACGACTCCAACTCAGGTTACAGTGTCTGGTCCACTGTACTGATTGGTTAGGGAAGACAGAGAAGTGAGTCTCTGAAGTCACTAAGGTCCAGAACAAGGTCCTTTCCTGTGGGACCCCTTTGTACATGAAACAGGAATGAGGGACCTGAGGGGAACCGTTTACTTCCAGAGGAGGACGACACTCTTCACCCCCCTGTAGGACGACGGTGTAGAGAAACCTCTGTTTATTTTCCATCATAGGACCTCCCCCTTGTAAAGGGGTGTTGGGTGAACTCAAGAACACCGACCTAATTATTATCCATTGTGTTCTGTCCAATCATCTTTTTTTCTTTGTTTAAATTGAGAACATGTACCTCCAGAGTATCTTTATTCTATATTTTTCACTGGTGTGGTCAGTCGAAGATATGAAAAATTTGTTTCTTTGTTATGTAAACACTCCTTAACTATCTTATTTCTTTGTCCAAAGTCTACGAGTCAATTTCTTCTGAGATTCGTCTCAAACAGGAACTCCATCATTTAATTTCATTGACCTAAACAAATATATCTTAAAAAGATAGAGACCACTATCCTACAGAAAGATGGAGGTCTACGTCCCTCACATGGAGAGTGTACTCTAAGTAAAGGACGAAAGTATCTCTGTCTTTTCACCCAATCACAAAGTGAACGAAACCAGTAATGAACAAAAACAACAATCCAACGAGTCAGCACAGACTGAGACGTTGGGGTACATGACGTCGTATGGTCCTGAGGGACAGGTAGTGGTTGAAGATCTCAAATGGGTTTGAGTACAGGTAACTCAGTCACTACGGTAGGTTGGTACAGTAGGAGACAGTAGGGGAAAGAAGGACGGAAGTTAGAAAAGGTCGTAGTCCCAAAAAAGGATACTCAACAGAGAAACGTAGTTCACTGGTTTCATAACCTCAAAGTCGAAGTCGTAGTCAGGAAGGTTAATTATAAGTCCTGACAAAAGGAAATCCTAACTGACAAAACTAGTGGATCGTCATGTTCCCTGAGAGCTCTCAGGAGAAATCGTAGTGTCGAGGTCTCGTAAGTCAAGAAACCCCTAGTCCGAAGAATTACCAGGTTAAGAGTGTAAGTATGTCCTGATGACCTTTTTGTTTTCGAAACCGATATACCTGGAAGTGACCGTACGACTACAGAGACGAAAAATTATGTGAAAGATCCAAATAGTATGGAAATAAGGTTCCTCGTTCCTAAAAAATTAAAGTACCGATGTCAGTGGTAAGTGTCACTGAAACCTCGGGTTCTTTTATTTTAAACAGTCAAAGGTAACAAATGGGTAGATAAACGGTACTTCACTACCCTAGACTACGGTACTAGAATCAAAAAATTTACGACTCAAAATTCGGTCGAAAAAGTGAGGAGAAAGTGGAAGTAGTTCTCTGAGAAATCAAGGAGAAGTGAAAGACGGTATTCCCACCATAGTAGACATATAGACTCAAATAACTATAAAACGGGTCGTTAGAACTAAAGTCGAACTCCGAATAGGTCGGACCGTAAAGTGTACTACATGAGATGTTTATTCAATTTACTCGTCCCACTATTATATATCGTAACTGCATGAGGAAAGGGATGAAATTCGATCAAACAACAAGGTACAGGTCAAGATTGATAACGAAGAACTAGACGTATGTCTAAAGAGTTCTTCGTCCAGTCCACCAGACTATAAGGGTAGAGAACTTCTTAAAAGATGTCCAACAACACTAGACACGTCAGTTTTCACATCAGTTACTTCGTCTTCATCTACAAAAAGACCTTAAGGGAACTAAAAAGATACTAGGTTACCTACAAACATTAAACTAGAGACTAAGGAGATGGAAAAGATTTAGGCGGAACATGTACCTTCAAGAACCAAGTACATGACAACTTCGGATTGAACTTCTTAAAATTCGTAATGGACGATCGTACACTTTATTCATGTTAAAACGACATCAAACTTGTAACAAATTCATTGACGTTAAGTTTTATTAGTTATACGGTAACATCCCGTCGCATCAAACCACTTCGGGAAGTACTCGGGGTTGGTGTCAAAAGTAAGAAACCTACGTTTCACTTCGAAGTATCTCAGTCACTATTTAACATGATGTCCTATTGTTTCATATCCAAATCTGGTCAGTACCCACTAAGTTTAGTATGGAGTGGTGGGTTTACTGTTACTAATTTTACCTTCCATGTCCGACGTAAATTCTTATGGTAAACATGTAATCTGACGGACCTAATTTTAGAGACATATCCAACTAGTTGGTAGGTCCAAAGAAACCCTACCTTTATACCTTGTAAGTCCCGATTTTGGTCCTATACACACGATTCAACGAGTCAACACAGGCTGAGAAACGGTAGGGTACCTGACATTTGGTGGTCCGAGGAGACAGGTACCCTAAGAGGTCTGTTCTTATGACCTCACCCAACGGTAAGGGAAGGGGTCCCCTAGAAGGACTGAGTCCCTAACTTTGACCCAGAGAATTCAGAGGACGTAACCGTCCACCCAAGAAATGGTGATCACGGTGGACCCTTGGGTCCTACCATAACTCGTTTACTCGTATCGACTATTGGAATTGTACGACCGATACACTGGAACCCGTTCAGTGACAGAAAGTACGGAGTACACTAGTGATAGTCTTAAATCAAGGAACATTAATATCCTGACTCCGGGACTCCAATCTCTAGTGGGTGACGAGAGACGGTGTGGTGCAGTACGAGGGAGGGGTGTTATACGGTTAGAAGAAGAAGTTCAGATCATCCTAACTGATAGGATAGTATAAACGGTGTTGAATTCTTTCTTTTATAGGGTAGTATAAGTGTCCAGTGAGTGTAAGTGTCCCGTAAAGACACTTCTTAAAGTGTCCCGTACGTGACTTGTGTAACCCGACCCTTAGAAATATTTGGTAGAATCTTAAGTCCAAAACTGTTTTAAGGACATAGGTATTTCCCTCACTCTAAAACACCCCTTCGTACCGTTCACCGGAATCCTTCGTAGTGATGTTTGTTTCGATCACCTCCACTACCTTAAGGTCCACTCGATAAAGTTTAGGACTTTCTACTAAGACACTTTCACGACGTGAGTTATACAGTCGTTTAAACCTTTTGAGTTGTCACCGGTGTCCTGACCTTTTCCAGTCAAAAGTAAGTTTAGGGTTTCTTTCCGTTACTGTTTCTTACGAGTTCAATCATGTTTTAACGTGAGTAGAGTGTGCTATCATTTCATTACGAGTTTTAAAAGGTTCGGTCAGAGGTCGTTATGCACTTGGCACTTGAAGGTCTACAAATTCGACCAAAATCTTTTCTGTCTCCTTACTCTCTAGTTTTACGGTTGCAAACGACCTAGTAGTTTTTTCGTTCTCTCAAAGTCTTTTTATAGATAAAGACGAAATAAATGATACGGTTTCGGTAACTGACATACCTAGTGTTATTTGACACCTTTTAAGAATTTCTCTACCCTTATGGTCTGGTGAACTGGACGGAGAACTCTTTGGACATACGTCCAGTCCTTCGTTGTCAATCTTGACCTATCCCTTGTTATCTGACCAAGGTTTATCCTTTTCCTCATACAGTTCCGACATATAACAGTGGGACGAATAAATTAAATATACGTCTCATGTAATACTCTTTGTGACCCGACCTCCTTCGTGTTCGACCTTAGTTCTAAAGGTCCTCTTTATAGCAATTGGAGTCTATACGTCTACTATGGTGGGAATACCGTCTTTCACTTCTTGATTTCTCGAAGAACTACTTTCACTTTCTCCTCTCACTTTTTCAACCGAATTTCGAGTTATAAGTCTTTTGATTCTAGTACCGTAGGTCAGGGTAGTGAAGTACCCTTTATTTACCCCTTTGTCACCTTTGTCGCCTACTGAAAGAAAAAGACCCGAGGTTTTAGTGACGTCTACCACTGACGTCGGTACTTTAATTTTCTACAAATGAGGAACTTTCCCTTCAATACTGGTTCGATCTGTCGTATAATTTTTCGTCTGTAATGAATTGTTTCCAGGCAGATCAGTTCCACACCAAAAAGGTCACCAGTACATACCTACACTCTCAACCTGATATTTCTTTCGACTCGTAACTTATTACGAAAACTTGACACCACAACCTGTTATGACAACTCTCAGGGAACCTGACGTTCCTCTAGGTTGGTCAGGTAGGATTTCCTCTAGTCAGGACCCACAAGTAACCTTCCTGACTACAACTCCGACTTTGAGGTTAGGAAACTGGTGGACTACACTTCTAGACTGAGTAAACTTTTCTAGGACTACGACCCTTTCTAACTCCCGTCCTCCTCTTCCCCTACTGTCTCCTACTCTACCAACATACCGTAGTGGCTGAGTTACCTGTACTCAAACCCACTTGAGTACGACCGGATCAAAACGGGACCCTCAACGACTACCTGTCCCTCCGGACCACACGACATCAAGTACCCCAGTGTTTCTCAACCTGTGTAAACTCACTGACTTGACCCTGACAGACCGTTCACCATTTCTTGTACAGACGGTTTCGTCCTCTACAATTCTCACCGTCTAAGGTAGGGACCCAGTTCCTCTAGGGGACCTCCTCCCGTACCGTTGAGTAACGTCACCAAAACGGACCTCTTAGGGTACCTGTCTTCTCGGACCACCCGATGTCACTTATCCCAGTGTTTCTTCAGTCTGTTCTGACTTCACTGTCGTGCGTGTGTGCGTACGTACGGTACCTCCGCACACGAAGGAAGGACGGAGTCTGGACGGTCACCCGAGGTTTCCTCTCGTCTTGTGATTAGACGATAAGAAGTGACTCTATAACACCCTTTTGTGTCAGTGGGTAGATCCCGTGATACCCTAATTTGCTAGACTCTCTAATACCTCTTCTCAAAGATTTTACTGTCTTCTGAAGTTCTTGTGGGGTAGAATTTTCATAATGAACGTACTTACTCCAATTTAACCCGTCCTCGGTAGAACGTTTTACCAAAAATGTCAATCAACATCAAGTAATACTGACGAAACACACATTGACACAATCACAAAGACTTAGATGTGACGAGTACCCCAGTCAGGGTGATTTAGACCGGACGATATTATTCTTTAGAAAACCACTTTTAGATAAACTAAAATCTTAGTTAACTTTAGATAATCGGACTTAAGTTTCTCCTAAAAATTAAAATTTAGACAAAATTTTACTCATAATCAATTTTATTCAAATAAAAAGTAATTTTCTCGTAAAGGTACTTTCTGATTGGAATTTAATGGAAAAGTAAAAAAATCGATCTCAGACGGATCTTCTTACCCTCCATTTATTTGTGTAATACGATAACTCGTTAAAAATAGAGAACAAATATAATTCATCCACGTCGTTCTGATAGTAATAACGTTTCTTTTAATAAGCTAACGACTGAAAGTTCGTAACCTTGTCTTTTATTACATTCGAAAATTCGGTATCATAAGTTTGTATATAAAGGTACCTTCTAACTAACCAGTAAATCCCAAAAAAGTTAGTAATTGATACGAGTAAAGAAAAAGACAAAACTAAAATAAAGAATGAGAAGACACATCTTTTTTTGGAGATTCACAACACACTCCAAACTAGAATATTTCTTCGGAATTTTAACAATAACTAGTAAAAGTCACCTGAAATAGGTAAATTTACATTAAAGTCTATACGTGAATAGAGTATACATATAAAATACCTGTAACGACTAATGTGACGGAATCTAAATTTCCAAGACACGGATTGAGCGAACAAAACGACGAAGATTGCGAGACCGAAAGAGTAGGTAAGATCGACTGACGTTATCGAACGTGACTCCTACGACCAACAGGTATCGAAGAGACTCGGAAGGATCGAGGACTATCTTTCGTCAGTAGTAAATGATTTCCAGGAATGAGATCCTTAATAAGTCTCTTCTTCATAACACTACGACCTTTATTAGAACTAAAAAAAAAAAAAAAAAAAAAAACCGGAGTAAGTATGAATAGTTGTGTGAACTTCCGTTTAGAGATTTCGGGTTCTGAAAAACACGTCTACGGACATTAAGGAAAGTAAACAACGACCGGATCAAAACGGGACCAGGTATGGAGAATTGACTCCGAAGGGTCCACCAGATCACCATTTCTTGGGTGAACGTTCACGTCCTCTATATTCTCTGTGTCCAAGTTAGGGACCCAGTCCTTCTAGGGGACCTCTTCCTGTACTGTTGAGTGAGGTCATAAGAACGGACCTCTTACTACCTGTCTCCTCGAACCACTTGATGTCAGGTAGCCCAACGTATGTCAACCTGTTCTGACTTCACCGAATCGTACGTACGTACGTAGGGAGAGTTATACGAAAGGAGACGTCAAGTTTAAAATTTAGAAAAAGATCGCAAAATTTAAGTCACTAACGAAGACTAGTTGAGACAAACTTCTGACTGAAAGACGTGAGGAGTCTCAGTATTGTGTGACCGACGGAGTTTCTCTTTGTATACGAGATCAAACCAAGGTACCTTGGTTGACTAACGTTATCCGTCCCTGTCGGTGTAGGGACTTTTTTCCCTCCTACCTTCGATGTTTTGTTCTCTTTACTAAACTCTCGGTCGTGATCAACCGTGTTAACTTTATAGATGGATGGATCAGGGACTACTTTATGTCGTGTATAATAAGGTCTAATTTCAGTAAGAAACACCCCGAATCATTTTTCTCGAGATTGTGATATTCCCTCCTTTATATAAAAAGATTAGAGTCATCATCGACGTGATAAATTATTGATGTCGTCAAATAAGTACTATGTGACATCTTCCAAAACTAAGTATATCAGTACCAGATTTATAAACGACTTATACCCCGAAATTAATATAAGGAGATGATAGAGTCCAGATTCGAGTAGGGTCAGTGAAATACTGAATCTGACCTTATTCAGAGTCTTTAACTCTTAACGTACGTCTTCTAAAAATCCCAAAGACAGTCCTCTATATATACGTTCTAACCCGTTTCTCTTTTCGAGTAGGTATAACTTCATTGATTACTTCAATAAGTAATCGGTTAGTCTGTTAGATACCGTTCAAGACCTCGACCCTACTGGGAGTCACAATAGAGTTTAACTCCGTTTCTCGTTCATGAAAATAGAAGTTAATGATATCATTAAATGAGGAGACCTATCTGGTCTAATCATAGGTGATGTCATGAAACAATGGATTTCTTTGTCATACCTCTATTGACATTATCGTTATAAACTGGATATTAGTTCGTTGAGTTGTCCCATTTCAATAAATAATAACTGAAAATAATTCACGTGACGGTAATTCTAAATACCCAGTTACAGACCCTTCTTCTGTCTTAAGTGACGTCTATCAAGTTCACTACTCTAGAGGTAATTTCATCGTGAATTTTCTGTACTTGTTCAGTCCCTGATATATCCCTACTACTCCGTGGACCTCTATCGTTATCATTCTACGTCAATTGAGGGAGCCCCATCTTTTCCTATTTTGTATATTTCTCTCTATGTCTTTGGGTTACTCTCAACCTCAGTACCTTCTTTCAAGCATGGTATTCCTCGATATCAGAACCTCTACTTTTCGACTATGTCTCCTCCACGGTTTCTGGAAACACTGTACGACCACGGAAGGGCAACCGATTGAGTTGACCTTCGGTCGATTGTTCACTCAGACCCTCTACGTTACGTGTTCCCAATCAGACCCGGTTTCTCATCTAAATCTTACTATTCTTGTTTCTTACTTATTCGGAACGTTTTTGTCTTATTAGAAATGTCAAGGGTTTACTTAACATCTAATGATAGGATAGGTGTTTCGTTTGGTAAAAGAGATTGTATAAACTGTTTATTAGAGATTCAGTTTGTGAATTCTTTTTCCGGGGTGGTCGACTCTAAGGATCCAGAGTTCTATCCTTTTAAGGTAGATGAGTAAAATAAAAAGGAGAAATCTTATTCGGGATTCATTACTTTAAACCTTTCTTTTTTTTTTAGAGATTAACGATTAAGATACAACATTGACGGTCAGGTAAAATAAGTAACCCGTCCACGGTACATTTCTCACGACAAAAACTCTTGTACCGTTAATGTCTATGATCTCTTCGGTGGTTCTCTTATTGATTTTCTTTATTAATAATGACTTACAAGTCACACCACACACACCGAAAACGTCATGTTATAGGTAATTCACTCTCAGTGTACTATTTTGACATATGTATAAAAAAGGTTTAAATGGGGGATTCCCCGTTTAATGGTCGTGTCAAGACTTATTGTAATAACATCGATAATCAGAAACACACGTAATTAAGGGGTAGGTACTAAAAATGTTAAAAGGGGAATCACAAAGAAACTTTTCACCGTATTAATGTTATAAAAGTAATACGATACCGAATGTGTCTATTAATTTGTTTATTTATACGTGAATGTATTAAGTAAAATTTGCAAGGGTTAGAAACCTTTTTAGGGAGTAAAACCTTCTTATTTCTGTATGTCATGTAGATGTTAAAAATAAAAGAAAATGTTCCCGTAGTGGATCTTCTAATTATCTTGATAAGTTAAATTCTGTATTTAAATTATTAAGAGAAAGGTCAGTCTTTCATTCGATCATGGTTTATTATTGTCGGAGTGTTGAAAATGTACCTTTACCATTCTTGTCTTATAAAAGTAAAATCTCTATAGACCTCTTTAATTTCCATATAAAGAGTGTCACGTAACTAAAATAATAACTCATCTCAATTAAAATTCACAAATCACACAATTAATTTCACTTAATTTGAGAGTTTTAAACCCCGAAAATTGTATAGGATAAAAAACATCTACGATTTACATTACTTTTGACCATGAATTGATGGTATTCGTTTGAAGGTTATATAGATCTAAAATAAAAGATTATCATTTTGAAATCTCATTAGACCTTTCTATTCAAATAAAAAGATTATTTCTTTGGTCCAGAATCTTTATCGTTTATCGAAAGATCCCAGAGTGGCGACCAAGTACAGTCTCCGTCTTGATATTACCCGTTAGAGGATTTTATGATACGGACACACGGACAGAGAAGAGGATAAGTCGTACGAAGAAAATTCCCTGAAATATGAAAGTGAAAGTTATTGTTAAAAACTCGGAGAAGAGACACGGTTCACGATGAATCCCACGATCCCTGTCTGTTTACTCATTCTATTCCAAGGTCGAGAAAATCTTCGAGTGTTATATCACTTTCTTAGTTAACATACGTACTTTTTACCAGGAAATAATATTTAACATTACACACGAAACCCTTGTGTCTCCTCCCTCCTGATCGAGAGAAAATTGAGAGGGACCGAAATCCCAAACTAAAGGACAGGAGTTGATCATGTAAAGGACCGTAGAAGTTTGTGAGGTTCAAGGACAAGTATGGTCCGTGCAAGTACAGGAGGATATGATAATAAAAATTAACTCCGTCTCAACTAAATGTTACAATATAATCAAAGTCTACAGGTCGATTCACTAAGTACATATACATAAGTGTTTATATATATATATATATATACATATATATAATAAGATAAGAAAAAGTCTGACAAAAGGGAATATCCAATATATAACATATATCAAGTGACACGATATGTCTTCCAGGAACAACTAATAGATAAAATATATATTAACACCCATATACAATTAGGGTTTAAGGTTGATGTAGGGAGAGAGAGAAAGGGGAGACCATTGGTATTGAAATAAAAAATACAGACACCTAGATAAAGACGAAACACTTATTCAAGTAAACGTAGTAAAAAAAAATTAAGGTGTATATTCACTATAGTATACTATACAGAAACAGACCGAATGAAGTGAATTATGCTATTAGAGATCCAGGTAGGTACAACGACATTTATTTAATAAAGTAAGAAAAACACTGATTATAAGGTAACATATGTGTATGTATACATACATACACACTACACATGTGTGTGTGTGTGTGTGTATATATATATATATATATATATATATGTGAGGTGTAGAAGGGATAGATAAATAGACAACTACCTGTAAATCCAACGAAGGTACAGAGTCTAGAACATTTATCACAACGATCCTTGTAACCATACATTGATAAAGTCAACCAAAAGACACAAAAGGACAGTGAGGGTATTCAGGACGAAAGAAGAGACAACAAAGTACGTCAATAACGATAAATCCACGATGACAAAGACGAAAACCTTCAAACTTTGGTGGACGTCGTGGTCTTCATCTTCGACAAGAGAATTTCTTGAAGAGTGTTATCAATGACAAAGAAGTAATACGAAGAGTTTTCTGACGGAACAGGAAACTCAAAGGGGGGAAAGGAGGTTGAAAACTGGGATGGATAGGGGTTTGACCTCATACCTGAAAGTTACTGTCGAAGGTTTACAATGTGGGATTGACTGAGGGACGTACACGGACTATTGGGACTATTGGTACCGTGTGAGGACACGTACATGGTTCCTAATGCATGGGGTCGGTATATTCTGTATTGAAGGGAAGAAAAGTGAGAGTATCCTTTGAGGTATCCTTATTTTCCTTACTTGTACAATACTTTTTGTTTAAGGAGTATCGATAAGTACATTCCAATACCTCAGTGGACACTCGTTTTGATGACAGGGTTTCGAACGAAGGAGTTATTATTAGTCGACCGTGAATACTAATTCTGGTCCCGTGGACTTTGGACGGGAAGAGTTATTCCAAAGGAGAAGGAAGAGTCCTTATAGGGGATGGGGTGTAGGTCATCCTCTAAGGTCTCACTGGAGGAAAGAAGAGAGACAGGAAAATTTCAAGTAATAGGAGACCGACTAGAAACCTCTTGTTTAGTAGACGAGTGGAAGAGGTCTTTTAAAGGTGGAGGAGTAAGTGATCCTTAGTACTACACCCATATCTCTCATTCCGTCAGTATTAAAGGACCGACGTTTTTACTGAAACGTTATAGATAACATAGACCGGTCTATAATCGGTGACACGATGGTGTTATCCGTCTATAATGGAAACTTGTTCACAGGATGATTTGGGTATGGGTTGTGATCAACCACATAATAGGTTTAGTTCAAATGGATGAACATGGTCGAGGATCACACACTAATCATAAACAAGGTTCTTAATTGTGACTACGGAGATCTTTCGAAATTTGAAATGAACAAAGTTAATTAATACCGACACATATTAAAAAATAACTTTAGATCAACTAAATGTTACACCATAACCAAATTATATACATATATAAACAAAAGTCTAAGAAAAGGGTATATCCAAAGATGTTCTATAACTCATATCTCGGAATCCGGTATGTTATCCAAGAACAACAAACAGACCAAATGTATATTACGAAAAGATCTCACTACAAATGACTACCGGTAACTTTTTCGACTAAAACACAGAATAAGTAATCTACATACAATTTTACCACACCCGTTAAAACCTGTCTTTCCATCTTAAAAATTAATGACATACATTAATATTTTTCGACACCTCATATATCAAAGTTTCTAAATAATACTTAGTAAAGTCGAGATAAAACTTGGATTCCCTGTTATAACATATAAACTTTGTCTTTCACAATCCTGAATGGACTCTTTCAGGGACACAGAATAACGACTCACCATGGACACTATCTTAAAGATTCTAGACCACATGTTCAAGTTACAAGAAGAGTAACCTACATTTAGACAGATTTTTTTAGGTACCGAAGAGTATAGAATTTTGGGAAAGGTAACTCCTACTCACAGAATCTTCAGTGTAGACACGGGACTGAAGCAATTATGATGGAGAGTACTCTTTACGACCCGACTTTCTTCGTGTTCGACCTTAGTTCTAACGACCCTCTTTAGAGCTATTGGAGTCTATACGTCTACTGTGGTGGGAATACCGTCTTTGACTTCTCCTTGATTTTTCGGAGAACTACTTTCACTTTCTCCTCTCACTTTTTCAACCGAATTTCGAGTTTTAAGTCTTTTGTTTCTAGTACCGTAGGCCAGGGTAGTGAAGTACCCTTTATCTACCCCTTTGCCTTTGTCACAGTCTGAAGTAAAAAACCCCGAGGTTTTAGTGACGTGTACCACTTTAATTTTCTACGAATGAGGAACCTTCTTTTCAATACTGGTTGGATCTGTCGTATAAGTTTTCGTCTCTGTAATGAAACGGTTGTTTCCAGGCAGATCAGTTCCGATACCAAAAAGGTCACCAGTACATACCTACACTCTCAACCTGACACTTCTTCCGACTCACGGCTTCATAACTACGAAAATTTGACACAACAACCTCTTCTGAGAACTCTCAGGGAACCTGACGTTCCTGTAGGTTGGTCAGGTAAGACTTCCTCTAGTCGGGACCCTAAAGAAACCTTCCTTACTACGACTTCGACTTTGAGGTTATGAAACCGGTGGAGTACGGTTCTCAACTGAGTAACCTTTTCTAGGACTACGACCCTCCCTAACCCCCGTCCTCCTCTTCCCCTCCTGTCTCCTACTCTACCGACCTACCGTAGTGACTGAGCTACCTGTACTCAGACTCACTTGAGGTCCTCAACCACTACCTGTCCCTCCGGACCGCACGACGCTAAGTACCCCAGCGTTTCTCAGCCTGTGCTGACTCGCTGACTTGACTTGACTTGACTTGGGAATGGTCGAACGTCGTAAAGTGTATCGGGACAAACGAGTGGATTCTCTCTTTTGTCGTCTAAGGACCTAAACGTACTTGGGGGATACTTTTACTATCCTAAACGTACACATATGTCTTCCTCTTTTGTCCAAAACAAAATGACGATGTAATTGACAAGAGAGTAAAAGGGACTTTATTTTAAGATACTAGTAAAGGGAGGTCAAGACACCCAAACGTGACAACCGGATTAAATGGATAGAAACGAAACCCCGACTCCAAGGGATACTACGAGTTTACGCTTTAGTTACCAACTACTGTCTATGAAACACAAGTAAATATATACTTAACATAAGGAGAAGCAGAAAAATGATCTACTCGACAAACGGTAGGTCCCGTAGAAGTAAAGGTCAAAGTGGGTGGTTATAAGAGTAAAGAAGGAAGTAACCAGAGAACGGAAGGACTGTCATCTTTGTGAAACACTTCAACATACATCGTAACGAAACATAATAATTACAGAAGGAAACGGGCACTCAATCCTAAAACTTACAAAAAAGACTTATATAGAGAGTTTACAAACATTTTAGATTCTTTCAAACTGAGTAAAGGAAAATTAGAGTACGAAGAGGAAATAAAGCGAAGATATCGTCAAAAATGATATGTGTAACTTCCTAAGGAACCCGGATCTTTTCTCTTGTTGTCAGAGTTTCCAGGAACGACTTAATAGATTGAAGCCCCTTCTGTTTTGGTTTGAAAATTCAAGACGGGACTACGAGACCCGTCTAACGTAGATGGACCCTGAATAGTGGGGGAAGGGTCTTTGGAAAGTGGGAGATGTAGACGGGTCCTGAATAGTGGGGACGAATCCCCTGAATAGTGGGGAACGAGTTTTGGTGGGTGGGGGACAAGTTGATGTTTACTGTAGAGTTGATTTCTTATGGGTTTTGCAGGGTGAACTGATTGTAAAGGGAATAGCGAAGGCGTTTGGAGGGAAATTTATACTTTGGAGGGACTAGGGTGAACACGAGTCGGACCAGTAATCCGACTGACAGCGGGGAGGAATGGACTTATTTCCATTGGATGTAGGCAACTCCAGCAGAGAGGAAAAGACGGAGACGGGTTTGATATGGAATGTGTGTAATCTTTTAAATTTACGTTGACGTTTAAAATTTAATAAGAAAACCAGTATCATTGGATGAGTCAAATTTTAAAACGAGAATTCCGTCCCGTCCTTTTTTATATTCGAACTGAAAAATTTTTGTACTACTTAAGCGTTCAATATGAATTCAACGGAGTACGTCCTTCTTATGACGACTCACAGTCCTCTGGACTAGAATGTTGTACCTAAACGACGATTGTTCGAACACAGAAACCCGTTTATTGATGTGAGAGACTTAGTCAGAGACAAAACCTCACTTAACCTAAAAACCAAGAAAAGTCAAAACATTAAGATATACTCTTTTTCTGAGAAACGAAAATATTACATAGTTGACTCCTATTCTGTCCCCTCTCTTTTTCCCTTCCTAAAAGAACCTATGTTGTGATTTAACGGTCAGTATACCTGCGAAAATAGTTCTAACGTGGAGGGTTCCCAACTCATGCCCTATTTTTCTGTCTTATTTGGAGGAACTCTAGATCAAGAAAAGAGAAAGTGAAGTAGGAGCTACAAAGGTTGTACTTATCTTTTGGTAATATAGTCATCTCTTCCAGTCCGGTCTCCACCTCCATCCCCTCCTCTCCCCTCTAATCGTTTTCAGGAAACACCCTACACCCCTTATTCCCCATTGATTTATTACCACACAAAGAAGGTAATTTTACCGGAGATATTGGAACCGGTCTTTATTGTGAACTCTGATCTTCTCTTAATTACAAGTCATTAAAAACTTAGGAATAAATTTACACTGAAAGTTTATAGAAAGGATTCTCCTCGTGAATTTTTCTAGGTAGTTTTCGTTAGCACGATTATTAGACGGGACCCTGGACCCGTCATCCAATTCTCTAAGTGGAGAGTAATTAATCCACTTCCTAAGTGTCACAATCCACACGTGGACTCGGACCATAAGTAAAAGTCCTCTCGTTAGATAGGTCCTGACTTTACTATAACCTTAATAGTTCGTAGGTCGGTTTTCCTCTTCCCTTGTCTTTTAAATTTTTTTAGACTTTCAGTATTTAAACTTTTATCACTGTAACAAAAGGTAAATTTAACAACTTTCCTCATAAATGTTACCTTAGTAAAACCGTAAGTGAACTTTCGTTTCTCACAGACACACGTACACAGAACCTTTACCTTTAGGATCACCCATAATCGTTAGTTAAAGATTCGCTTGTGGATCAGGATCGTCGTCGAGACTTAAAGATTCAGGGTGCAATGGTAAAGTGGAAAACAGACATCCCAGGTACTCTGTGGTTATTTTGGAGGGTATTAGTGGAACGGACCCACCAGGAGGTTCGTGAGGTCCCTCCACGACCACCCATAAATTCGGACACCCTAAACAATTAAATAAGTCAGGGAACCCCACACCTAAACTTCCCCGTCTTACTCTCTACATTCTTCCTCTTGTCGACCTTTGTCTTTTTGAGGATAAGAGACCGGGACTCCTTCAGTCCAGGATAGAAATTTCCTAGTTTTAATAAATAGTCTCTGTATTAGTAGAAATCGTCACTCGTTCCTTTCTTACTAAATAGGTGACAGGGTTTGGATCCCTGACAAAACAAACAAACAAAAACCGATGGGGTAGTGACTGTCTACATACCTTCTTATTTAAGACTGAAACGTCTTTGATGATAAGTAAGTGCACCTTTTTATGTATCCTAATTCAATTACCTATTCAAGTTGTTATAATAAAACTTTCTATAAACAGTTATTTAGTGGATATTTTGAAACCAGTAATTTCCTTTAACACATCGTTTCCTACTTACGATTCTCAACCCGACGAAACAAGTCTCGAAGTGACAGGAAAGGGTCTAGGATGTCAATGACATGGTAGAGATCAATACAATCTGAGGACTCCATGTGTTTACCGGAAATAAGTTCGTCCTTCCTCACGTCCTTAGGTAATTCCAGTTGACCCATGAAAATTAAAAGGAATACAAGAGACCTCTCAAGTCTAGTCATACTTTGATCCCCTACTCTCTTTGTTTATACTGTGGTCATTGGTGTTGTTTATTGGAGTTAATAAATTGTACCGTCACACCGGTACTACTGCTTCCACACGGTCTCATTCTTCAGTTTCCCAGACGTCTTCACCAAAGGATACAGTTAAATTTGATCGACCCAAGTACGTTTTAGTTAAGTGTGAAGAAAATTTCTTGGTTGGAAACACCACCAGATACTAGAATTAATCGTTAGTGTTCCGAGGAAGGTGAGAAGTATACAGATTTTGTATTAACGTGTTTACGATTCTTACCAATTCAATAATTCTGACGACCCCTTGTACAGTAAAGAAAAGATCAGGATGTCGGTCAAAAAACGGATAATTGTAAAGATCTGATTCCGTCTTTACCTCAACCCTCATATGTTCTCCAAGTATTGAAACGAGTATCTAGTTTTTGGAATGGGAACTGGAACGTTTTGTGACTTTTAGAGAATATACATGTCGATTGTGATCTCTGACCCTTAGGTTTTTCTCGTATACAGGTACTTTACAGGTATTTTAAGAATAGAGGTATTTCACAAAGGTGTGTGTGACGACGATGACGATTCAGTGAAGTCAGCACGGGTTGAGACACGTTGGGGGCATCTGTCGTCGGGTGGTCCGAGGAGGCAGAGACCCTAGGAGGTCCGTTCTTGTGACCTCACTCAACGGTAAAGGAAAAGGTTACGTACTCTCATTTTTCACTTTCACTTCAACGAGTCAGTACAGACTGAGAAGCACTGGTGTACCTCACATCGGATGGTCCGAGGAGACAGATGCCCTAAAAGGTCCGTTCTCATGGCCTCACCCCACGGTTTCGGAAGAGGTTTTGATGTATAAGTCAAGTCAAGTCAACGAGTCAGCACAGGCTGAGAAACGTTGGGGTACTCAGTGTCGTACGGTCCGGAGGGACAGGTAGTGGTTGAGAGCCTCAAGTGAGTCTGAGTGAAAGTAGCTCAGTCACTACGGTAGATCTGTAGAGTAGGAGACAGTAGTGGAAGAGGAGGACGGAGGTTAGGGAGGGTCGTCGTCTCAGAAAAGGTTACTCAGTTGAGAAGCATACTCCACCGGTTTCATGACCTTAAAGTCGAAATCGTAGTAAGGAAGGTTTCTTTAGGGTCCCGACTAGAGGAAGTCTTACCTGACCAACCTAGAGGAACGTCAGGTTCCCCGAGAGTTCTCAGAAGAGGTTGTGGTGTCAAGTTTTCGTAGTTAAGAAGCTACGAGTCGGAAGAAGTGTCAGGTTGAAAGTGTAGGTATGTACTGGTATCCTTTCGGTATCGGAACCGATCTGCCTGGAATCAGCCGTTTCATTCCAGAGACGAAAACTTATATGATAGATCCAACCAGTATTGAAAAGAAGGTTCCTCATTCGGAGAAAATTAAAGTACCGACGTCAGTGGTAGACGTCACTAAAAAAGGTGACAAAGGGGTAGATAAAGGGTACTTCACTACCCTGGTCTACGGTACTAGAAGCAAAAGACTTACAACTCGAAATTCGGTTGAAAAATTGAGAGGTGAAAGTGAAAGTAGTTCTCCGAAAAATCAAGGAGAAGTGAAAGACGGTATTCCCACCACAGTAGTGTGTGTGTGTGTGTGTGTGTGTGTGTGTGTGTGCGTGTGTGTGTGTGTTGTGTAACAACTTAAAAGGGACTCGAACTTAAAAAGACTTTGTTTAAGACTATTTGTCACTTCAACTTTCCTTAGGGGAATTGGAACAAATAAGACTTTTTTGTAAATGGTGTTTCTTGGTCGGTCAGTAAGTCTATATTTGAATCTATTACAAGACCCTACGGAGGAAACAAATGGAAACTATTCCGGTCCGACTTCGAGTCCCGCTGATTAACAAACGATCCAGTTTTGTTAATCGACTTGATGAACAAAGAGGGAATTAATTTTCCTTGTTTCAAAACGATTGGTTTAAACTGTATCCTAACAGAAGAAGGGGATTCAGGGACTTGAGACAGGATAGGACTCGGTCCACCGTAATCACCATTTCTTCAGTGGACGGTTACGTCCTCTACGTTCTCTGTGCCCAAACTAGGGACCCAGTCCTTCTAGGGGACCTCTTCCCGTACCGTTGGGTAAGGTCATAGGAACGGATCCCTTAGGGTACTTGTCTTCTCGGACCGTCCGAAGTCAAGTATCGCTACGTGTCAGTCTGTACTTACTTCGTTGAATCGTACGTACGTACATGTTCGGACTAGGTCGTGTCTTAGGAAGAATTCTCAGGGAGGTCTTTTATCTTTTTCTGACCGGAGTCACACTTTGAAGGAGACTAGAAGACAGACTAGGATGGTGGACAGTAGGGTGAAGGAGTGTAGGACGGGATTTGGAACTACTGAGGAGAGATATTGTCTTTTCAGGAAGGACGGATTGAGAACTCTAAGAACTTTGTCTAGAATACTGGTGTTGAAGAAGGACAACAGTATCAGGAGGAGAAGAATAAGGGGAATATTAATAAGAAAACTTATTTCAGAGAGGAATGATTTAGGTCTTTTCAAGAAATACGCGATTTCCGTGTGTTCAAACGAGATTTTTATTAAAAACATATAAAAATAGACACCGTACACCCCCCATAAAAAAGATACAAAGTTCACGTTAAATTTATGAATAAAATATATAGTTGATTGAGATACAGTTACAACTATTTTGTCTCCCGACTCCTCATCTAGAGAGACCTCAAATAGACAAAGGATATAATCCTTGACGAAGACTTTCTTTGACCCGGATCTCCTCGTCCATAGTAATTTATAGAAAAAGTTTCTGAGGAGTTTCGAAACCTTTTGGTCTGTTTTTTGATCGATCTTCGCCCAACTGTCGAACTCTGTAAAGATTTAGAAAACTTGTCAATCTTAAATGGGTCCTAACCCTCTCTTAGGTACTAATATAACGACCTATACCCTATTGTAAATGGTCATTACTTTCTCGTACTTTTGTTGTAATAAATGAGTTCAGTAAGTCTTGGTCCCTAAACTTCCCCTTTGACTGTGTTTTCACGAAGGACTCTACCTACGGTTCAAGACCGTTTAAAATATCGTCACTCCAAAGTAAACGTTAACAAAAGTAATTTGTCGTCTTCGAAAACTCAGGACCGTACACCATTAATACTCTATTTACTGAATTCTCTTGTATTATACATTTATGTTTCACCCAACTCAGTAACTGAGTTAGTGACATATTCGGATTTTCGGAAACACAACAAATCACGTTAATGACGGAGCTTTTTGGTCGTAAGTGTGTTTCGACGTCAGGAACTCAAAAGTCAGATGTACAATTTAGAAGGGCAAGGTGACAAAAATGATCACCAAAGGGATGACTCAGAGGTCTCTTTGTAACCAATTTATAGGTTGATACGGACCCCGTTCTACAACTAATGGTATATCAGTCTTCGTTTTATTTGATGGACATCTATATAGTCCTTTGTTTTTCAAACTGAAACCTTGTTACCTCTTTTTAATATTAATCCGAAAAAGCAGGGATAAACGTTCGAACCGAAACGGGACATAATAAATAACACATAACAACAAATAACCAGAAAACCGGATAGTGTTTCGAAAAACGTAAAACTACCTTACCATTATTTTCCCGTTTGAATAAATAATGAAAACAGAGAATTAACTTACAGTTAGTGAAAGGTAAGTTTTTCGTTACCGAAAGAAATATTAGCTCGTGAAGTGACTAGAAAAGGATAAGACGAGATTATAAAATCATGTATGTAAAGGAAAATAAAATGATAAGTATTTCAGTAATATTTAGTTTGGTTAACGTCGTATTGTCCTTTACGAACTGTAAAAGATAGAGTTTCTGAGTAAGTATTAAAGAGTTAATGTACATCAAATTTATGTATCGTAGGTTAGACGTCAGAAACTTTACCACGGTTTAAGGTAGACGAAAGGACTTATAATGGTGTCAATAAAGACTCGTACTACACTCTCTTCTGAAGACTCTTGAGATTGAACTTGTGTTCGGAGAGAACTATCTTGGAATGACAATTAGAACGTGAAAAGACAAGTTATTTGGAGAGAATGTATTTATGTGTCAAAATAACTAAAGGTATAGACCGACGAATAACTGGAGGTGATTGTTAGATAGTCGTAAAGAAAAGGTAAGTCTGTTCCTACTCGGGTACGGAGAAGGTTCTAACATAGTTTAAGTATTTTCCAACTAAGACTCCTTTACGGTTACTTCAACGGTTTAATTCACAATAACCGTATTGTGAATTAGAAAACTACCTTAAGGATCCAATCCAGAGTTTTAAGATGGGTCTTTATGCCTCTTAAATTTAATACGAAACTCTTTCATTTGGATTTTAACAAGATGTCTGTCACAGTGATCATTTAATAGAAATAATAAAGTTAAAAAGAAGTGATAAAGAACCAAAGAGGGGACGACTATCGTAACTAAAAGATCTCATGAACACCACATTATGTATTACATACGAACGTAATTTTTTTTATCCTTGTAACCCAACTGAAACTCTTAAATTATAAAGAGATCTTTTAATATTTATACGATCGCGATTTCAGACTATAGGGTGTCTGTGTGGTTTCTCGATTTTGTTTACTCTTTTTATAGAACGGGAACTACGTAATTCCGATTTAGTACTATCTAAATAATGTATTAGAGATTGTGTAAGATACAACTTTAGTATCGTTTTCGAGGTAGTAAGGAATTTTTAAACTGTACTCTAACGAACATCCGCATGGGTCCATAAAAGAATAAGTAAATTTTTAAAAACAAATAAAACGTAAACTAAAAATACTTTTACGATTTTCTTTATAATTGATGAATCTCGTGTACGACGGATATACTAAAGAAAGTCAAAAATCTACTTGAAAACCTTCAACCCGGGAAGTAGACCCAAAGACAATAGGGAGAGGTAACTAGTCATAGAAGTACAGAATATGTTCAACAAACTGAAAAGTCTCAAAAGACAGAGAGTAGAGAAATCGTTATAGTTGGAGGGAGGTTTAGGGAGATCATGTCACCAAAGACATCGTCTCTTCTGACCAACAGGTAGCTACAATCGTTATTAGACATTCGTACCACGTTTTTAGAAACCCTTGTTAGATATGATCAATCTCTTCAATGTGTCACTACTAAAAGGTAAAGAATCAGTCAAACCGTATCTAAGGTTGGTCGATACCCGAAGGGACCACCGAGTCTACCATTTCTTAAACGGACTTTACACCCTTTTGACCCAAACTAGGGACCCAACCCTACTAGGGGACCTTTTCCCCTACTGTTGAGTGAGGTTACAAGAACGGAGTCCTTAAGATGTCTTTTTCCTCGAACCGTCCGATGTCAGGTACCCAGTGTTTCTCAACCTGTACTGACTCACTGATCGTGTATGTATGTATACCTAGAGGCCGATCTTTGAACCAAAACGTTCTTTGTAACATAAAATAAAAGCAACAAACACCATTGTCATAAAAATAAGATTCGGGAATAGATCGACCGATCACTTTATAAGTTCGAAACAATACGAAACCCGAAGAGAGATGTGGGGTTTTACTGTCACAAAATACGTCACGGTGGACATAAAAACCATCCCTCCTTTCACTGTAGGAGGTCATTACTAACACTCTAGGGGGTTCATTGATAGTTATACAGGAAATACGAATAGTCTCATCGGGTGAGTCTGGGTAGAGGAGAGACCTGGCAATAAATACCCCGACCCATGAGGCTACAGGTACAAAGGAGGAAAATCTTTATCGTGTACACAAGAGAAAACAACAGAAAGACCTCACGACTAGATCCTAGGTACAGGAGGAGAAACGGTAGGGTTTTGAGATCAGAGGTGTGACGTGTATTCTAAGTCTTTAGGGATAGAGGTGCATCAGAAAAGGACCGGGACTTGAGAGGATACTTTATGTAATGTTCCCTCGACCCACAGACCGGTCGTTATACTTTGTCTACCTCTCGTCTCCCTGAGCCGTACCCCCCCTATCCGACAGGGGTGTTGTGGATCCTTCCGTTCCGTGTAGTTGTCGCAGAGTCCGTGACCCTTACCCGTACGGGTCTGCTTTATTTCGTACTTTATTTGTCTTTGGTACGGTCCTTGAATCTTTCTTTTATTTTCCCTCTTTCAGTCCAAGATTTTCGAGTACTCGTGATGACCTTGTGACTAGACCACGGACGAATTTTCAGAGTCCCAGTGTAGTCTCAGGAGAACTCTCATACTAGACACAAAGTTTGACCGGACTGTCCGATCGGACTCTCTCAACTAGTCTACACCAGACCTGGGACTCTACACTGATTAAAAATATTCCCTCTAGTATCTAGTGTAATATTCCTGGGACTTGTATAAGACATTTCTTCTTACACCAAGTATATCTCGGACGGTACTTTAAGAACTTAATGAAGGGTCAGAGAAGAACATAGTTCTTTCCCTAATCGCAACTGGTAAAACATTACCAAAGGTATAACCGTCCGGTCAACGGATCTTTTTTTGTATTTCAATATTTTAGTCTATAAATTTATCATTTAAGGAGAGTTTAAGTTTAGGAGGTCGGGATACAAGGGAGGAAAGTCCGTGTCTTCATAAGGTGATCGTGGAAGGTTAAGGAGGAAGGGTAATCTCGAAGACTACATATGGTAGTCTTTACGGACACAAAATTTGTCCGTGACCTTACAGGAAAAGGTTCAAAAAAAAAAAAAAAAAAAGAAAAAATTGAACCTACTGTAAATAAGAAGGAGAAAGACCCAATTCAAGTGAAGATCTAGAAATTATAGTTAAGATAAGAAAAAGACCCGTAACTGTAGGAGGATGTTACTTAAGTATCCTATTATGAAGATTTAGTTAAAGTGTACAACGTCGTTTCGTTTCAATTATAAAGGGGCCACTCTAGACTTAAAAAAGTAACACCTTTTTCTTAAACTCACACCGTATCACTCCATCCTAGAAAGTTATATTCGTCTTCCAACACCCTGAAGAGTTATCAAGAATATCCTGAAATGGGATATCCTCTACTTTTTATCATCTTTCTGTTTCTCGTATAGTACTTTCCTTTTCGTCCCCCTAAATTGTTTCTCTTCTTTTTAATTTAATGGAATCCCTCATCTTGAACCCTCTTAATAAGACGAATTTTATAAGTATTCTTTATTATTGTCTTGGATTCCTTACCTAATCATTTAAAAGTCCCAGAAGACCCCTCTTTCGTACATCCATACTCCGAAGAATTGTAGTGGATTTAACTTTAGATAAGGTATACACGTACACTGACTGAGACTGTTCGATGATAATCTTGATGACCTCGAATTTTTAAACAGAATGATAGACTAAGTCGTAGATGACAAAAATCTTTAAACATTCCACGAATTAAGTTGTGGACTTAACGTGTGTTATACTTGTATTGTTTAGTATCTATAACAAAGTGGAAAAAATAAGAGGAACTACCCAAAGGGAGGATCGAGTCAGTCATTTCTTACTCGGACGTTAACTTCCTATGAACCCAAGCTAAAGACCCAACTTTTCTAGGGGACTTCTTCCTGTGCCGTTGGTTGAGGTCATAAGAACGGACCTCTTAGGATACCTGTCTCCTCGGACCTTCCGACGTCAGAGAGTCCAACGTTCTCAACCTGTGTTGAATCGTTGATTTCATAATGATAATGGACTAACCCATAATTTTATTAAACTAGTTTAAACTTTTTTTAGTGACTATGTAAGTTTCACTAAAGTCCTGTATCTCGTTCCATTCAGAACGTTACTTCGTACTATTTCTTCTCCATCCTCTCTTCCTTGACACTTCATTGACCTAACTTTTGTTACATCTTCTATCTCTGTTTATTATATAATTTAAATCTTTTGTGACAAAAACTCCTTTAGTTCTAAGATTGTACATCGGAACAGTTTTTCAATAGATTTGTAAGAGTCACCGGGGACAAAAATTAGAGTAGACAAGAAATTTGGAGATCAAAGTGTACAAAGACCGTCCGTACACGCCACAACCCTTCCAAATCCCTCTCACAAACGTATCGTGTTATATGACAATCAAAGAGAAAAGTCTTATGTAAACTGACCAATTGTAAGTGTCTACGTAACTGAATAAACTTGTTTTGTGTAGTCGTAAGATTAAGTTTACCTTGTCTCTACTTGCTAAGTCAAAATCTTTTTCGTACACTCTCTGTAAAGTATTGACTGGTACTTATGACTAAGGGGGAAAAAATAAAGAGAAAGAAAGTCAAGACTATTTTGTATTAGGTGATCTGACAGTGATAAGTGGAACGAATAATGGATAAATCACTCGACTCAGGAACTTCTGGACACCCCTTTCGAGAAACTGAACTTTCTGACACAACGATTCCAGTTTCCACAATTATATCTAATACTGGGGAGTTCATCTTTTCGTAAATTTTTCTGTGTTGGTTATTTACTAAGTTAATCACATTAGAGGGTGGACGGGAAAAATTCTTTTCTCTGAGGATAGAGTATCGTCCTCGGGTTCTGGTAGAAGAAAACAGGTGTGACGTGTCTCACCTCAACAAAGAGGTTCGACTATCGTAAACATCCCGTCTAGATTCCCATGTTCCTTCTTTTTTCCCGACGACTGGTAGACTCTAGTCTTGAATAATTTTTACTGAACTTGATAAATGGTAATCTAGGATATGGCGATCTAATATTTGACAATTTTTGTTACAGTTGTTGTTGTTTTAATCGAACCGTATAGTCACTAAACTGACGAAAGTACTCTTCTTAACTTAAATGATTGTTTGACATCTGAGGGTCGGGAAGTGCAATGTGTCATTAAAGGTCCGTCGAATTTTGGTGAAGACCGGACGGAAGAAAGGAACTCAGATGACGACTCAGATTTTCGGAAGAGATAAGGGGACACAAATAATGTCTAAGAAAAAGGTAAACTTCTTAGTTATGATTTACGTTCGTATCTTTCTACCGTAAAATATGAACTGTAAACCTTGTTACCCTCCAGGAGTAAATAGTCATAAAAAAGTCCGTGATCTTGTAATATTCTATTTGATTTAAACATCTAATTTATAAAAAAGTCAATGTATCTAATACCGAGTAGTTGAAGAATTGGTCTATATATATATAAATCTGTGTCTTTCGGAACTATTTAACACATTTTTGATAGACTTTACTTGTTTGTAACAATGGTAACATTTTAACTCCTTTTATAAAACAGACGAATGAAGTTAAAATAACTTCTTTAGACCTTCGTTCTTCACGAACTCCTTATTCTGATACCCTGTTGTAGAAATTTTAAAGAACAATTTGTCGTTCCTAGTACTAAATGTAACACACACACACACATAAAAAAATTCAAACTATAAACCCCATGTGAAACCCCTTGAGTTATCAAGTATGACTTACACTCTGTAACTATTCGAATAAAAATATAAGAGTTAAAGTTGTTATAAGTAGATACTAAAGGTATTAGACAGTGAGTCGTTATGTGACCCTTGCGTTTAATAGAGTAATTTTATGAGGAAAGTTTTACAAAAGGGACTTATCTGTAGTCTTCTCCAAAGGTCGATTTAACTTATGTCTTATTTCCCTGTTTCATTGTTTTGTAACTTGCACCTTTACGGAATAATCTCAAAATTAAAATCTAAATTGCATAAGTAGTCTACAGTTAGTTTAGACGAGAGACATACAAAGGTTTAGTACAGAAGAATGTTTCATATAGGGTTAACTTATTAATAGAAAAATTTTATTAGTAAATCGAGGACAAGAACGTAGATACGCTTCTCTTTTAACTTCTGACTCTTCTTAGACTTTGACATACAAAATAGGGGGACATATCAACTATGTGTACGGAGGCTGTTTTACAAGATTATTATCAATGTCTTCATTCTTACCCCCTTCCTTTGGACGTAAAGTATTTGAGTATGTTACGTGATCCGTTGTTTACTTCAGAAATGTTATAAGATCGAAGAATTTTGAAGAATGTTGTTGGAACACTTACTACAACAACTAAAACGTGTACACCTGCGATTCCGAGTCTAAATAACTCACTGTGCAAGGACGAGGATACGAGTCAACCTCCACCTCGTCTATTTCGGTCTTGAAACGATGATTTAGGAAGGAAAGTAGGTTTTACGTGAAAACTCTTTGTCAAAAACTACACAAGTAATAACCTAGTGGTTGGTCCTTCTATTTTGTAGTAAACAAACCTTTCATGTGGAAATAAAAATAACGTTCAATAGAGTACTGATATTGAATCTTTTTTTATTACGGGTCGATAAACCACGGAACCATAACGTACTTCCTTAGTGATACTAGTCCCGAAGGGGACACCGAGTCGACCATTCTTAGACGGGTGTTACACCTCTGGACCCAAGTTAGTTAAACTAGTTAAACTAGTAAAACTAGTTAAGAGAGTTAGTTCAGTGAGATAGATGGAGAAAATGGAAACTGTAGATCTTTCCGAAAGATCTACTGAACCTGTTGTAAAGGCTTCCCAAATCGAAAAAACCAGACAAAGGGTTTAACAGGGTACCCGAATTTTTTCAAAAGAGTAATTTTTTTTACTTTACTGTAGAATCGTCTAAGAAGACACTCATGGTTTATAACGTGTAGAATGGATTCGTTAGTCAAGACCTTAACGTCTAAATGTGAGTTAATTTGTTTATAGATAAAGATTTTAGGGTCAGTTGACTAAAAGAGAGGGTACGTTGTACTTGTTAAAGAGAGTTACATTTGGATACAAAGTAATGATTTATTCCCCCTTTGGTAAAATGAACTTCGTATATGGTCAGCAATTTTTTAGATTCACACCTCCCTTCAATTATGATGATGAAGATGACGATGATTAAAGAACAGGTAGTGGTGATGGTGTGATGGTCAGACTCGTGAATCTTAGGTTGTCTGTACCAAGTTTCCTGAGATAGACGAAATAGAATAACACAGGAGTGTTATAAAGATGACTCTTTCGTGTCAATTGGGAACTGGTTGTATTCAAACTTGTCGTGTCTAGATGAATAAGGACCTATAAAAAAAAGTTATTTAAAATTAAAACGTTTAGAAATTTATCCCATCCCTTTCAAACGCAAGCTAATCTTTAATGTTATACACCTTAGTTTTCTCGATCTCAAATTCAAGACTAAGATAAGTTTGACAAAGTCGAAGGACGGGCACCCATTCAGTAAATAATTAAGGAAACAAAAGCTCCGTCTCTACCGTCATATACCTACAAATTGACACACACCCCTCACCCAACGGAATTGAGTGAACAATAAGTTACCAGTTTTCATGACAATCTTGGGGAGAGTAAAATATCTACTATTTTACATAGTTTTGGAGTGTCCCAAACCTTTTAAACAGAGTCCATTTTCTCCATATTAACGGACGAACACATAATTTTTTTGGAGAAAGTCCTTTTACTTGGTCCCCTCGGAACAATTACTACTAAAGTCGAGACACACCCAGAAGAACACGACCTTGTGGGGAAAATAGGATTTGAGAGACACCGTATAAATTACGGTCTCCATTAAAAATGACGGTCCGGAGAGATCTAACATGATTAAAAATGTGTTTTAGAATCGTTTTAGATGTCAATGTAAAGTTAATGGGAACTCCTCACTAGGAGCACTTTTAATACACCGTCAATATGATTTTATAAAAAAATAAATTTATTTTGATATTATAATTATATAAAAATAATAGAACCTTTCATCTTTTTACTCTTATAATAGATATTAAAAACAAAGGTGGGATACAAAGTCAAAATCAATGTAGTTTGACTTACATATTAAAATGTAAACCGAGAAAATGAGTAATAATATATTTTTGAGGTCAAGTAATGATTCAAGAGATATAAAATGGAGGATTTATAGAAGACGACGACCAGTAAAGAGAGCTATAAAAGGTGGTGGTAGGATTTAATTCGACGATCCAAAAGAAAGGACTTGAAGTCGTTATGGAGGATTGTCAAGATGTAAAACCGGGTAGAGATAAGACGTCAATCTTACAGAGAGAGTTTTTACATCTAGATTAGTACCATAGTAAGAATTTAAAAAGGTTTCAAAAAAGGTAACAAGAACCATATTGTCGTTTAGAAGACATCTCTCGGAAAATGGACGAGGAGTCGAGTCTGTGAGTCAGTACAGGCTGAGACACTGGGGTACTTGGAATCGAGCGGTCCGGAAGGACATGTAGTGGTTGGGGGCCTCAGGTGGGTTTGGGTACAGGTAACTCAGCCACTACGGTAGGTTGGTAGAGTAGGAGACAACAGGGGAAAAGGAGGACGGGAGTTAGAAAAGGTCGTAGTCCCAGAAAAGTTTACTCAGTCGAGAAACATAGTCCACCGGTTTCATAACCTCAAAGTCGAAGTTGTAGTCAGGATGGTTACTTGTTGGTCCTGACTAGAGAAATCTTACCTGACCAACCTAGAGGAACGTCAGGTTCCTTGAGAGTTCTCAGAAGTTGTAGTGTCAAGCTTTCGTAGTTAAGAAACCACGAGTGTAGGTATGTACTGGTGACCTTCTTGGTATCGGAACTGGTCTACCTGGAAACAAGTTCGGAGTAGAATTGGTCTAAGAGGGGGAATAAGAGTCAAGGTTAGTGTACGAACATAATCAGACATAATCCACCGATATTGTTTTGTCATCTAACCTCCGGTCTTAAGGTTTTAATGTCACAGTCATTCTGGAACTAGAAGACTTAAGAACTTCTCTCTTAGCAAGGAAAGGAGAAGGTCGACTACCACCGTAGACTGTAAAGAACTAAACACTGTCGTATTGAGATTAGAGACGGAGACAAAGGTGTTCAAGAAGAGACATATCAAGACACAAGAAAGGAAAAGGATATTCCTGTAATCAGTAACCCAAATCTAGGGTAGGGGTTAGGTTCCGATACCTAAAGTAGAATTCTACTTTAGAAGTAGAAGTTTAGAATAAAAGTTTCTGGGATAAAGGTTTATTCTAAGGTAAGACACAAAGGTTTCTTATCGTTCCTCTCTATTCTTTCGGAAGGAGTCACTAGTTACATTTCTTTATCTCCTTTTGATGTCTTACCCTTACTACGATTTCGACTTTGAGATCGTGAAACCGGTGGAGTACGCTTCTCAACTGAGTAACCTTTTCTGAGACTACGACCCTTCCTAACCCCCGTCCTCCTCTTCCCCTACTGTCTCCTACTCTATGGACCTACCGTAGTGACTGAGCTACCTACACTCAAAATAACTTGAGGCCCTCTACCACTACCTGTCCCTCCGGATCGCAAGACGTTAAGTACCCCAGTGTCTCAACCTGTGCTGACTCACTGACTTGTCTTGACTTGACTATCTTACCCTTCCTGATCTCTAGAGAAATTCTTTTAATCTCTATGGTTCCCTTGTAAAGTACGTTTCTGCCCGTGTTATCTCCTGTCTTTACCATACCTGGATTATCTTCGTCTTCTACAATTTTTCTCCACCACATAAGTGTCTTTTTGATATGTTTTTTCTAGAAGTACTGGGTCTATTGACTCTACCACACTAGTGAGTGAATCTCGGTCTGTAGGACCTTACACTTCAGTTCACCCGGAATTCTTGGTAGTGATCCTTGTTTCGACCACCTCCACTACCTTAAGGTCACCTCGATAAAGTTTAGGATTTTCTACTAAAACACTTCACGACGTGAGTTATAAGGTCGTTTAAACCTTTTGAGTCATCACCGGTGTCCTGACCTTTTCCAGTCAAAAGTAGGGTTAGGGTTTCTTTCCGTTACGGTTTCTTACAATTTCGATAGCGTGTTAACGAGAGTAGAGTGTGCGATGATTTCATTACGAGTTTTAAGAGGTTCGGTCCGAAATTGTCATGTACTTGACACTTGAAGATTTACAAGTTCGACCTAAATCTTTTCCGTCTCCTTAGTCTCTAGATTAACGGTTGTACACAACCTAGTAGTTTTTTCGTACTCTTAAGGTCTTTTTGTAGATGAAGACGAAATAACTGACACGGTTTCGGAAACAGACACACCTAGTGTTGTTTGATACTTTTTAAGAAATTCTCTACCCTTATGGTCTGGTTGAATGGACGGAGGACTTTAGACATATCTCCAGTCCTTGGTAGTCAATATTGGCCTGTACCTTGTTGTCTGACCAAGGTTTAACCCCTTTCCTCATGCAGTTCCGACATATCTGTACGGAGAACTCTTTAGACATACGTCCAGTCCTTCGTTGTCACTCTTGACCTGTACCTTGTTGTCTGACCAAGGTTTGTCCTTTTCCTCATGCAGTTCCGACATATAACGGTGGGACGAATAAATTGAATATACGTCTCATATAGTACTCTTTACGACCCGAGCTTCTTCGTGTTTGACCTTAGTTCTAACGTCCCTCTTTATAGTTATTTGGAGTCTACACGTCTACTGTCGGGGTAATACCGTCTTTCACTTCTCCTTGATTTTTCGGAGAACTACTTTCACTTTCACCTCTCACTTTTTCAACCGAATTTCGAGTTGTAAGTCTTTTACTTCTAGTACCGTAGGTCAGGGTAGTGAAGTACCCTTTATCTACCCCTTTGTCACCTTTGTCACAGTCTGAAATAAAAAACCCCGAGGTTTTTGTAACGTTTACCATTGACGTCGGTACTTTAATTTTCTACGAATGAGGAACCTTCTTTTCAATACCGGTTGGATCTATCGTATAAGTTTTCGTCTCTGTAACGGTTGTTTCCAGGTAGATCAGTTCCGATACCAAAAAGGACACCAGTACATACCTACACTCTCAACCTGACACTTCTTCTTCTTAACTACGAAAACTTGGCACCACAACCTCTTCTGAGAACTCTCAGGGAACCTGACGTTCCTCTAGGTTGGTCAGATAAGACTTCCTCTAGTCGGGACCCTAAAGAAACCTTCCTTACTACGACTTCGACTTTGAGGTCGTGAAACCGGTGGAGTAAACTTCTCAACTGAGTAACCTTTTCTGAGACTACGACCCTTCCTAACCCCCGTCCTCCTCTTCCCCTGCTGTCTCCTACTCTACCGACCTACCGTAGTGCCTGAGCTACCTACACTCAGACTCACTTGAGGCCCTCAACCACTACCTGTCCCTCTGGACCGCACGACGCTAAGTACCCCAGCGTTTCTCAGCCTGTACTGACTCGCTGACTTGACTTGATTTGACTACCGTCTATCACTTTTTCTTGATTTCTCGGAAAACTATTTTCACCTTCTCCTATCAACTTTTTCAACCGAATATTGAGTTGTAAGTCTTTTGATTTTAGTACTGTAGGCCAGGGTAGTGAAGTACCGTTTATCTACCCCCTTGTTACCTGTGTTACTCTCTGAAATAAAGACCCCCGAAGTTTTAGTGACATCTACCACTGACATCGGTACTTTAATTTTCTGCGAACGAGGAACCTTCTTTTCGATACTGGTTGGATCTGTCGTATAATTTTTCGTCTCTGTAATGAAACGTTGTTTCCAGGTAGATCAGTGTCGATACCAAAAAGGTCATCAGTTCATACCAACACTCTCAACCTCATCTTTCTTCCGACTCACGACTTCTTAACTACGAAAACTCGACACTACAACCTCTTCTGGGAACACTCAGGGAACCTGACGTTCCTCAAGGTTGATCAGTTAGGAGTTCCTTTAGTCAGGACTTATAAGTAACTTTCCTGACTACAACTTCGACTTTGAGATTATACAACCGGTGGATTACACTTTTGACTGAGGAAACTTTTCTGGGACTACGACCTTTTCTAACTTTCTCCCACCTCTTCCCCTGTTGTCTCCTGCTCAACCCTCCTACCGTAATGGTTGAGTTACTAGTACTCAAATTCATTCGAGGTCCTCAACCACTACCTGTCTCTTCGGACCACATTACGTTAGGTACCTCAGTATTTCTCAACCTGTGCTGACTCGTTGACTTGACTTGACTTGATACAAAGGTGTATCTGTACTTAAAACACCTCTTTGATAAGTTAAGTGAAACTTATATTATAGTGGAATAGTATATAGTGTATGCATTGTGGATATATGATACTTTACGTATTCCTAAGGAACTTTTTATAAAATTACCGGTTGTGTTGTTTCAAGGAGTTTAATGAGAGAACAAAAAGACTATGAAAGAATGAATGGTAAAAATGGAACCAATAAAAAGGTATACTTGAAATATTACTAAACAAATAGAGATCTTTTAATTGTACGTCTATTAAAATACTTTTATTAAAATTTACATATTTAATTTAATCCCCGTTAGTCAGGTAAGATTTCCTCTAGTTGGGTCCCTAAAGAAACTTTCCTTACTACGATTTCGACTTTGAGGTCATGAAACCGGTGGAATACACTTCTCAACTGAGTAACCTCTTCTGAAACTACGACCCTCCCTAACTCCCGTCCTCCTCTTCCCCTACCGGCTCCTACTCTACCGACCTACCGTAGTGACTGAGCTACCTACGCTGAGACTCACTTGAGGTCCTCAACCACTACCTGTCCCTCCGGACCACACGACGCTAAGTACCCCAGCGTTTATCAACACGTACTGATTCACTGACTTGACTTGACTTGACTTGGTAGAAATACCAAAACGATATTTCAACAGATGTATAGTTATAAGTCTAGATAATTGTATAAAATCTATTTTTATTGGAGAAATTTTACAAGGAGACCAAATTAACGATATAAAGACAACACTAAAACATAAAACATATAAAATGTTTCACATACATGAATCAACGAGTCAACACAGAATGAGAAACATTGGGGTACCTGATATCGGGGGATCCGAGGATACAGGTACTTTAAAAGGTCCGTTCTTACGAACTTACCCAACGGTAAAGGATGAAGTCTCCTAGAAGGGTTTGTCCCTAACTTGGACGTAGAGGACGTAGAGGATGAACCGTCCGTTTAAGAAATAGTGACACGGTGGACCCTTCGGTATAAAAAATTATTGTCACAACAAAAAATGAATTATACGTACTATAATTTACTTGAATTCGAATAAGAGAAACAATCGAAGTTCACTAGTCAGTCGTTCGAACTATTATGGATACAGTTAGTCGTACGAGATAGAAAATAACTAAAATAGAGAAGAGCCAAAAAATAATAAAGACGTACTAGTCTAGTACACAAAGAATTATAATGAAACAGTGTTAAAGATGTAGAAGATTATAACCATTGAATCAATTTATATAAATTACGATTTGTCTTTTAGAATCCAACTGAGAAGACTTCAATGAAACATCAACAGATGTCGAATAAAAGATAATATAAAGAGTCCTTTTTGAGGATCATAGTTGTAAGAATCCGAGAACGTACAATTATTGACAGATTTTAGAGGGACAACTGAGTCTACCAGTTCTTAGACGGACGTCACGTCCTCTGAACCCAAGTTAGGGACCAAATGGGACCTCTTTCTTTACCGATGGGTGAGGTCATAAGAACGGACCTCTTAAGACACCTGTCTCGTCAGATCGTTCGATGACAGGTACCCCAACGTTTCTCAGTCTGCTGACTCTCTGACTGTGAAAGTGAAAAGTACTAGAAATATGAACTTCCTGTCAAACCGACCTATATTTAAAAAATGAGTATAAAAGAAGGGAATTTTTATCAAAGAAACTACCTCAAGAGACCGTCAGGTTATCAATCCTGAACTACAAAAGTGACGACACCTGACCTAAGTTAGGGACCAGTCCCTTGATTCTAGGACGTTCGGTACGCCACACCGATTTTTCTTAAAAAAAAGAAACTCTTAAGATTATCTTTAGGTTAAAAGGAAAGAATAATCGTTAAACTTAAAGAAACATACAAATACATTGAAGAAGAGAATAATTTCAGAGTTACAAAGAGTAAACTTAAGATAAAAGTGATCATTTGTCACACGGAAAATATGTACACCAGAAAATAAAGTCCTAAATGACGGGATCGTTGAACAAATTTTGTGTGAACTTAATAATTGTTGTACTTTTTTCACACTTTTCTTACACTTGGGTACCTTTTGTTATTTACTGTATGAAAAATTTTTTATATAGTTGAGGAACAGATAAGTGAGCTGTTTCGATCAACATCGTTACAATTCTACTGAGACCATTAGTCATAGTAAATCATAGTTTCACATGTCTATGACCACAATTTGACGGACTTAAATTTATGATCAGAATAACGAAATAATCGACACGTGAGAATCCGTTATATAAAAAAAATTGTGACGAAGTTAAAATACTGATATTTACTTCTATTATCACGTAAAAATATTTTAATTTATTCTGTTCGTTGTATGTCACGAATTTGTGACTATTACGACTATAGTTTTAAGATATTCCCGGTATTCATAAGTAAAAGTCATGTCTAAAATTACTTGAGGTATTCGATATTAGTAACCTATTAAAATCAAAAGTCAAAAAAAACACGTTAGTGTTTTAGGTAAACATATTCCCTACTTCACATTCCATTACTTTTCGTCTACTCGGTTTCATCTCCTTTATATTGAACGTCAAACCCCCAATGAATACACGAACTCGGGTAGATAATTAATAATTATAAACATTCTACCCTTGTCATAAAAGTGACTCGAGACAAAGAGGTAGAAAGGGTCCGTAAACAGAGTAAGAGAAACTGACCGACAGAACAGGAATAGTAACTTCTTAGACCTCCATTATTGAAGGAAGTGACCCATTCTAGGAGCGTCATATGAATCCCTGAGGGTCTTGTGACAATGATTGAAGACGAAATTAAGAGAAATATAAGACACCACTAAAAGACTAATGTACCGTAATAGGGGGGATCTTCGTTGAATTGCGTTCTTTACACAAAATTTTGATCAAAGATATTATGGACTACAAAACACCAATTTGTTACATAAAAACAGTTTAAATATAAGAGATTTCTTACTGACATTCCTGTTTTACCTTTTTATATTTACTTCAAAAGGACCTTTGTATAAATCACATTTCACAAATTATTAATATTTATTACTTTGGGTCAAATCTCTAAACTTAACTACCTTGTCACAGTAAGTTTTAGATTTATCTAAGTGGTGACATTTATCTCCTTAGTTCCTGTCGGTGAAGTAAAATTATACGGAAAAGTTTGGTTTGTTATCATCATATGATTTATCGAAATTTTATGGTTTCAACGGAAAAATTCTCCGTCTATGTAGAAATACACAATCAAATAGTTCAAAAGTAAACAAACTCCTCGTTGGTTATCCGACAAGTGAAATGGAAGGAGACATTATACATATTTGTAGAGGTTTTCGGATGTGTGGAATAGAGACTCGAGGAATTGTATTGACGTTTATATTTACGTCAACATTTAGAGAGACGAGATAATTGCTTTCACGTCTGGTGAAGAGGATAATTACATCCCATATTTGAAAGGTGACCATTGGAATACAAATTCCATTTCCTCTGTGTATACTTTTATAACAACATCTATTTTACATTTTCGACATACCTACCTTTAATAAACCTTTTATAATTGAGTTATAACATTTTAAACAGTAATAAAAAAAAGTGTAGACAGAACTCATAGAACGGGTAGAGGTTATATAGGTAATAATAGTATCATCACTATAAGATCGTCTAACCCGTTACTCAGAATCTCTTATTAATCCTCTATCATTATCATAGGGTACCTGTCTCTTCGGACCATCCGACGTCAGGTACCCCAGCGATTCAGCCTGTGCTGACTCACTGAAGTGAAAGTGAAAAATGAAAGTACGTAACCTCTTCCTTTACCGTTGGGTGAGGTCACAAGAAAGGACCTGTTAGGGTCCCTACCCCCTCGGACCACCCGACGACAGATACCCCAGCGTGTCTCAGCCTGTACTGACTTTACTGAATTGTCGTCGTCGTCACTATCATATTTAACGTAATCGAACATGTTACCGAAGTATAAGGAATTATTTTTTCAAATCGAATAAATTCTTAAGTTACTAATAAAAAATTCTATAGAATTTTGAAAAAGTTAATATAATGAGATATTATAAGACGAGAGTATGGGGTTATGGATAATGTACAAATGGAGAAGAAATTCTGTATGAAGGTACTAAGAAAGGGAAGTGAAGACGGAATATGAAAAGATAAAATACAAATAAAGACTTAACAGAGAACACACTGTTAACAGTAATCAAAGAAATACTTTCGGTATAATGACCCTAAGGATATATATTACGTGTCACGAACCGTGATCGTCAAGTTGACCTTTCATCTTAATGTACCAGGGACTGTTAGATCCCTTTTCATCAGTTACATTCAATCCAAAAGGACGTAAAGACCGTGACATGGTCTACACGTTGTTTAAAATGGGAAATAGTAAAGGGACAGAGGTGTGATAGAAGAATTTTTCTTAGACGTAAAGGGAAGAAAAATTTTTCAGATATAGGTCTTGTTGACTATTCATCCGTCACCTAGACCACTAAGATATTGCATTGGTAACCTTGTCTCTATACCAATACTGGGTTCGACTCCGTTTTGTAAAGGGAGAGGTCCTAGAATCCTAGACTTGAGTTTTAACTAAATCAACAACAACCGTGAAGTTACTGTTCTACCATTTTTCTTTCTTCGGATATATCACTCACGAACGATGCAATTATTTCTTAGTCCTTTTTTGGGTGCTTGTCTTAACAGTTTTCTTTATCTTTTAATTTTTGAAAACCAAGGATTTATAAAAGTGAAACCCTCAGAACCGTTGTAGAGATTACAAGAAGATTATGTAAAAAGGTCAAACGAATTCAATTTACTCAAACACATGGAAAGATGGTTTACAATTGTACTGTCTTAAAATACCCTGTCGTCCCGATATTCCTCGGTTGAAGACCCTTTTTAACATCTCGTAATTCTTTCACTTTTAGCGTTTTTTTTTTTTTTTTTTTTTTTCACTTTTAGGGGAGTAAACTTCGTCCCCTTACCAGAATGAATACCTACTACTATGTTAATCGACAAAGGACATAAAACAACCACGTTTACTTCTGACCTAGAATGGCTAGAATGGTTTTTCCACTAAAGGGTCGGGTTTCTTCCCATATCGTAACGTTTTTATTTTTAGAGAATGCTTTTCGAAATAATCAGATTCAACAGATTTTTAATACTTTAACAACTTTAGGTCTCGTTCTTTAGTCAATTTACGGTACAACTTAACTTCGACAACTTAAGAGACAGGAAAGTGTGTAGACACCGGTTTGACCTGTCAAATCGTTTTTTCTAAGACTGAAAACCTAACCATACTCACGCTTCCATGTCCACTACTTCCTCGGGTCAAAAGGATCCAATAGGTTACAAAAAGAACACACGTAGAGTTTAACTTATTTGAACAGTGTCAAAGAGTTACTGAAGTTATTTGACCCGATCATAAGTCATCAGTCGTTTCATTACAGAGACGAAAACTTATACGATAGATCCAACCGGTATTGAAAAGAAGGTTCCTCATTCGGAGAAAATTAAAGTACCGAAGTCTTTATTTCAGACTGTGACAAAGGTGACAAAGAGGTAGATAAAGGGCACTTCACTAACCTGGCCTACGGTACTAGAAGTAAAAGACTTACAACTCGAAATTTGGTTGAAAAAGTGAGAGGAGAAAGTGAAAGTAGTTCTCCGAAAAATCAAGGAGAAGTGAAAGACGGTATTCCCACCACAGTGGACGTATAGACTCCATTAACTACAAAGAGGGCTGTTAGAACTAAGGTCGAACACTAAGAAGGTCGGGTCGCAAAGAGTACTACATGAGACGTATCTTCAATTTATTCGTCCCACCGTTATATGTCGGAACTGCATGAGGAAAAGGATAAACCTTGGTCAGACAACAAGGTACAGGTCAAGAGTGACAACGAAGGACTGGACGTATGTCTAAAGAGTTCTCCGTCCAGTCCACCAGACCATAAGGGTAGAGAACTTCTTAAAAGGTGTCAAATAACACTAGGTGTGTCAGTTTCCGAAACCGTATCAGTTATTTCGTCTTTATCTACAAAAAGACCTTGAGAGAACGAAAAAGGTACTAGGTCGCCTACAACCGTTAAACTAGAGACCAAGGAGACGGAAAAGATTTTGGTCGAACTTGTAGACCTTCCAGTGTCAAGTGTATAACAACTTCGGACCGAACCTCTTAAAACTCGCAATGAAATGATCGTACACTCTACTCACGTTAACACACCATCAAACTCGTAAGAAACTGTAACGGAAAGAAACTCTAACCTTACTTTTCACTGGAAAATGTCAGGACACCGGTGACGACTCAAAAGGTTTAAAGGACCGTATTACTCACGTCGGGAAAGTGTCGTAGTAGAAAGTCCTAATCTTTCTTGAGTTGACCTTAAGGTAGTGGAGGTGATCGAAACAAACATCACTACGAAAGATGTCGGGTGAACTGAAGTATAAGGTCCTACAGACCGAGATCTACTCACTAGTGTGGTAGCACTAATAGGTCCAGCACTTCTAGAAAAAACATGTCAAGAAGACACATAAGAACGGTGGAGAAGAATTATAGAAGACGAAGACAATCCAGGTATGGTAAAGACAGGAAATAACTCGGGTAAAACGTACTTTACAAGGGAACCATATAGATTAAAAGAACTTCTCTAGAGATCAGAAAGGGTAAGACAACAAAAGGAGATCAACAAACGTAACTAACGACTTCTTCCGAAAGGATAGAGAAGAACGATAAGAAACCTTGAGACGTAAGTCTACGAATACAGAAAGGAAAAGAGGAAACGAAAAGCGGAGAGAAGAAAAGTGTCGATAAACATTCGGGAGGGGTCTGTCGGTAAAACGAAAAAACGTAAAGAAAAGGTACCCCTACCAGAACTAGGGACAGAGGACATGTTACAGTGTTTGGAGTCTCTGTAATGAAACGGTTGATTCCGGGCAGATCAGTTCCGATACCAAAAAGGTCACCAGTACATACCTACACTCTCAACCTGACACTTCTTCCGACTCGCGACTTCTTAACTACGAAAACTTGACACCACAATCTCTTCTGAGAACTCTCAGAGAACCTGACGTTCCTCTAGGTTGGTCAGATAAGACTTCCTCTAGTCGGGACCCTAAAGAAACCTTCCTTACTACGATTTCGATTTTGAGGTCATGAAACCGGTGGAGTACACTTCTCAACTGAGTAACCTTTTCTGAGACTACGACCCTCCCTAACCCTCGTCCTCCTCTTCCCCTGCTGGCTCCTACTCTACCGGCCTACCGTAGTGAACTACCTGCACTCAGACTCACTTGAGGTCCTCAACCACTACCTGTCCGTCCGGACCGCACGACGTTAAGTACCCCAGCGTTCCTCAGCCTGTGCTGACTCGTTGACTTGACTCAACTCATAAGTCATACCCGGAAACCCCTTGACCGTAAGGAGTGTATACCACTCTTGTGTAACATCTTGACATGTAATAATAGAGCGGAGACAACTGACACAGTAGGTAAATAAATCAGTAATTAGAAGAGTAAGTAGTCAAAGGAAAACTTGTCACTCACCCAAGAACCTTGAGAAATCTCGTGTCTCTTACGTTATCACTTATTTTGTCTTAAAGAGAAACACCTCGAATATGAGATTATCCTCTCTCTAAAGTCTGTCATACTTCTTTTATTTCATTCCCTTATCTTTCACTAACAACCCCACCTCCTCTATGTAATAGATCCCCCTTAGTTCCCTTAAGCGATAACGTTACCCTATTGACTCGACTATGAGTTATTCTTTTTCAGTTTCTCGTAAAATTCCTTGTCTTTATGTTCTCATTTCTACGATTTTACCCTTGAATCACACAAGAGGACCTCCTTTCTTCCAAGTCTTATCGACCTCGGGGTCTTTTCTACCACTGATGACACTCTCTAATATAGTCTTTGTAATAGCTTCAGTGTATTATATGTTGGATTATCCGGGACAATTTCGTCAACCTAAAATAAAGTTAATACTGACGTTTGTAATTTCTGAATATTCGTCTTCTCTTTATATTTGAGTTAACTCGAAATTTTTCTGTATGAGATATACGAAACTTGTTCTCCTTTACTTCACCCTGTTCTCTCCTTCCATCTGTAACGTTATAAGATCCACTGTCCTTTCACCGAACCGACGTCACCTCTACGACTATTCACGGATACTCTTATACGACCTACACTCCTCCTTCATCTTCTTTTACTGATTACTGAAAATCTGGACAACGGACTCGTACACACATCTACACTACGGTGTTGTCTCTGACCTTTTCCACTTTCTTCTTCCCTTCTACAGTTCTTGATCCAAAATTTAATATATTCTAAATCCTTCAGATAAGTCTTCGGTTCTCATTTCCGACTCCTTTGTTGACCTAAATAACCTCGAGTATCCACGTAAAACCCATGTCTTTATTTAACACCTTAGTAGTTGTATATCTATTGTAAATTTTGGTTCTCGTTCTGACCTACTCACTCACTCACTTCAAATCCATTCACCTTTATCTATTCCGATAGATCCTAACACGAGAGTCTGTGACTTCACAAAAATCAGTCCCTCTTTTTCTCTTCGGTCACTTCCTGTGACCCCTCATAATGTATCAGTCCCGTCTACCATCCTTTCATATAGAGTTCCTTCACACCAATTCTCCAAACCATTCTCCTCTTATCTTGACCGGTATACTAAACCAGTTTTCCCGACGGTATTCTCTGGACTTATTTCTCTACACTTGGGTCGACCTCACCAGAAATCCTCTCCTTATCTCTTCATCTCAATCATTAGTATCTATTTAGAAAACTCTCACAGATACGACTTCTCAATACCTCTTTACACCTCTTTTTAGTTTCTTCTAAGAATAAAAAATTTGTCTTATTTTTCACTGAAACATACGACTACTCTTACTAGGTCCTCACTCTCCCTTTGATTACAACGACTTTTTCCCTTACCACCCTTTACCGTCCCTTCTTATGATACTCTTCCGTTCTTCCCTGTCCGATACCTCGTCATGACGTTTTGTCTGTGTATTAGACTCCGTGTATACATTAAATTTCAAAAAGATAACCAGTATAAATATTTTTCTGTATCACATGTTATATTATTTATACTAATTATAGTGATACAATTATGTATTTTCAACAATTCTGTCATTTAGGATTTCCAAGAGTAGTATTCCTTGTTAAAAAAAGCTAAAGAAATTAAAACATAGATGAGTTCTACAACCTACACGTGTTTGAATAACACTATTTGTAAAGTACTACATACATTCAGTTTATTCATACAACAATAACAACAATCTAGTGATTCAGGACAGGTTGAGAAACGTTGGGGTACTTGACATCGTGTGATCCGAAGGGATAGGAAGTGATAGAGAGTTTCAAACGAGTTTGAATACAGGTAACTCAACCTGTAGGTAGAGTAGATAGGTTGGTAGAGTAGGAGATGGTGGGACAAAAGAAAAACGGAAGTTAGAAAGGGTCGTAGTCCCAGAAAAGGTTACTCAATCGAGAAACGTAGTCCACCGATTTCAAAACTTCGAAGTCATAGTCAGGTAGGTTACTTATAAGTCCTAACTAAAGGAAATCCTAACTGACCAAACTAGAGGAACGTCAGGTTACCTGGGAGTTCTCAGAAGGGTCGTGATGTCAAGTTTTCGTAGTCAAGAAACCACGAGTTGAAAGAAATACCATGTTGAGAGTGTAGGTGTGTACTGATGACCTTTTTGGTATCGAAACTGATATGTCCGGAAACAGGTGTTTCACTACAGAGACGGAAAATTATACGACAGATCCAAACAGTATCGAAAAAAGGTTCCTCACTTACTGAATTACAGTGCCGACGTCAGTGTCAGACGTCACCAAAACCTCGGGTTCTTTTATTTTAGACGGTGACAAAGGTGAAGAGAGGGTAGATAATCGGCACTTCACTACCCTGACCTACGACACTAAAATCAAAAAACTTACAACTCAAAATTTGGTCGAAAATCAATTGAGAAATCACGGAGAAGTAAAAGATGGTAATCTCAACATAGTAGACGTATAGACTCCACAGTTATAAAAAGGGTCGTTAGAACAAAGGTCGAACACTAAGTAGGTCGGACCGTAAAGGGTACTACATGAGACGTATATTCAATTTATTCGTCCCACTGTTATATGTCGGAACTGGATGAGCAAAGGGTTAAAACTCGGTCAGGTAACAAGGTACGACGACGACGACGACAATTCAGCGAAGTCAGCACAGGTTGAGAAACACACGATGTGGAATTTAAATATGTCACGACACACACGATTCAGAGAAGTCGTTTATGAGAAACCCCGGTATACATGACACCGGGTGGTCCAAGGAGACAGGTAACCTAACAGGTCCGTTCTTATGACCTCACCAAAAGGTCAGGGAAGAAGTCCCCTTGAAGAACTGGGTCCCCAACTTCGACGTAGAGAATGTAGAGGATACAACCGTCCTCCGTAGAAATGGTGTTCACAGTGGACCCTTCACGTATACCACGACACCGAGTTCATATAAAGTTATTTCGACCTTCTTTCGACCTTCTTTTCTACACTTTAATTTTTAAAATAAATTAGTGTTTATAATTTTATAATAAAGTTGTACATAAATTATAATTTAATAACTCTATCAAAAATAATAAAAATAGTATAATCCAGATTTTAAACCACATGTAAAATGTGAATATCGTGTGTAGTTAAAACTAATCAACACATAATTCACTGATTATCAGTGTATTTTGATTACTGTTGACATAACCTGTCATGTCTAGATCTAGTATCTATCTTCTAAACCGTACTGTATTTACTTACCTTTAAAATAGGTACCAGGGTAGTGAAGTACCTTTTATCTACCCCTTTGTCACCTTTGTTACCGACTGAATTAAAAAGACCCGAGGTTTTAGTGACGCCTACCACAAACGTCGGTACTTTAATACTAGATTACATATAGGTCTTTTGATTCTAGTACCGTAGGTCAGGTGCTTCAATTTTATGGGAACGAGGAACTTTCCTTTCAATACTGGTTGGATCTATCGTATAATCTTTCGTCTCTGTAATGAAACGGTTGTTTCCAGGTAGATCAGTTCCGATACCAAAAAGGACACCAATACATACCTACACTCTCAACCCGATCTTTCTTTCGACTCACGACTTCTTAACTACGAAAACTTGACACCATAACCTCTTCTGAGAACTCTAAGGACACCTGACGTTCCTCTAGATTGCTCAGGTAGGATTTCCTCTAGTCAGGACCCACAAGTAACCTTCCCGACTACAACTTCGACTTTGAGGTTATGAAGCCGGTGGACTACACGTCTCGACTGAGTAACATTTTCTGGGACTTCGACACTTTCTAACTCCCGTCCTCTTTGTCTACTATCTCCTACTCTACCAACCTACCGTAGTGGTTGAGTCACCTGTACCCAAACCCACCTGAGGCCGTTAACCACTACCTGTCCCTCCGGACCACACGACACCAAGTACCCCAGGGTTTCTCAACCTGTACTGACTCACTGACTGGACTTGACTTGTACTCCTTACTATCTTTAGGTATACGTTTTTGATAAAACGACCACCCTCAAACTCCACTAAAAGTAAACTGATATACAAAAATATGTTCCAAAAAATTTTTCACAATTTCTAAAATTTCCTTCTCCCGTTCCGTCTTAACACTTTACCGATAAAACCTCTCATCTTACACCGAGATTGTAATCCAAGTAATCGACGCTGTGTGACCTTTACCCATTTCAAGATCAAGTTCAAAAATGAATGTGTTTTCGAATACTCATCACCGGTCTAAACTGAGAAAGGAAACCTGTCTACGTACAGTATCTTGTCATTTCGGAACTTTCTAAAGATCATAAATTATAATCGAACAGTAGTCACCTCTGGAGATTCGTTATAAATGACAGAGTCGTTTTTTTTTTTTTTTTTTCACACTACTTATCTCCGGTTACGAACTTGAGTTCAGGGGTATAGGAGAAAGAAAGAGGGGACACAGACCATACTTCGTATTATCTTAGTCACCCATCTCCTATCGTTAAAAGGTGATACACTTATCTTTTCACCTTCTTCGAAGGAACGTCTTTCTTACTTACTTCGTGTACATTTTTCTCTTTACTCTCTGGTTGTCGGGGTTCTCTAAACTCTCTTTCTAAAACCAAGGTCAGGGACCAAGATAAAGGAAAGTTCAGATGACGAAAAGAACCAAAACTCAAGGTTCCGTATCGGGGATAGGATGACTATTTATTTAGTGAAGACAAAAATAACAGGATCAACTTCACTAAAGACACTAAACGTCGGGACGGAAGAAGGACACCTCCCTATTACTCCAGGACTCAAATTACACCTAAATCAACCAGTCAACAGTTCTTACTGGTATGTTCCACGACTGACTCTTCTACCCTGACCGCACATCAGTACCTGATCTCTCTTGAGTACCACGGATGGTGAAATAGAATAAAATTTTTATAAATAGACAACCGGGTTAAATACGTAGTAGTAAAATCTTATATTTCTATTACGGTGTCCATTTTAATAGTTTTTTTCAGATATTAAGATTATTTGTGTTAACTGATGATAAAAGAAAAACTGTCTAGTAAATGACTTAACTTAGACCAGAAGTATATCGAAAAACAGTGTTTTTAGTCCCTTCTCTCTATAAAACTAATAACATCTTTGTGTAATGACGTTTCTTGAGATGAGTAAGAGGAACGGAGGAATTGACGTAAACTGGAGAAAGAAATAAAGAAAAGGAACTCTTAAGAGTAAATCGGAAATAAGGAATTTAAAAGAAATAACGACAGAAGTTTTACCTTCACGTAAAAGTGAGACCTCTACGTCAATACGAGAACCTTAGAGTCACGCTTTGAGCCGAGTCCGAGAACGACCTAGGAGACATCTCTGTCCCGATGGCGACAGTCCCTCTAAAGTTCTGATTCTCATAAAATTTAAAAGAGTCGTATCTCTTATGAAGGAACCCTCGACGAGATTACGGAGTCGAATCTCTGTCGGAGACCTTGACTTCCGGTCGAGTTGTATCGACAGTGACATCATCGTTGGATTTGTCTTAGAACCTTTTTTTCTTTCGTAACTGTGTCCCAAAGACGTCAAAGAAGAAGACACCTTACATTGATCAGACCCCGAATTGACACCTATTTTGTCGTAGGGTTCTTCGATCTCAATTTACGGTCTCTGAGGACTTTTGTCTTCTTTCCGACAGGAGTTAAAGTTCCAGAAACGAAAACCGTCGAGGACACCATCACACCATCCTCTTCTTTAAAAGGGACCTGAACCGTGACACTTCTCATACTTGACACTCTAGGATAAAAATGACAGTTAAAAGACAATGATGACACTCGATTTATTACGTTGGATAAGTGGTCGGGTCTCTCCAAAAGTTAAAACAAAAATAATATGACTTTTGAGAGAACTATGAGTGTCACTCAGACATCCCCTCGTCATTGTGTTGGACATAGACGAAGAAGTTAAATCCTTTAGAACAACTTATACATTACCCCGTCGACCCTACCTAAAAATATCTTCGGTGTACGTACGTATACTTCGGTCCGTACAAAAAGAGTGAGTGGAGAAAGTAATCGGTCGAAAGAATAAGATAGTCTAAACAGACACGTTCACAGTTTTATGATGTCAAATACGGTTTAGTGCGTGTAAACAGAAGGTAAATCGTTTCTGTGTGGATGTACGTCCACTATCAAATACCATGCATGTCCCCTAAAAGAAAAGAAATAGAACTTACGTAAAGAATAAGGACATTGTTTCTTTTATCATCAACGTCAAATGACTTGTAGATACATAAATAATATGACAGAGGATCGTACTAAGTACTCCAGTCCCTAATAGAGGTGAACAAGTGGGGACTCGATATAACGAACACTGTGATGTTTTCAAATAACTTACTTGTTTAATGTCCGTAAGGAACCTCTATGACACCCAAGTTAAAGTCTGGTGACGTTATTTCTCTTATACCGTTATTTCGTTTAGTGTCTTTACAAAAGCAAAGGGTCACTTTTATTTTCAATACCAATGTGATCCGGATTCACACGTTATCGTAATATAGTTACTTTTGTTGTACGTATGGAATTAAATTTTTATGAAATAACGATTTTTTACGATTGACAGTGGACTGTTACGTCCCAATGAAGTTTCGAAGTTAAACGTTTGTTACGTCATAGACGTTTCGGGTTATTTCACTCCTTACGTATATAAACATAAGTGTCCAACTTTGTGGGAACGTATTTATCTAAAATGAGAGACGCAAAGTATTTTCCTCTTTGTTTCCAAGTCTATTCAATGGTGAACTTTCAGTGTGTTACTTACTTATTTCTTTCTCAACTGGAAGTTTGGTCAAAACGAACGAAGATAGTAGTAGGAGGGATGGGGTGACACAAAGGAGTTTGTATTGAAACTACACCTTCAGTTGGTAAAAAGACTACCCAAGTCCCAATTAGGGTACGAGACAATGTAAATTCCCTCGGTATACACTGCAAAAGAAATGGTAAGTTTTTAATCTCATTCCCTCTATGAACGACTAAAAAGAGATAATGAGTCTATATGTTTACTTTCAAATACATTTACACAATTGAGTCAACAAATCCAAGTTTAAACGAAATCTTTGACTCAATTGATGAGGGGGAAAAAAAACGGGAAATAATAATAAAAAATAAAATAAAATGTTATGAGATAACCAAAACGGTATGTAACTGTACTTAGACGGTGCCCACATGTACTCAAGGGTTAGGACTTGGGGGGGAGGGTGGTAGGAGTGGGATAGTAGAGAGACCCAGTAGGGTCACATGGTCGGGGTTCGTAGGACATAGGACATAGTTTGGATCTGACCGCTATCTTACCTATTCTTTCAACACCATGTATATGTGTTACCTCATAATGAGTTGGTAATTGATGGGGGAAAAGGACACGAAGAGGACATTCGGACAGAACAACGAGGTGGGTGGTGTAGGACGAGAGTCTGGGTGAAGGATCCCCAAGGAGGTATTAAAAGGTATTATCACTGTCCTAAACCAACTTTCAGAGAATACTTATGTTGGACTTTTTGAGGTTGTAAAATTACTTGTTTTAAACTAGACTAATTCTAAGAAATAAGTAAAATTAAAGTATTTTAGGAATGGTACTTTTCATTGTCATTTTATACGGTTCTGTGGATCTATAATCTTTGGAATAAAAGTAGATCAATGATGGGAGTAAAAAGAGACAACTTAAGGATGCAACTAACTTAAAAAATAAGACAAGGGAACTTTGGTATACTTAAAGAGACCATAATGGATAAACGTAGGATGAAAAAATCAGGGTCAAGTTAAAGTACAAACAAAACCTCAATAAATAAAAACGATAGGAGGAAGGGGAGGGGAAGTACCCTAAAACAACGAGGATATTTTCGGTGTAAATTAAGAGAGAAGAAGATATATATAAATTAAACGACGAACCTTTTATGGAACTTATTCTTCTTTTCCGACGACCGATAAAGAGGTGATTGTGAGTTTATATCGTAATGGTTGGTGAGATCGTCGTGGGTGTATATGTGTCTGATACGTTTTCTCTATACTTCTGTACAAACATATCAAATAAAGAATCCCTAGAACAAAAAGAAGAGAAATGTAAGGGTAAAAACCGATGATGTAGTAGATAGTAATACAGAAAAAAAAGAAAAAAAAACCATTGTGAAAGTAGAGAAAGTAACTAAAAGGGGTATTATGAAATATGATAGGTTTTACTTATCTAGTACAATTTTAGTAATCCTAAAACGACATAAAATAGAGGGGTCTTCGGTCCCTTCTTTTGACGAACGGCAAAACCATAAAAGTAATTCCGTCTATTCGGTTAAGTCCTCTAATATATAATTACGACCATCAGGTCAAAGATACACCTAATACTGTACAAGACTAAAAATAGAAGAGGTCTATAGTGAAAAAAGAAAAAAACCGTTTCTACTATACTTCCACGACTCTAAGACTCTCAACACCTTTAATTTTTGATTAAACTAGTAACCTACTCACCGTACTTATAGTCAAGGGGAGTGTAAACCGTAGTACTTATAAAGACTCATGGTTAGGTTTGTGTAAGTCGACGACCTATAATCGATACAAATAAGTCCTTATAACGGTCGTCCAACCTCGTTTTTAGAACTTGAACCCCACGTACTATAATAAGACTACCTTTTGGGTGATCTGTCTCTAACTATATCAGTAATTGTCCCTAGGTTTTTGGAATAATCCTTCTCTAAATCCTGTATACCTCACAGGGTCCAGGAAAGAAGTTCTGAACGAACACAAGGTCCTGTTTCTTTATAAAAGTAGTTAACCCAAACATATTTGGAATAAGAGAAATGGAAATGATGTATAAAGATAAGAAATATGACAATACGTGATACCCTGTGTTTACAGGATAGAAACTTTATTTTGTTAGGTCAAGAGATTAATAGAGATAGGTCCCAAAATGTGTATTAAACAAGAATCAGTATTAAAGATTTCTACTAATGGTGAGTTAAAGGTGAATTTAAATTCTAAGTCGACATAAAATAAATAAAAAATGGAGATCAAATATTTCAAAAAGGATAAAAAAAAGTGAATAAAAAGAAACAATTTTAGAAACCTTTCACACTCGAAATTTAGACTAAAATTCCCCAAGTTCTCTTTGTTTAATGTTAGACTTCTGTCATCGATTAGCAGGTCCCGTAAGATTCCTTATTAAACATTTCCTTTGTTACTTCTTGTATCCTGATTCACGATCTCACAATACCGTTTATTTTCAACCGACCAATTCACCTTTGTTAATTATTTCCATAGTGAGAGGATCAAAACATTCTGTTTTGATCTTTGATATGAACGAAAAAGTATTGAAATAAGAGTAGTGAAAGTTACTGGACAGTTAACATGAAGATTTATAGAGAACTTAAACAGGTCAATAGAAATATAAGACACGGAGATAAGAACGGTTGTAAAGGTGTAATGGAGTCACCTTTGGATATTGTCGTAGGATTAACAAGGAGTGAGTAAGTGAGCAACCAAATAATAAAGTAAGTGTGTAATAACTCATGGACACATCCTTATGTATTACGTGTTCTTTCTACGAAAGAAACGAAATTAGTACATCAAATAAGAATTGTTTCTTCGACTCGTTTCACACTACTTATGACATTGTACCTCTTCTGTTTCCGACAGGAAAAGATCGATACTCAAGAGACTTAGTGTTGGTCCCACTCATAGAATTTTAAGTTTATATGTTTATATTAAGTTTATATTTATATTTTAATTTTACATTTAAAGACACTAACTTTTAGAGTGTCATCAAGTTGTAATGGAAAGTTCACCTCCGCCGAGAAAACCGACGAATGAAAATACTGGAGAAGAATAGAGAAATGTTTAATAAAATCCAAAAGAGAGGGTACTGTAGTAAAAAGTGGAATTTCCGAAAAGTTTAGGAGAGTAGACAAAAACGTTTAGAGGGGAGGTAGAGAAAGGAGAATCCAGAGTCAAATCTAAAATAAAGGGGTCGTTTTATAAGGGATTAGAGGTCAGATGTAAACCTTCGAGACACGAGACGACGGTATCGTTGGGTAGAATGGGGTTATTTTATGAGTGTATGGTGACATTTCCGAAGAAATTTCAAGACGGGGAAGACAATCCGGTACTCAAGATACATATAAGATCAGTCAACATAGGGATCCCTGATCATTAGACGGATCCATTTCGTGACTTCTTTATTCACTTGTGTGAAGTAAGTTACAGTAACAATACTCAGGTAAAAGGAGAACTCTCGGAAAGTTTAATCAAGGAAGGAAAGTAGTAGAAGATGGAGAAAGGAAGTCTGAGGTCACTATTGTTCCGAGAAGCTTGATGATTGAAATGTAAATTAACCACACTCAGTTAAGACAAAGTAAGTCTCACTGGAGGTTCATCGTTTATACTGGTATGATAAAGTAACGAAATTCTTTCGTAAAAAGAATTTAAGAAGGGTAACGGATCCTGTATTTAAGGGTTTGATGACTTACTGTATTCTCCGGGAAATTAAAAGGGAACCTCATGAACGTAAAACAACCGAGTACGACAAAGTATGGAGAAAACAAGGATAAGAGATGAGTTAACAGACAAACCTTTTAAAGATGAGTAGTGTTTATTGAAAGAGTTGACATACAAGAGTAACATTCTAGAAGGGGGTCACGATTCCCTTCAATCAGAAAAGGAGGGAACACGATGGTCACACGTAACGAGTAGAGATAACGTCACTGACCATGTACGGTAAAGTTTATAAGTATATCGAAAAAGAAAAGAACATGGACTGGTAAGAAATTAAGAGTCTCAATTTTTAATCTGTCACCGGGGGTTTACCTTAGTGAATACGATTGGAGGTGGAGTGAATTAACTTTGAACTAATATCAAAGTCAGAGGGTCTTTACCTTAGTTTCGTCAGTTAGTCCTTAGTGGACTAGTTGTGATTAATCCAGTGGACGGAATATCTGGGGACGGTAGTGGATTCCCTTTCGTAGGAATGTTATTGGTTACACGAAAATAAAAAAGGGGGATTATATTGAAGGAACAAAGATGAGGGAAAACGGATATTTTTGTAAAGTAAAACATATTGAGAAGTCTCGGGAAACAGACGACCTACCCTACGTCGGGTTAAGTACTTAATAACTTATTTCTGTTATTTTAGAAATAAATAAATAAATAAAATAAATAAAAAAAAAAAAAATCAAAAAATAAAAAATTTAAAATTTTAGAAATTAAGAATGTACGCAAGGGTTTGTACTTGGGGGGAGGGTGGAGGGAGGGGTATTGTAGAGAGACCCAGTAGGGGTACGTGGTCGGGGTTCGTACGACATAGGACGCAGTCTGTATCTGACCGCTAAATTAAGAATGTACTATCATATGTACAATCTTACGGTAAGAGGGTTTAGTAGGGTGGGAGAGGGAGAGGGAGACTCAGGTTTTCAGGTAGTATGTGTAGACACATTTCTGTTATTTTAGAAATTTTAAATGACTTACTTTTTATAACTTTTATGTCTCGTTAGACGACATCGTCGGAATTATTTTAATTCTATATAATAATATCAAAGTAATAGATCTATGAAAACCGTTTTCTGATAGGAAGGTTTAATTTAATGACCGTGTCTTCAATGGATATCCGATTCTACGACCCTTTCTAACTCCCGTCCTCCTCTTCCCCTATTGTCTCCTACTCTACCAACCTACCGTAATGACTGAGCTACCTGTACCCAAACCCACCTGAGACCCTCAACCACTACCCGTCCCTCCGGACCGTACGACACCAAGTGCCCCAACGTTTCTCAACCTGCTGACTCGCTGACTTGACTTTACTTCTACAGTAGTCAGACAGAAAATACTGATTTACTACAAGAATTACGTTAAAAGTAACGACTGGAAACCGTCTCTCTATACGACATCCGAGTGTTAAGACCACTTGAGGAAAAAAATGTATAGAAATGTTTATATAAAGACCATCATGTCACCCAGACCCCCTTTCAAGATATCGAAAAGTATTATTATTATCAATAATAATTTTTAAGTGAATTTATGAAGTCATTGGTAACAAAACCACGTTATATCGAGGTTTCATTCCGACTGATATGTATTAAGGGTTATATTCTTGTTTTTTTATTCGTTGTGGTTGTTCTTCGTACATTTTTTAGTACATAGAATAGACGTGAGTCACAGTCCTAGAGAATTAATAAACTAGTTGTATGAAGAACGAACAGAAGTGAGTGTAGGGACGGTACTCTTTCCTGTTTTGTTTTTCTACCAGACAGTCAGAATAGGATTCATCACAAACGTATCTTAATCTAAACTCACCTTGACAGTAAGAGACTAAATGAGTAAAAGTACCTAGAATATTAAGAGTCCCTGACCTCTTTACCAGTATCGTTTTCTTCATGATGTTTTGGATATTTGTTCGTCTTTTACGTGTCGGTTACGATCGTATTAGAGACTCTTTGGAATTACCTGTAAGAAAATTAAGTGTCCTTTTCCACCAGATTCATTAAATACTTCATGATCGGTCTTTAATTGATACGTAGTCGAAGGTAATATTATCCGAGATGAATTTTACCTGATATCGACTTTGTATAAAGGGTTTAACCTCAGTTCCAGTTTTGTATAAAAACACTATATATACCGTATATCTCCTTTCAAACTATCGTTTCCTTACACGAAACAACTTTGCTTCCAAGACTATTCCAACTCCAATTTTATTATGACGGTTCGTACGGTCGTCGATCCGTCTAAAACTTTAACAATAGGACTCAGTAAAAGAAAGATAGTGGAAATTTCCAAGTTTTCGAAACTGAATCGGGGTTTTGATGACCCCTTTGTAGTTTAACGGGGAACCACATCAAGTTGTTAGTGACTTCGAAGAGTAGAATCTCTCTTTAAAGGTAAAGTTTTTGTGAGAAGAATAAAGACTACTTTTCTTTGTACCTCTAGTATATAAAATTTTAGAGTAAAAGTCTGCTCACACTTCTATACGTCTCTTAAGATTTTGACCGATGTCCCGGTGTCGATTTTTATACACACCACATTGGTCTGAGAAAGTTACCTTAATAAAGATGATAAGGAAACTGTAAAAGTATATTCTTTTTGTTTAGTAAATTCTAATTCCCTAAAATTTATTAAATCTATCTCTGATTAACAATAAATGAACGAACCATTTAAGAAAGAAATTTCTGTTTCTTTAGACTTCGAAAATATATGATAAAAACCGATTTTTCTCTATCTTTATAAGGAATACGTATTTCTTTTTTGAGAGGTATGTACTTCAGACACGGAGTAGTCATTAATAAAGGTTACATCTGTTTATCAAAGTGATGTAAGAGATTATTTAAAAAATTGAAAGTAAATAATAATGTGGGATTTTTACTTTGATAATAAACGATCTAATAAGTCTGACGAGTATTTATGAATAGAGTACTAATAAAAAATAAGGATTGACCTTTACAGAGTAAAATAAGATGTAAGTATTTTTAGAGGAAATGTGTTCCTAAAGGTTTATATTCATAACCAGAGTGCTACCAAACCAAATTTTTTGACATACCACATGCTTTTAGATCAGTGAAGGAAGTATTAGTTTACGCACAAAGGAAGAAAACGACGGTAGGAGATACTCGTTCCTATAGAGTGGTATAGTAAAACTACATTTTTAAACGTCAATTCTTTGTGGAAATACATCAGGTGTACGTCAAAGAATCCTCCTGTGTTTCAAAAGATTCTTTCCCTGAAACTGAGTTCCTTGATTTTTAGAAATTTCTTCTATTTACTTGATTTTACTTTTTGTTTTTGTTTTTGTGGGTTTTGGAAGTCAGGGTCCTTCAGATATAATTGATACACACCAATTTATCTAACAATGACCTCCTAACCGCTCCTGAAGTACCTTATCCACCGAAACCCAAACTCGAACCTTCCCATTTATCCCTTCTTCTTCCCTTGTATCATCCCATTCTATTGGATGAAGTTTTCTTTACTTCTAATCCTTCATATTCTATACCGATCATCAAGGACGGATCCCTTTCCTTCCACTCTACCGTATGAAAATTAACCTAATTCTATGATTCTGTAACGTTCTCAACGGGACGTGGTAAGAAAATTTTTACTGTCGGATATACTGAGTAGTAAGTGTACAAGAGACATCCCTTATACGATACGTGTCCGGACATGATATTAATTGTCCGAAAGAAACTTTTTATTCTTACTGAAAGAGTAGTGGGGGTCCACTTCCCGACCCTCGTCATTTTTTATAGGACCTTTAATTAGAACTTTTGTTCTACAACTGTATGACTACACTGACTACCTTTTGGTAAACACTGACAAGGGTATTGGTTTCGGAACTCCCTCAACGATTTTTTCCCGTAGTGATCGACTTCCCTATTTGTTTCAGTACTTTGCGGACTTCCAAACTGGAACTCTTAACACGTGACTCTAACATTTCTTGTCTATAGAAATCTCGCACTTATTTCTTCATTTTCAATTGTTATTTTCTGTACGTTCCTAATCCTAGACCCGAAAACGGACCCTTACCGTAGTCGGGTAACTAGGGGTGAAATAAAGACTTAGAAGAAAAAGGAATAAGAAGACGTCGTGGCGAGGGAGTCCATTCAAATAACAACCCGACCGGGGTTGTAAGAGGTTATATTAAGTTCGAAAAGAAACATATATCAATCTTTTGAGATATTAATTTCTTTTAAGTCAGAATAGTTCTTTCTTGGTTTGGAGTGTTAGTTACTATTAAAAGATTGTTTTCTTCACTTATTGTCACGATGAGTTTCACACAAGACCTGGTAAATTTGATAACCATTGGTTAGGTGTTTTCTATTCACATATTTAACTCTCATCCCAAATCTTTCAGAAAACAGTCATGTTATACTGGGGTTATAAGTTCGAGTACTGTTCACCGGAACAAAAAAACTTGTCACAGATAATTATCTTACCAAACTCATATAACTTGAGTAGAGGACCAAGTATCCACTTTGTTCGATCATGTAAAACTAACACAAGTCCCCTGGTGTATAGTAAGACACCTCCCAATTTTTACTTTTTTTTTTCAAATAATAATAACAAAAAATTTGGTGTTTATCGATCTCTTCACGGAATTATTTCTCAATTCTCCCTGTAACTAATTAGATAAAAGACTTTTATAAATAGAGTACGGATGACATATGACAAAAAATCGACATCTACTCATACAAAGAGTAGACGCGTCCACGTCCTCCCGGATCTCCTCGATAGGGTGCAACTTCCAGTTCTTCCCGCCGTCACTCCTCTATGGGGAGCAAGTTCCATTCCTCGTTGTCGACACGAAACGACCTCGTCGACACTTCTCTATGGGGTGTGGGTTCCATTGTCTTTGGGTTCATTCTACCGTCCACAACGTTCTCCCGTAGTCTCCCGTTTGTGTGACTTTGGTATGAGTGTCTTTTGATCAGTTAGATTAGTGTGATCCTGGTGTCGGAAGAGATTGAGTTACTTTGATTCGGTACGGGCACCCCGTTGGGTTCTGTCCGTCCAGTACCACCTCTCCAGACTGTCTTACAACAGGTGACCTCTTCCCTTACCGTTTGGTGAAGTCATAAGAACGGAACTCTTGGGGTACTTGTCATACTTTTCCGTTTTACTATCCTATGACTTTCTCCTTGAGGAGTCCAGTCATCCACGGGTTGTACGGTGACCTCTAGTCTCCTCTTTATTGATGTCTTTCTTACTTCCCTACCTCGGTTTCGTTTTTGTTATGGGTCGACACCTACACTGACTACTGTCTTCGTTCCAGGGTACGACATTTCTCGTTATAACGTATCCTTGGACCTTACAGTCCAGGTACTTAGTTCCGTTTAACCTTCATCAGTTTGTTCTCTACCGTTCTCACTTGTAGCTGTAAGATCCTTAGTCGCTTGATTTTACCTGACCTTACCCACTTAAATTGAGTCTACTGGTAATATAGATGATGACGCCCGTCCTTAGGGAGTCTTCTCTACCTCATCGGTAGTACCAGTTGTTTTCTCAGGTTTTACGTCATGAACCTACGTTAGAGTTTTTGCTGTCTTACTAGAGACAAGTAAAGGTTCCGTTTCGTAAGTTATAGTGTCATTCTACCTCCGAGTTGTGGTCCCAGAGGTACTGTGTTCGTCGATACGGTGGAAGTACGAATTAGGAGTGACCCCGTCTCGACGGTGTTCGTTTTTTTTTTTTTTTCAGAGCTTAGATACGTAAGTCCCATCGAAGTCAGTACAGGTTGACAAACACTGAGACATTTGACACCGGACAGTCCGAAGAGACAATCCCCCAAAGAGGTCCGTTCTTATGATCTCATATAACCGGTTATAACCAATGGTACAGGAAGATCTCGTGATATGAAGAATGACGGTATCGACGGTTGAGGGGACTCATGGATCACGACGGTCTTGACGACACTGGATTCGTCGACGTGGTGGAGACGTGGACCGGGAGTGACTCCCTCTGGGTTCAGGAGGTCCCGTCGGAGTCCTCGTTTAGGGTGACCTACTGGGTGTACGTCTCCATCTTTATTTTGGTGTTAACTTTGGGTCCTCGTTACGTCGATTCCTTCTTCTGGGTTTTGGAGAGGTGGTCGACATGTTCGACGTCTAATTTAGGTGTGTTAGTTGATCCGTCCGACACAGATACCTTTATATTTTCCGGTAACTCTCGAGGGTGTTTTCTTTTGTGTGATCAAGACTATCGACACCTGTATCCTCCGTTCTTGTGTGTCCTCATCCTGGTCTAATCTTAGACTCGACGGGGGTGTCACTCAGGTCTTTGGTCGTGTCACAACCTCCCGTAGGATCCTTCCACTCTCCCTGACACTGAGGGTCACTCCCTTTTCTATGACTGTCGTCACTGAGTTCTTTTNAATTAAGAATGTACGCAAGGGTTTGTACTTGGGGGGAGGGTGGAGGGAGGGGTATTGTAGAGAGACCCAGTAGGGGTACGTGGTCGAGGTTCGTACGACATAGGACGTAGTCTGTATCTGACCGCTAAGTTAAGAATGTACTATCATATGTACAATCTTACAGTAAGAGGGTTTAGTAGGGTGGGAGAGGGAGGGAGACTCAGGTTTTCAGGTAATATGTGTAGACACCCCTAAAAAAAAAAGAAAAAGAAAAAGAGGAAAGGAGGGGTGGAGTTGGGGAGTAACATCAACAGTTAAAATAACCGTAATAGTTTAGATTAACTCGAAAACTTAAAAAAATTTTGGTATGAAAAATAACAATAATTGGAGACGGAGATACTACCGGAAAACGTCAAGACACCTCAAAAGGATAAAAAAGAAGAAGAAGAAAAAAAGAAAAAAATTAAAATTAAAAAATTTTGGATTATAATAAAAAGGATGTAAATAAGGAAATAAATTATCGAGTCAAACATTTCTTAGGTAGACGTTACGTCCTCTGGGACCAAGCTAAGGACCCAGTCCTTCTAGGTGACATCTTCCCTATCCGATGGGTGAGGTCATAAGAACCCGAAGGGAACACTGAGTCGACCATTTTTTAGACGGTGTTACGTCCTGTGGACTCAAGTCAGGGACCTAAGCCTTCTAGGGGACCTCTTCCCTTTCCGATGAGTGAGGTCATAAGACCGTACCTCTTAAAGTACCTGACATTTCAGGTACCCCAGTGTTTCTCAGTCTGTGTTGACTCACTGAAAGTGAACGAAAAGAATGACAAGAAAAGGAGAACGTCAATTAGAAATTACATATATTTAGAAGAAATAGATGGAGATAAATCGAAACGTATAGATAAGAAAGAAAGGAAAAAAAAGTTCTATAAACAATCGAAACGAAAGTAACGAAATAAGGGGTCAACCGTGGAACGAAATCAAAACAAAAGGTCAAACACGAAATCAATCGAAACAAAAATTAACCATCTATATTAAAAACCAATGGAAACAAACGGTCCATTTAGATAACATGAAATAAAAACAACCTGACAAAACTAAAACGAACACCTACACATGCACATATAAGGTAATAAAATTAATAATAAACGGACTAAAAGATAGACGAAAATCAAACCCCAAGTAGAAACCAAAGAACTAAAACCCAGACACAAAATTAGAGTGAATTACGGTATTGTTTGGTGAACACCTTAGAAGTTAGGACTGGTCTCTAGTTTGGAACTCGGAAACCTCACCTTCATGACTGAGGTTCTGGGATCTGATGGTCTCTTGATTGGGATTCCTCATAGTTTACCACTCTTGAGGGTGTTTTCTTTGATGAACTTATATTCTGGGTTTAGTGGGTTGGTGGTCATCGTGGACACGTCCTACGGAGTAGGTATTTTGTTTTGTTTTTATACTTGGGTTAGTAGTTGTCTGTCTTAATGGTGGAGTGAGTCGGAACGGGAAGTCTCCTTTTGTGCGTGTGTGTGTGTTTAAATCGTATTTAGAGTGGGATATGCTTCGAATGTGTTTGGTGACATGGTTGGAATCCCCCCGTCTTTGGTTTTCCTTCTTTATTAAGTCGGAACTTCGGACCCTTTTTCCTCTGGAGTTTGTGTTATTCGATTTTTTTTTATTACTTTTCCACCTCTTTATGACGTGTTTCCTTCCTTGTTTGATCTTTGTGACTTCAGGTTTATTTTCTTCTCCTTTATCAGTTTGATAGACTTTTTCTTAAGTCTTATTACTATCATTTCTACTAGTTTTTGGAACTCTTGTCTTACCTGTTTTACGTTCTTAGTTATTTGTTTCTGGATCTTCTTAATTTCTTATTCGTATGTCTCTGTTTGTCGTGTTAATGACTTTAATTTTTATGAGATCTTTCTTAGTTATCGTCTTCAAGACTTCGTCTTCTTGCTTAGTCACTCGACCTTCTATTTTACCACCTTTATTGAAGACTTCTCGTCTTCTTTCATTTTTCTTACTTTTCTTGACTCCTGTCAGAGTCTCTGGAGACCCTGTTATAGTTTGTGTGGTTATAAGCTTAATATCCCAGAGTCTTCTTCTTCTCTTTTTATTTACCATACTCTTTTAAAAACTACTCTAATATCAAATTTTAAAGGGGTTATACCTTTTCCTTTAGCAGTTAGTTTAGGTTCTCCGTGTTTCTCAGGGCATGTCCTATTTGAGTTCCTCTTTGTACGGTTCTGTTTACGATCAGTTTGATTGTTTCTAATTTGTGTTTCTTATAATTTTCGTCGTTCCCTTTTCGTTGTTCATTGTATGTTCCCTTTGGGGTATGTGAATTGTCGACTAGAAAGTTGTCTTTGAGACGTCCGGTCTTCCTTTACCTTCTTATATATATTTCATGACTTTCCCTTTTTAGATGTTGGTTCTAATGACATGGGACGTTCCTAGAGTAAGTCTTAACTACCTCTTTATTGTTCGAAAAGTCTGTTCGTTTTCAATCCTCTTAAGTCATGGTCGTTTGGTCGAAATGTTTTTTACAATTTCCCTCAATATATATCAGTTCTTTATAGTCTCTACTTTTTCTCGATGTTTTAGTTTGTGGTTTGTTAATTCTTTTACCGTTATCCTTGGTTTCATTGATAGTTATTAATGAAATTTACATTTGTCTAATTTACGAGGTTGGTTTTCTGTGTCTGACCGACTTACCTATGTTTTTGTTCTGGGTATATATATGACAGACGTTCTTTGGGTGAAGTCTGGATTTCTGTATATATGACTTTCACTCTCCTACCTTTTTATATAAGGTACGTTTAACTTTCGTTTTCTTTTGACCTCATTGTTACGAGTATAGTCTGTTTTATTTGGAATTTTATTTCTTATAAAGTTCTCTATTCCTTTATGTGACGAATTACTAGTTCCCTAGTCAGGTACTCCTTCTGTATTGTTAACATTTATAGTTACGTAGGTTGTATCCTCGTGGTGTTATGTATTCTGTTTGTGTCTATCTGTATTTTCTTCTTTAACTGTCATTGCGTTATCATTATCCTCTGAAATTATGGGGTAAATGTGGTTCCCTGTCTAGTAGTTTTGTCTTTTAATTATACCTTTGTGTTCGGAATTTACTATGTAATCTACTCTACCTAGAGTAACTATAGAAGTCCTGTAAGGTAGGTTTACGTCTTTTTATGTGGAAGAAGAGTTCACGTGCACATTGTAAGAGACCATATCTGGTGTAGAACCCAGTGTTTAGTTCGGAGTCATTTAAATTTTTTTGACTTTATTATAGTTCGTAGAAAAGGTTGGCTTCGTGATACTCCGATCTATAGTTAATGTTCTTTTTTTTTTTTTTTTGTACCTACCTCTAATTGGTTGTGTAGAGATTTATTGGTTGTCCAATGACTTCTTTAGTTTTCCCTTTAGTTTTGTAAAGATCTTTGTTTATTGTTACTTTTCTACTGTTGAGTTTTGGATACCCTACGTTGTTTTCGTTAAGTTCTCCCTTCAAACATCGTCATGTCAGGATGGAGTTCTCTGTCCTTTTTGTTGTCTGTTAGATTGCAACGTCGATTTTGTTGACCTTTTTTCTTTTCTTGTTGTTTTTGGGGGTTTCAATCTTCCTTTCTTTAATACTTCTGGTCTTGTCTTTATTCACTTTTTCTTTACTTTCTGTGTTCTAAATATTTTGATTTTTGACCAGGAAACTCTTCTATTTGTTTTAAATGTTTGGAAACCGGTCTGAGTAGTTCCCTTTTTCTCTCTTCTTAGTTTAGTTGTTTTAATCTTTACTTTGTCCTCTCCAATGTTGTCTGTCACGTCTTTATGTTTCCTGGTATTCTCTGATAATACTTGTTAATACACCGTTATTTTACCTATTGGACCTTCTTTACCTGTCTAAGAATCTTTTCAAGTTGGAAGTTTCTGACTTGGTCCTTCTTTATCTTTAATAGTTGTTGGGTTTATGTTCGTAACTATAACTTCGACACTAGTTTTTAGAGGGGTTTTTGTTTTCGGGTCCTGGTCTACCGAAGTGTCTTCTTAAGATAATTTGTAAGTAACTTCTCGATTACGGATAGGAAGATTTTGAGAAAGGTTTTTAACGTCTCCTTCCTTGTGAAGGTTTAAGTAAGACGTTCCGGTAGTGGGACTATGGTTTTGGTCTGTTTCTGTTGTGTTTTTTCTTTTGATGTCTGTTTGTAGTGACTACTTGTATCTACGTTTTTAGGAGTTGTTTTAAAATCGTTTGTCTTAAGTTATCGTGTAATTTTTCGAGTATGTGGTACTAGTTCGACTCAAAGAAGGTCCCTATGTTCCTAAGAAGTTATATGAGTTAAGTTAGTTACACTATATAGTATAGTTGTTTAACTTTCTTTTTCGGTATACTATTAGTGTTATCTACGTCTTTTTCCGAAACTGTTTTAAGTCGTAGGTAAATAATTAATTTGAGAAGTTTTTTACCCCTATTTTCCTTAGATAGAGTTACATCATTTCTGGTATATACTATTTGGGTTCAAGTAAGTCAAGTCAGTAAATCAACATAGACTGAGAAACACTGGGGCACTTAACGCTGTGCGGTCCGGAGGGACAAGTAGTGGTAGAGGGTCTCAAGTGAGTCTGAGTGCAGGTAGCTCAGGCACTACGGTAGGTCGGTAGAGTAGGAGTCAGCAGGGGAAGAGGAGGACGGAGGTTAGGGAGGGTCGTAGTCTCAGAAAAGGTTATTCAGTTGAGAAGAGTACTCCACGGGTTTCATGACGTCAAAGTCGAAATCGTAGTAAGGAAGGTTTCTTTAGGGTTCTAACTAGAGGAAGTCTAACCTGACCAACCTAGAGGAACGTCAGGTTCCCTGAGAGTTCTCAGAAGAGGTTGTGGTGTCAAGTTTTCGTAGTTGAGAAACCGCGAGTCGAAAGAAGTGTCAGGTTGAGAGTGTAGGTATGTACTGGTGTCCTTTTTGGTATCGGAACTGATCTACCTGGAATCAGCCGTTTCATTACAGAGACGAAAACTTATACGATAGATCCAACCAGTATTGAAAAGAAGGTTCCTCATTCGCAGAAAATTAAAGTACCGACGTCAGTGGTAGACGTCACTAAGACCTCGGGGTTTTTTATTTCATACTGTGACAAAGGTGACAAAGGGGTAAATAAAGGGTACTGCACTACCCTGACCTACGGTACTAGAAGCAAAAGACTTACAACTCGAAATCCGGTTGAAAAAGTGAGAGGAGAAAGTGAAAGTAGTTCTCCGAAAAATCGAAGAGAAGTCAAAGACGGTATTCCCACCACAGTAGACGTATAGACTCCACTAACTATAAAGAGGACGGTTAGAACTAAGGTCGAACACAAAGAAGGTCAGGTCGCAAAGAGTACTACATGAGACGTATCTTCAATTTATTCGTCCCACTGTTATCTGTCGGAACTGCATGAGGAAAAAGGATAAACCTTGGTCAGACAACAAGGTACAGGTCAAGAGTGACACCGAAGGACTGGACGTATGTCTAAAGAGTTCTCCGTCCAGTCCACCAGACCATGAGGGTAGACAAAGTCTTAAAAGGTGTCAAATAACACTAGGTGTGTCAGTTTCCGAAACTGTATCAGTTATTTCGTCTTTATCTACAAAAAAATACCTTGAGAGAACGAAAAAGGTACTAGGTCGCCTACAACCGTTAAATTAGAAACCAAGGAGACGGAAAAGATTTGGTCGAACTTACAGTCCCTCAAGTGCCAAGTACATAACGACTTCGGACCGAACCTCTTAAAACTCGTAATGAAATGATCGTATACTCTACTCACGTTAACACGCCATCAAACTCGTAAGAAACCGTAAAGGAAAGAAACCCAAACCTTACTTTTAACTGGAAAAGGTCAGGACACCGGTGACGACTCAAAAGGTTTAAACGACCGTATAACTCACGTCGGGAAAGTGTCGTAGTAGAAAGTCCTAAACTTTGTCGAGTTGACCTTAAGGTAGTGGAGGTGATCGAAACAAGTATCACTACGAAAGATTCCGGGTGAACTGAAGTGTAAGGTTCTACAGACCAAGATATAATCACTAGTGTAGTAGTACTGATAGACCCAGTACTTCTAGAAAAAACATGTCAAGAAGACACATAAGAACGGTGGAGAAGAATTATAGAAGACGAAGACGATCCCGGTATGGTAAAGACAGGAAATAGTTCGGGTAGAAACGTACTTTACGAGGGAACCATAGAGATTAAAAGAACTTCGCTAGAGATCAGAAAGAGTAGGACAACAAAAGGAGATAAAGAAACGTGACTAGCGACTTCTTCCGAAAGAATAGAGAAGAACGCTAAGAAACCTTGAGACGTAAATCTACGGATATAGAAAGGAAAAGAGGAAACGAAAAGTGGAGAGAAGAGAAGTGTCGATAAACATTCCGGAGGGGTCTGTCGGTAAAACAAAAAAACGTAAAGAAAAGGTACCCCTACCAGAACTAGGGACAGAGGACATGTTACAGTGCTTGAAGTAAGGTATCAAGTAGTTCGTGAGGGAGATAGTCTAGATCCGGGAATTTAGATAAAGAGTGAAGGTGACATATTAGTCTTCCCTAAACTAAATCCAGTATGGACTTACGAGATAGTCAAAAGGGATGAAAGAAGTTAAATTCAGACTTAAACCATTATTCCTCAAGTACGAGACTCGATGTCAATCGAGGACCAGAACAAAAACAACTGACATATCTCGAAGAGGTAGAAACCGACGCATCTTATATTAGTCAGACTAAAGCCACAACTGGTAGACCACTACAGGTACACATCTCGGAAGAGAACACAACAACCTTCTCCTACAAACGATACTGGTCACGTAAGAGAACCGTTTTGAGATAATCAGAAACAGGACGAAGTAAGGTGTAAGGTTCCGGTTTAACCGGACAATGAGGTCCACAAAGAACTGAAGGACGAAAACGTAATGTCGGGAGATATTACTTTTCCTGTAGAAAAAACCCACAAGCAAGATTTTCCAGAACTTCCAGAAGTATTTTGGCAAGTTGAAGTCGAAGAAGTCGCAATGACTAACCCCGTATCTGAACCTATTGAGACTATAACTTACCAAACGGAACCTCTACTTGTCTCTAGTAAGACAGTAAAAACTCTAACGTAGGTTCATGACGTAAAGCCTGAGAACAACTGGTACTACCGATGAGGTAGAGAAGACTCCCTAAGGACGGGTGTCATCATTTATATTACCAGTAGACTCAATTTAAGTGGGTAAGGTCAGGTAAAATCAAGCGACTAAGGATCTTACAGCTGTAAGTGGGACGGCAGAGAATAAACTGATGAAGGTTAAACGGAACTAAGTACCTGGACTGTAAGGTCCAAGGACACGTTATAACGAGAAATGTCGTAGTCTAGAACGAAGATAGTGGTCAGTGTAGGTGTCGACCCATAATAAAAACGAAACCGAGGTAGGGAAGTAAGAAAGACATCAATAAAGAGGAGACTAGAGGTCATCGTATAACCCGTGGATTACTGGACCCCTCAAGGAGAAAACCATAGGATAGTATAACGGAAAAGTCTTGTACCAGGTGACCTCTTCCCTTACCGTTCGGTGAAGTCATAAGAACGTAACTCTTGGGGTACTTGGAATACTATTTGGGTTTCGTTTGTAATAAGAGTTACCACTTTTTGACTTGTTCTGTTCTCACAGGTAAAAGTGGTGATAATAAATTGTACCAAGACCTTCAGGATCGATGTCGTTAGTCTCTTCTTTTCTTTATTTTCCTTAGGTCTAGACTTTTCTTCATTTCACGAGTGACAAACGTCTACTGTACTATGATATGTATCTTTTGGTTTTCTATAATAGTCTTTTAATGATCCGATTAGACACTTAAATCGTTTTAGTGTCCTATATTTTAGTTACGTGTCTCTAGTGAACGTAAACATATATGATTGTTACTTTTTAATCTTTCTCTTTAATTCCTTAGTTAGGGTAAGTGGTAAAGTTGTTTTTCTTAATTTATAGATCCTTATTTGAATGGACTCCTCTGGTTTCTTGATATGGGTCTTTTAATATTCTGTGATTACTTTCTTTAGTTTCTACTGTATTTGTCTACCTCTCTATAAGGTACAAGGACCCATCCTTCTTAGTTATAACATTTTTACTGATATGATGGTTTACGTTAGACGTCTAAGTTACACTAGGAATAGATTAATGATTACCGTAAAAAGAGTCTTAATCTTGTTTTTGAAGTGTTAAGTATACCTTTGTGTTTTCTGGGACTTATCGGTTTCGTCAGATCCTTAACTGGAAGGACTGAAGTCTAATATGATGTTTCGATGTGAGTAGTTCTGTCATACCATGACCGTGTTTTTGTCTTTATATCTGGTTCCCTTGTTCTATTTTTCGGGTCTTTATTTGGGTACATGAATACCCATGGAATAAAAACTGTTGCCTCTGTTCTTATATGTTACCCCGTTTCTGTCGGAGAAGTCATTTACCACGACCCTTTTGACATGTCGATGTACATTTTCTTACTTTAATTTTGGGAAGGATTGTGGTACGTCATTCTATTTGTGTTTTATCTAATTTCTAGATTTACATTCTGGTCTTTGATATTTTGTGAATCTCCTTTTGTATCCGTCTTATGAGTTACTGTATTTAGTTTCGTTCTAGGAGACACTGGGTGGAGGATCTCATTACCTTTATTTTTGTTTTAATTTGTTCACCCTGGACTAATTTGTATTTTCGAAAACGTGTCGTTTCCTATGATATTCATTCCACTTTTCTGTTGGGAGTCTTACCCTCTTTTATTATCGTTTACTTTGTTGACTGTTTGATAATTGAAGGGTTTATATGTTCGTCGAGTGTGTTGAGTTATGGTCTCTTTGTTTGTTGGGTTAGCTTTTCTCTCTTTTTATGGATTTATCTGTAAAGAAGTTTCTTCTGTATGTCTACCGATTGTTTATGTACTTTTCTACGCGTTGCAACGAGTAATAATCTCTTTACCTTTGGTTTTGAAGTTACTCTATAATGGAGTGTGACCAGTCTTACCGGTAGTAGTTTTTCAGATGTTTGTTATTTACGATCTCTGCCACACCTCTTTTCCCCTGTGAGAATGTGACAACCACCCTTACGTTTAACTATGTCGGTGATACCTTCTACCATACTTCGAAGGAATTTTTTGATCTTTGTTTTGGTGGTATACTGGGTCGTTAAGGAGAGGATCCGTATATGGGACTCCTTTGATTTTAATTTTTTTCTGTACATAGGGTAACAAGTGACGTCGTGATAAATGTTATCGATCTTGTACTTTCGTTGGATCTACTGACAGTTGTTTACTTACCTATTTCTTCAGTACCATGTATATGTGTTACCTTAAAATGAGTTGGTATTTTTCCTTGCGGAAACTCATCCAAGATTACTCCACCCACTTGGATCCTGGATAATATGTCTTACTTCATTCAGTCTTTCTCTTTCTATTTATAGTATAAGATTACGTATACATACCTTAGATCTTTTACCATGACTTCTTAAATAAACGTCCCGTCGTTACCTGTTTGTGTGTATCTCTTATCTGAATACCTGTACCCCTCTCCCCTCCTCTCCCACTCTACATACTTCCCTCATTGTCACTTTGAATCTAATGGTATACATTTTATCTATCGGTTACCCTTAAACGACATACAAAGTCCTTTGATTTTGTCCCCGAGACATAGTTGGATCTCCCCACCCCACCCCTCCCTCTACTCTCCCTCCAAGTTTTCCTTCCCCTATATACATATAGATACCGACTAAGTACAACTCCAAACTTTCTTTTGTTGTTTTAAGACATTTCATTAATAGGAAGTCAATTCTGTTTTCAATTTTTTACTCTACCTTCGAGTTTATTTACCGGTATTTATTACGACCGTTTTGTCGGAGATTTTGTACTCCTCCAGGAAAGAAGGAGGAGGATAAAAGGTCAGACAGAGACGAAGGACAACCATCTTTTTACTCTTCAGGTAACCGTTTCCCTAGATCCTTTTCATCAAACATCTCAGGGAGAAGTCGTGGTCTTTAGTCTTCTTCTTTCTTATTTAAACCCGACTCTCTGTTATCTGTTTTTGTCCGTGTTAGTAATTGGGGTGTATAGGACACTCCATCCACGATAATAATAGAGAGAAAAGTCTTTTTATTTGGTTCTCGGTCTCTAAAATCCAATCAACAGGTTCCGGTTGACCACCGTCGTCACCTATACTTGGTTCCGTCAGACTGTCCTCCCGAGGACGGGAACGGGACACACGATATAACGTAGATACGATTCGACAATCTCAAAAAGTAAAACTTCAATTTTATAGAAACTTAATAACATCTTGTAATTTTTCTAAGGGGGTAATAAGATAGATATTTCTTCTCTTTTACCCTTTTTTTCTAAATATAAGACTACATACACTTCGAAATATAAAGAGTACTTCGAAACGGAAAAACAATTATACAGAATTAAAATACACATACACTGACCTTATAATAGTCCATTACCCCGTGTCACAATCATCCCGAAGAAGTAAGTAAATAAATTGTATATAAATGACTAAGTAATTAGACAAAGTGTATAACATCTACCACAACTTTACCGTTACTTATTCTGTCTATGCCGGGGTCCAAAAGTACTTCGAATATAAAACAAACAAGTTATTTCATCTGACCACCTAATCATTTTCCGTAATGTCACTCAACGTTACACAATCACCGAAAAAAGCACAAGAATCAGTCAGTCAGTATAGACTGAGAGACTTTGGGGTACCTGACGTACGTCGAGTGGTCTGAGGAGACAGGTACCCTAAGAGGTCCGTTCTTAGGATTTTACCCATCGGCAAGGGAAGAGGTGCCCTACAAAGGTTGGGTCCCTAGTTTTGGTCCAAAGAGTGTAACGTACACCTAAGAAATGGAAGAATCGGTGGTCCCTTCGGGTCACCGAAATAATTAAATAATAAATATACGAAATTACTCATTTACCTGGTTTGTGTTTCCAACTAAATTTTACATCTGAGTTAAGAAAGTCAGACACGTGGGTTCGTTCTTGTCCCTTCATCCCATTACCAGACTGACTTCACTGATAAAGAAATCTTGAAGTCTTATATTGTGTGTTTTTACTTTCAGATCGTTACCGAAGTACCCTTTCACGAGATTTCATTAGTCTTTGTAAGTTGACCTTTATCCAACCTTTATTTCAATTTCAGATAAATCATTAAAAAAGAAACGGTTTCCTTTGTGTATTGAGAGTTGTTATATTCAAGTTCTATTTTCTCTTTCGTCAACTTTTTAAATAGTCACAAGGTAGTAATTTAAGTCTCGAAAAGTTGGTCTCAGACCTTTGTAACCGTGTACGGAACTTCACTTCACTTCACTTCACTCCAGCAAGTCAGTACAGGCTGAGAAACGCTGGGGTACCCGACATCTGATGGTCCGAAGAGACAGGTACCCTAAAAGATCCGTTATCAGGACCTCACCTAACGGTAAAGGAAGAGGTCCCCTAGAAGGGTTGGGTCCCTAACTTGGGTCCAGAAGACGTAACATCTATCTGCGAAATGTCAGGCTCGGTGGTCCCTTACTACCATTAGTTCGTATAAATTAGTGGTTCTGTCTTTTACTTAGTCTGATTTAACTAAGTACCAAGAGATACGATCTGAAAACGGCACAAAGGTCAATACTACCCTTCTAGACTCAAACATACAAACTTTATAGTCGTAAAGACCTTGTAAAAAACACTTTAATTCTCTTAAAAATGTACTCTTTATATAATATTTTAAATCATACTATAAGGGTAAGAAGCATAATACGAATATGACAGTGTTGATCGAAACGGGAATTGAGGTTCTTAAAAACATTTATACAATTCCGTCTTCGAACCTTATTTCTGTTTTTGTATGTTCTTATATACAATATTTCTACTCTAGATCCGACTCGATTCTTTGACCTCTCTGTAGGGGAGGTCAAGAGGATGGTGTTCCATTCTTTGACTTTCTTCCTTGGATTTAGGTACCTAGAGTTTCGTTTCTGGTCGTCATGTATGTACGAGTCAACATAGACTGAGAAACCCTGAGGAACCTGATATCGGGTGGTCCAAAAAGACAGGTACCTTAAAAGGTCCGTTCTTATCACCTCGTCCAACAGTAAGGGATGAGGTCCCCTAGAAGGATCGCGTCTTGACTTGAATATAGAAGACACAGAGGACGTAACCATCCACCTAAGAAATGGTGACTCGGTGGACCCCTAGGTAGTCTTCATGACGGTTCAAACGTACAACAACTGAACAAACTCGTCTGTAGACACTTCAGATAATGGTACTATGTCGTGAAAAGGTCTAAAGTAGATTTCCGTTTTACGAGAGTAGACGTTTCGATAATAGTTGAGTAAGGAAACCCTGTGAAAATTAAAAAAGGTAACAGACGAAGTAAGAAGATAAAGAAATTAAGAAGTCGAAATTCCTTACTAACTACTGAAAGAACCTTTAACTGGAAATTGATATAAAGGACCAAGGACTAAAATATAGAAAGGAAACCGTACCACGGAGATTTTTAATTAGGAAACCGATACCTCAATAAACCGAGTCAACCTAAAGGGTACGTGGACTCGACGGTAATATCGGTCGGATACCTCCGGGACCTTTGAATGACTTGATCAATGGTTCTAGAAAATCGAACTTGAACAGATATACGGATATCGTAGTCATCAGTCATTTTATTCTAAACAGATATTGACTATACATAGGAGAATTCGAGAGTTTGAATTTTTAAAATTTGATCAAAACTAAATTTTTTTAGGTTTGTACAAAGTGTTTGAAAGAACGAAAAGATTCGTCTCATACTACTCGTTTTAAATTCGTAAAGAACTCCTAAGTAAAATTAAAACTTTTAATTGATGATATGGTCTTGTATTTTCTCTCATTTCCGTGATATGATTTACCAGGGTCTGTCGATACATAAAACGTAGGAATACCGTGTTAATAAAACAAAGAAAGGGTCAACAATTCGATAGTTTATTTTATAAGAGGTTCTAAAGGGATTGAATCTATACAACAAATATTAACTTTTTGGTCTATTGGTTTGACTAATTTTACTGTAGTGAGTATTTTCATCTACCAGAGACCCACTACCGATTACCTGAAATGAAAATCGTTTTACTTTGTATAACTTATGGACTCGTAACTGTAAATAAAAACGGACAAAGTCTCTGGAAAAGTTAAATATGGAAAACCAAGAGTCTAAGACCTTTGAAATCTGGGGTCTGGAAGTCTCTCATCACATTGAAAATACTTAACTATTTTTCAGTTGTATGTCATTGTACCTGTCCATCTATTTCCTAAACTCAGAACAAAGACAATGAATGATCGAACTTATTCAGTGTGTCCTGAATACTCGAAGTAAAATCAGTAGACATCTTGTCAGTATACTTACCACTAACTACAGTTCCCAGAATATTTCAAATATTTAGTTTATAGGAAACATTCTAAGAACCACGTATGATCTCCGAATTTTTAATCACGAACTTTATGATGTCCCTCTGACTCACTAGAATATACTCCGGTTCTGGTTGAAATGGTGTATAGAACTTCTTTTTCTGTCGTAGGTCGTGGACCTCACCTTATCTGACCAAGTGTTTGACGAAACAAATGGTATACGTTTCGGTATACAGTTTCCGTAAAAAGAGTCTAAATCGACAGATATTGTTTGTCTTAATAAGTCTTAAAAATAGTACTATTAGAGACAGGTAAGAAATCTGATAATGAGATCACTACTGGTCTACCGGTCCTCGAATCTTAGTTGGATAAGCGGGGTGAGGAGGTGGGGTGGTTCACTAACAGGAAAGGTTTTCTATTAAAGTCACTCAGTCTCGGACAATTTCTGGTCACTCCTATTAAATTAATTTAGGTCCTCGAACCCTGTCCGTTCGGTCTCAAATTCCGACATTCTGACACACCATGACCAAACTTTCCGTCGTAATTGAGAAGCCAAAGAGTACTTTGTTAGTGAAACCACGATGAAACCTTATAGAAAAGTCCGACCATTTTGTCGGTTTCTGACTAAGATCAGGGACCTCTTATATTGAAACCCCTGTTACGAATACTGATTGTTCTTGGAACAGAAGAATGGACCTAAGCACGAACGTGGGAATCGGACGAGGTCCCAAGAGAAAGAGTCGGAAACAAATATTTAACAAATAGGAGAAAATACTTCTTCCTTTACCGTTGGGTGAGGTCAAGAGGACGGACCTTTTAAGGTACCTGTCTCCTCGGACCATCCGACGTCAGGTACCTTAGCGTTTCTCAGTCTGTACTGACTCACTGAAGTGATAGGAGAAAATGGAATCTTGTCTTCAGTTAATTGACATCGGTAACTCGGTTTAGAGAAAACATAAAGGATGTTCCATTTTTACCTACAATGTACACATTCGTTAACTTTTTTTATTCTTATAATAAAGTATTGTACTTTTTATGAATTCTAAGTTTATAAATACGGGTGTATATTTCAAAATAACCTTATATCAGTGTGTAAGTAAATACATAACTGTTACTGACGAAAGTGTACCGTCTACTGAGAAGCCGTTTCGGATTTTATAAATAATAAATCTGAAAATGTTTTTTTACAATGACTGAGGACGGGTTCATCTAACATGTTCGGACAGGAAAATGGGGTCGGTGTAGGTAAATGAACAGAAGTAAAATATTTATTCTGTAAAGTATCGTTGTCGTTGTTGATTTTCTGTGCATATACGAAATTTGATCATATAAATTCCTTCCTACAAATTTGTAAAACATCCATACAGGTACTGTAAGGTCATACTATAATTAACGACTCACAACTTAGAGGAGTAAAACTTACTTTTGTTTCCTAAATTGGTACCCGTGTAAGAGTCCTTCGTTAGTCTTTATTTCAGGAGAACCTGTAACAGGGAGATTTCGGTGTACCACCTAAATAAATCAGAAATAAGGGAGCCCTTGTGAATCATTATATGGACCCGATTATAAACAACACCGAGTTCAGTAAAAAGAAGGAAATAGGACGTCTCTTCCTTGCCGTTACTCTTCCTTGTACGACGAGGGTGTGACACTCTGACGACCCTTTCCCCCTTTTTTGATATTAGTGAGTGAAGAGAATACGTTCCGTACTCACTTCCTTATTGGTTCTTTGTCTAAATAGTTCACGGGAAGACACGTCTCACGGGGTACGAATTAAATCGATTTACGTGTATATGTAGTTTCCGTGTCGGTAATAAGACATCCTCGAACTCGGACTTTAGTCCCACACTTCCAGTCTGACCACACATAAAGACTGTGGTCTTCCTTCGGGAACCAGGACAAGACACATCGGGATAACCAAGTTAGAAAGAGAGACTGACTCGTTTGTCCCCGGTTAGAGACGAGGGTACAAAACGACCAAGATCTCGTGTTATCCCCAAGAATCCCGTAGTAAGAACGGAGACTTGAAAACAGGTGAGACCCGGAAAGGGTCCTTATGGGATGAGTAATGTAGGGAGAATCTGTTTAAGACACGATCTGAGTTCTTAGGTCTTTTTAAGGGTGAATTTTTTTATACAGACGGCATCTGTACACTCTACTGAGTAGATTGAAGAAGAAAAGACTATTGAAATTAATAGTTATTAATAAATAATTAATAGTTAAATAAATAAATAAATAATAATAATAAATGAAATGTTATAACATGACCAAGGCGGTGTATAGTTGTACTTAGACGGTACCTACATATACACGAAGATTAGGGTTTAGGGGGAGGGTGGAGGGTGGGTGGGACGGGTGTGGTAGGAAGGCCCGGTAGGGTCACGTGGTCGGGGTTCGTAGGACGTGGGACGTAGTTTCGATCTGACCGCTAAGTAAAGAATATACTATAATATCTACAAAGTTACTGTGAGAGGGTTTAGTAGGGTGGGAGAGGGAGAGGGTGTCTCAGGTTTTCTGACAAGATATGTAGACACAGAGAAATCGACAGAGTGTATGTCCCAATAGTAATGGTAGAAAGATTTAAGGTATATATACGTAATCATATACCATAACCACAAAAAGAAAGACCGAATGAAGTGAGACGCATTATCCGAGGTCAAAGTAAGTGGAGTAATCTTGACTAAGTTTACATAAGAAAAATTACCGACTCACTATGAGGTAACATATATACATGGTGTCTAAAGAATAGGTAAGAAGAGGACTACCTATAGATCCAACGAAGGTAGAGGACCGATAATATTTGTCACGACGCTACTTGTAACCCCATGTACACAGAGAAAGTTAAGACCAAAGGAGTCACACATACAGGTCGTCACCATAATGACCCAGTATTCCATCAAGATAAAGGTCAAAAAAATTCATTAGAGGTGTGACAAGAGGTATCTCTTGTACATTTCATGTATCACCGACATAATCAGACGTAAAGGAGGTTGTCACATTCTCCCAAGGGAAAAGAGGTGTGGGAAAGGTCGTAAATAACGAACATCTGAAAACCTAACGTCGGTAAGACTGACCGCACTTTACCATGGAGTAACACCAAACTAAACGTAAAGAGATTATTACTCACTACAACTCGTAGAAAAGTACACAAACAATCGGTAGACATACAGAAGAAACCTCTTCACAGACAAATCAAGAAACCGGGCAAAAAAGTAAGCCAGTAAATAAAAAGACCTTAACTCGACATCCTCAACGAACATATAAAAACTCTAATCAACAAACAGTCAACGAAACAAACGATAATAAAAGAGGGTAAGACTTCCGACAGAAAAGTGGAACGAATATCAAAGGAAACAACACGTCTTCGAAAATTAAAATTAATCTAGGGTAAACAAATAAAAACGAAAATAAAGGTCATAAGACCCTCCACCCAGTATCTTCTAGGACGACACTAAATACAGTCTCTCACAAAACGGATACAAGAGGAGATCCTCAAAATATCAGAGACCAGAATATAAATCTATAAATTAGGTAAAACTCAAATAAAAACACATACCACAATCTTTCACTAGATCAAAGTCAGAAAATGTTCTCCAACTGGTCAAAAGGGTCGTGGTGAACAATTTCTCTAACAGAAATTAGGTAACATATAAGAACGGAGGAAACAGTTTCTATTCCACAGGTATCCACACACCTAAATAGAGACCCGAAAGATAAGACAAGATAACTAGATATAAAGACAGAAACACGGTTATGGTATGACAGAACTACTGACACCGAAACATCATCTCGGATTTCAGTCCGTCCAACTAAGGAGGTCAAGGTAAGAAGAAAGAGTTCTAACGAAACCGATAAGCTCCACAAAACATAAAGGTATGTTTAACACTTTAATAAACAAGATCGAGACAGTTTTTATGGTGACCATCAAACTATCCCTAACGTAACTTAGATATCTAACGAAACCCATCACATGAGTATAAGTGATATAACTAAGAAGGCTAGGTACTTGTACCATATAAAGAGGTAGATAATCACAGGAGAAACTAAAGAAAGTGGTCACCAAATATCAAAAGATATACATCCAGAAAACAAAGAAATCCATCTATATAAGGATTCATAAAATAAGAAAAGCAACGTTACCACTTACCTTAACAAAGGAATTAAAAAGAAAGATGAAAGAATAATAATCACATATCCTTACGTTCCCTAAAGACACACAACTAAAATATAGGACGTTGAAATGATATAAGTAACTAATCGAGATCATTCAAAGACCACCTCAGAAATCCCAAAAGATACATCTCCTAGTACAGTAAACGTTTGTCACTCTCAAAATGAAGAAGAAAAGGTTAAACCTAGGGAAAATAAAGAAAAAGAAGAAACTAACGACACCGGTTTTGAAGGTCTCGATACAACTGGTCATCACCACTTTCACCCGTGGGAACAGAACAAGGACTGAAATCCCCTTTACGAAAGTTAAAAAGTGGTAACTCCTATTACAAACGACACCCAAACAGTATATCGAAAATAATACAACTCCATATAAGGAAGATAAGGACGAAAGACCTCTCAAAAATAGTATTTACCTACAACTTAAAACAGTTTCCGAAAGAGACGTAGATAACTCTATTAGTATACCTAAAATAAAAAGTTAAACAATTACACCACATAATGTAACTAGCTAAACGCCTATAACTTCTTACGAACGTAGGGATCCTATTTCGGTGGAATCAGTACCATATACTAGAAAAGTTACACAACAACCTAAGACTAACGATCTTAAAACAATTCCTAAAAACGTAGATACAAGTAGTCACTATAACTGGACATCAAAAGAAAAGAACACCGTAAAAACAGTCCAAAACCCTAATCCCACTACCGCCGGAGTATCTTACTCAAACCTTCAAATACAAGGAGACGTTAAAAGACCTTCTCATCCTATCCTCAATCGAGAAGAGATTTAAAAAGCATCTTAAGTCGACACTTCGGTAGACCTGGACCCGAAAACAAACGACCTTCTAAAGACTAATGTCAAAGTTAAAGGCACGAACACTACACAGACAATTCTAAAAGATAAAGAAGGACCAAGTCAAAACCCTTCAACATAAAAACATTCTTAAACAGGTATAGAAGGTGCAACAGGTAAAATAACCGTATATTAACGACTATCATCAGAGAATACTAGGAAACATAAAGATACAACAGACAACACTAGAGAGGTAAAAGTAAAGATTAAAATAACTAAACTAAAAAGAGGGAAACAAAGAACTACTTAGACCGATTACCAAAAAGTTAAAATAGATAGGAAAGTTTCTTGGCCGAAAACCGAAACAACTAAAAACGATACCACAGAAAACAAAGAAAACGTAAATAAAGACGGGGTTAAAAATTCTAAAGAAAGGAAGATGATTGGGACACTAAGAGGTAAAGAACGAAAAGATCAACGAAATCCATATCTTAATTCAATAAATAAACTGAAAAAAGAACAAAGAACTCCATACGGACATAACGATACTTGAAAGGGGATCGTGACGAAAATGTCACAGAGTGTCCAAAACCCAACAACACAAAGGTAAAAGTAAGTAAAGATACGTATAAAACTAAAGAAAAAAATAAAGAAGTCACTAAACAACCAATAAGTCGTCGCACAACAAGTCGGAGGTATACAACCTTAAAAATTATCAAAAAGAGGACATTAACTCTAGATTAGAATGACGTAATACCAGTCTTTTCTACGAACCTTACTAAAGTTAAAAAAACTTAAATGGTTCCGATCTAAATACCGGGGCCTACACTAGATAGGACCTCTTCCAAGGTATACACGAACTCTTTTTCCACTTTAAGTAACAAAACCCCACTTTACAGGATATCTATAGTTAATCCAGATTGACCAGATAACATAGTAAATTTCAAACCCAAAGACACAATTAAAAGACAAAACGACTAGATAGGTTTCCACACTCATCCCATAATTTCAGAGGGTGATAATGACACAATAACAATTAAAGGGGAAAGTATGAACAATCGTAAACAGAATGTATAACGTCACGAGGATACGACCCATGTATATATAAATATTAAAAATATAGAACCTAACTAGGAAACTAGTAATACATCACAGGAAGAAACAGAGAAAAGTGTCGGAAACAAAATTTCAGAAAAAAAAAAAAAAAAGGACTATACACATAACGATGAGGACGAAAGAAAACCAGAGATAAACGTACCTTATAGAAAAAGGTCAGGAAGTGAAAGTCAGACATACACAGGGAACAAAACTCCACTCAGAAAACATCTGTTGTATATATCCCCAGAACAAAAACATAGGTAAGTCGGTCGGAAACGGAAAACCAACCCCGTAAGTTAGGTAAATGCAAATTCCATTAATAACTATTCATACTAGGACAACGGTAAATAAAATAACAAAACCCAAACCCAAATATGCGGAAACAACACAAAGGACAGATCTCTCATAGGAAATCGTAAACAACCTCTCGACCAAACCACCACGACTTAAGAGAGTCGAAAACGAACAGACATTTCGAAAACTAAAGAGGAAGTATAAACTTACTCTAGAAACGACCCATGTCATTAGACCCGACATCCAATAAAAGAAAGTAGTGAAATTCATACAGAACGGTAAGGAAGGACCGGACTTCTCAAAGATAACTTTCTAGACGTCAATAGGAATACCCTTAGGGGAACACACAATAAACAACAAAAAGGGAACGACGAAAATTATAAACAACAAACACAGACTAGAAACAATTAAACTAATTATACACAGAACCCCACAAAGCGGAACACAAATAGGGCAAACCCCGAGAGACCCAAAGAACCTGAACCCACTAATAAAGGAAGGGGTAAAATCCCTTAAAAAGTTGATAATAGAGGAGTTCCTAAAAGAGTACCAGAAAGAAAAACAGAAGAAGAAGACCCTGAGGATATTAAGCTTATAACCTTGTAAAGTATAACAGGACCTCCAGAGACTCTAACAGGAGTAAAGAAAATTAATCAAAAAGAAAAAAGGAGAGAGTAAGTAAATAAAGATGGAAAGATAGAAGATGAAGTGATTAGTATAGAAGAAGAAGACAATAAGATGATAAACAACGGAGGTCTCACAAAGACTAGAGTAAATAAAGTAATAAGTAATATATAACTGAGAAAAAATAAAGAAGATCCAGGAACAATTTGGAAAGAACGTAGAAGAGTTAGGAACAAAGACCCGATAAATAGACACTAAGGTAAAACTAAAGTTCTAAAACCTAGTAAAAGTGATAGTAATAAGCTTAAGAAAGAGTCCATCTAAGGGATAGTAAGGGATAGAGAAGAAGAAAAGAAACCAAAACACCCGTAAATAGGACAAGGAAGTGGACAACCCATAAGGGAACAAAGAAGTAGAACAAATATAGCGACGCAAACCCCACCTGAAAGACATAAGACCGTCAAACACCTCAAGAGAAATAATACCTCAAAGGAACGACACCCACCCCAACATAGTCACCGAACAGTTCCAAAGAACCAATCCCTTCGAACACAGACACAAGACCTAAAGAAGAGAGACCTCACGTTACTTCACAGTTCATTACTCAATACTCTACAGTCACCAAAACCCCATTGAAACCCGTCGGACATATAACTTCGAGTCCTGACACAAGGACACAACGACCTCTTAAACGTACCATACAGAACGAGACCTTGAACAACCGGGAACTCACCACGAACCAAAGTCACATCCAAACCTCCACAAACTACTCGAGGATAGCTAATTACAAGGGACCTGAGTCCTCAAGAGACTACAAGAGTCCTAAACCTGAATTCGGAGGACGAAGACAAAAAATCAAAATAAAAATGTCATCAGAGTTCTGAAGAGGAAGATATGTCGTGGTAACTATTTTGTAGATCCAATTTCTACTTTCAAAGAGGTGTAACTCCCTGTGGGTCTCTCCAAGTGTCTCAATGTACCTCTTCTCTACTCCCTCCTCCCTCGATCTCCACTGGGCATACTCTACTCCACCTTAGCTTTCCTCTCTCGTTCGATCGGTCATTAGTAAAGGAATACACACGCGGTGTCAGACCTGACGAGTCTCTACAAGTGCCGTAATATGTCGTTTCTCTTCTCCCTCCTTCCTCTACCTCCACCGGGTCTCCTATTTTCCCCCTATACTTTTCCTTTCTCTGTCTAGGTCGGTCATTAGTCAAGGGATTCACAAGAGGTGGCAAACCTTGTGTATCTCTAAATGTCTCAACCCATCTCTTCTCTTCCCCCTCCCTCCTCTGTCTCCGCTGGACCACCTCTTTTTCCTCTCAGGTTTCCTCCTCTCTTGTCAGTTCGGTCATTAGAGTGAAGGTTCATTTTTACCCATGACTTCTAACCCAAAAATTTCCGTGTTTTAACTATTGTTGATGGTTTTTCGTTTCTAATTTTTAGATCTCATCTCCAACCTAAAAGTCTTTATGTTATAATTTCTTTTCTTCTTCTTCTTCTTTTGTTTCAGTGTTTTTAATAATTTTTTTATATATACATCAAACGAAATTTTTATCCCAGAAAAAAAAACTTTTCATTATCATCCAATATTTTTAATTTTAATTTCCTCATTATCTCCTGAATTTTTAATTTTTTACAATTTTTTTTTTTCTTCTTTTTTTCTTACTAGTATTTTTATCATTTCCATATGGATCCTGAAAGAGACCACAACAACACCCGTCACACCCCAGTCAAGTAAAAGCCTATCAAGGAACCAGACCGAATATAAAGAGTTCTAGATATCCGGGGAAGGAGACATCAACCATGATTGATGTTCCAAAATTAGATAACGTGGACAGTGAAGGTTCCGCCAAGGGAGACAAAATCGAAGAAGACAAAAGACCAGAACAGTCGCAGACTAAAGGCGGGACTGTGTTCCCCCCTCCACCACATGTGAAAAAATCCGAGTGAACAAGTCAGCACGACACCCCTCCCTCCCTGCGACGTTTGTTTATTGTGACCGTACACGAACGTCACAGAGTCGGTGTGACCCGGACGGGGGCGAGCGTCACGTGTGTCGAGTCCTAGATCCAACGAGACGGGCCTTGGTAGGTTCCGGTCGGGACCCGACGTACGTGGAGGGTCCAGATTCGGTGAGTCCAAGTCCGTGAGTCCATCGGGAGTCTCCACGTCTGAGCCAACCCGGACACAAAATACGGGAAGGGTCCAGACTCATCGAGTCCACAAACCGTTCGTGCCAGCGATACTGAATAGTGGAGAGGACAGGGACGACGATCCAAAAGACCACGTGGAAGACATGTTCACCGTGTGGAAGAGTCCACCTACTACTGACAGGTCTTGGGGTTCTTCAGAATCAATCGTTTCCGCGGATGAACGTCAAACCATCTATTACAGAGAGACCCCAACGTTAATGGGGGAAGACCGGGAAGACCGAGACCGACGGACAGTGGCCTCACCCTACCAGACGTCGACCGATTAAGACAAGGTAGGAAGTAAGACATGTACCAGAACCACCACAGAATACAATCTCGAAAAACGCACCATCGATAGGGTGTCAGACCAAACGAACGGACTCAATCAAGCGAAACTAATGTGAGCCTCGTAAACCCGGACTAGGAATGAGATTCGTTACATCGGACACGGAGGGACGGTTCGGGGACGAACGATCACCGTCTACGTCCGTAGACGCGACGAAGAGGTGACCCCCTCGATGACAACCCGAGCATTAGACACCCAAAATCAATAAATAAATAAAAAGACGGAACGATACAACAGGAGACACGAAGGTTGCGAGCGGTGTCTGAACCGTCACTCTCACAAGGGACCACGAACCTTTGAAGAGAGAAAAATTCTGAGAGAAGGACCCTACCTCGAGGTAGAGATGGAGAAAACAGAGAAAAAAACAGAAAATATAAAAAAGGATGGAAAAAAGCTTCTGTTACCCGACGAAAAGACCCACGGACTACAGGAGACGGACGTAAGTCTTCAACAAAACACCGTAAATGAGTTGCAAATTTATAAGAAAACTACTTAAACACCCCCTCTTTCACCAGAGGGACAGAATAAGGAGGCGGTAGAATCCTGAGGGGAAGTAAATTGAAGAATAGTAAACTAGGTGACTTATCCCAGAGGAATATAAAAGTCAAATATAAAAGAAATTCATAAAATAAACACAATCAGGATTAGAAAGTTAATTTACATTTGAGAACTCCAGTTATTTTCCGACACAGAAATAAAGATTAACTTTTCAAGATCGAAATATCGTAAATGTCTATGTATGTTTGTGTGTGTGTATTTCGAATAGGAGTAATAAGTGTCTCCAACATAACAGTTTAAGTTAGTGAACGATTTTAAACAAACATTTATATTTTAGTTATGAACACTATGAAAAAACCAGTAAACGCCTGTTCGTCTCAGGTGTTTTGAACACTCAACGAACTTCATGTACAAGATTAGTGTATGACATTTGTTCACAGGAGATGTACCAGATCAATCACGGTACAAAATCATAAAACCACGAAAAGCAACCACGAAAACAGAAAATCTTACAGGGATTCATATCACGTCTTCACGACAACTCCAAAGGAGTCACATTCTTTCGACCCTATACGGAATGTCTTTTTAGTACATACTCTATTCGAAACAAGTCCGTACTCAGTATTACGAGAACCGGTACTCAAGTTACAATTACTTAATACAATATGCAATTATTCTACAGAAACTCGTCTTTGTGTGTACTTTATTCCATGAAATAACTAGATGACTACTTTTACACTGGTCTCCGAGTGTCCTTGGATTGGAATTCTCGTTAACAAACTATAAGTGATCAAGTCACAAGGGTCACTGAAATATCTCGTCTTAATGACGATGACACTTATTAATGATTGTGACACTTATTTATTTAGAGAGAGAGAGCGATTTATATATATATATATAAAAGAAGGGTTCTTTCGACACCAATAAAGACAGAAGAGTCCTTGAAAAGACATGTGAAATATCTGGGTACTGGAACTTTATGGACAGAAATCAACAAGTGAAAGGATAAGATTTGAAGGACAGAGGGAGGTCCATGTACGAAGACAGAAACCCAATCATCAATCTGTTTGTCGACTCTAGTTTTCATCGTACAGTAAAACCAATAACGTTTTCTTGGATTACGATAGACAGACAACAGTTTGTTCTCAAAAGAGAGGTAAAGTTGTACTTAGTTGTCGGACGGTTATCAGTCTCCTTTTTGTCCGAAAGTAAGTCTCTACTATTTACGTGTCAGGTGAGAGATGGAGAGGGAAGAACAAGTACTAAGAACGATTAACGAACACCATCAGGACGACGAAGATCTGGAAAACCGATTCTACTTCACGTCATACCTCCGAAGGGTCCACCGTGTCACCATTTCTTACGTGGACGGTCACGTCCTCTACGTTCTCTGTGTCCAAGATAGGGACCCAGTCTTTCTAGGGAACCTCATCCTTGACCGTTAGGTGAGGTCACAAGAATGAACCTCTTAGGGTACCTGTCTCCTCGGACCACCCGATGTCAGGTGCCCCAGTGTTTCTCAACCTGTATTGACTCGTTGACTCGTATGTGTGAGGACGGTGTCGGACTACATTAATATATCTTAGTAGGAGTCGTGTCGACACCCTCCGGTGATTATTCCTAAACTTCACCACTACGACTAACTTTGACAAAAGGTACTATCGTTCGTATTATACAAAATTAGACGAAACTATCTGAGGTTTAACATACGTGTCATACCTAAAACACTATGAGTTATTTTTCGAAGATCCTTTGTCAAGATTTACCCGACAAATAATGACTCAGTAGTGTACATTATGTCCCAACGTCGTATTTGAACATAACCGAGGACGACACTAATCCGTTGGAAGTCTCATATACCTTCTACACGAGCGTTATTGCTTACGGTGGTCGGTTGTAAAGGTTCTTACATTCAAGTAGGACGACGAGAAGTAATGTTTCTACTCACTACAACCTAGTGTCGTTTTGAATTAATGCTACAGGATAAACATGACAGAGTAAAGAACGAGGGTTTGAATTAAAAGTATTGACGATATCTCATAGAAGTAAAATATTCCTTCAAGTTTCATATTTGTGTTTACATGAAGAAAATTATATTATATTTGAGATTAAACCTTAAATAAATTTTAAATGATATTTGAGACTACATGTTATGACTTACAATATCCCTATAAGACGTATTTACTTATCCTTATAAAACTTATTTATTCTACGTATCTCGTCGAAAACTATTCTATATAAATAAAAAGGTCAAAGGTCCTACCGAATCTAAATTCCTTGTGTAAGTCCTCTCAAAAAATAAAGAGGTGACAACCGAAATTGATTAATACAAACTTATAGGTAAGGGGTATACAACTTCTATTAAACCCTTTTATTGTATTGAACAGACAATACAATAATCCTATCCTATGACTGATAGGAAAAATCTAAATTCACCAGGGTAAACTAGATTTTTTATTTTATTTTACGACAGGAGGTACGTCACCTTACAAGACAGAGAAGGGTCCAGTCCCGACTGGTTTCCGAAGGGACCTCCTGTCACGACCCTGCCCCCTGTTGAAATAAAGAAAGTTATAAAGGACAAAGTTGAAACAAACGAGAAAACGAAGTCCGTCCAGGGAAAGTCATGTTCCATTACCCCATAATCTTCTTTTCCGTTCTTTTCACTAAACGGACAGAGATAAAGACTAAGAACTAACAAACAAAGTACCAGAGGAAGTTCGTGGTGAGTGAATACTTCCTGAAAACTCCCAAAAATTCTTTGTGGTGAACATGAGTTGTATCAAAACCTTCAAAATCGGTATCGTTCGTCTCTTCTTTTTCTTTATTTTCCTTAGGTCTAACCTTATCTTCATTTTAAGAGTGACAATCGTCTACTGTACTAGGAGATGTATCTTTTAGGATTTCTGTGGTGGTCTTTTAATGATCTCGATTAGTTACTTATATCATTTCAACGTCCTATATTATAATTTTGTGTCTTTAGGAAACGTAAGGACTTGTGATTGTTACTTTTTTGTCTTTCTCTTTAATTCCTTTGTTAAGATAAGTGGTAAAGTTACTTCTCTTATTTTATGAATCCTTATTTAGATGAATTTGTTTTCTGGATACATACATTTTGATATTTTGTGACTACTTTCTTTAAATTTTTTTACTGTGTTTATCTACCTCTTTATACGGTACAAATAGGTAGTCTTCTTAGTTATATCACTTTTACTCATATGATGGGTTTCGTTAGATATCTAAATTACGTTAGGGATAGTTCGATGGTTGTTATGAAAAGTCTCTTGATCTTGTTTATGAAAGTGTCAAACATACCTTTATGTTTTTTGGAGCTTATCTGTTTCGTTAGAACTCTTTCTTCTTACCCTGACCTCCTTAGTTGGACGGACTGAAGTCCGAGATGATGTTTCGGTGCCAGTAGTTCTGTCATACCATGACCGTGTTTCTGTCTTTATGTCTAGTTACCTTGTCTTATCTTTCGGGTCTCTATTTAGGTGTGTGGATACCTGTGTAATAGAAACTGTTTCCTCCGTTCTTATATGTTACCTAATTTCTGTTAGAGAAATTGTTCACCACGACCCTTTTGACTAGTTGGTGAACATTTTATTACTTTGATCTAGTGAAAGATTGTGGTATGTGTTTTTATTTGAATTTTACCTGACTTCTAGACTTACATTCTGGTCTCTGATATTTTGAGGATCTCCTCTTGTATCCGTTTTGTGAGAGGCTGTATTTAGTGTCGTCCTAGGAGATACTGGGTGGAGGGTCTTAAGACCTTTATTTTCGTTTTTATTTGTTTACCCTAGATTAATTTGAATTTTCGAAAACGTGTTGTTTCCTTTGATATTCGTTCCACTTTTCTGTCGGAAGTCTTACCCTCTTTTATTATCGTTTACTTCGTTGACCGTTTCTTAATTAGAGTTTTTATATGTTCGTCGAGTATGTCGAGTTAAGGTCAGTTTTTTACCTGGTTTCTTGATTTATCTGTGAAGAGGTTTCTTCTGTATGTCTACCGATTGTTTGTGTACTTTTCTACGAGTTGTAGTGAGTAATAGTCTCTTTACGTTTAGTTTGGTGTTACTCCATGGTAAAGTGCGGTCAGTCTTACCGACACTAGGTTTTCAGATGTTCGTTATTTACGACCTCTCCCACACCTCTTTTCCCTTGGGAGAATGTGACAACCACCCTTACGTTTGATCATGTCAATAATACCTCTTGTTACACCTCTAAGGAATTTTTTGACCTTTATCTGGACGGTATGCTGGGTCGTTAGAGTTACGACCCGTATGTGTGACTCCTGTGGTCTTAACTTTCTCTGTGTACATGACGTCACAAGTAGCGTCGTGACAAATATTATCTGTCCTGTACCTTCGTTGGATCTACAGGTAGTCGTCTGTTTACTATTCTTTCGGTACCATGTATATATGTTACCTTATAATAAGTCGATAATTTTTCTTACGTAAACTTAGTAAAGATTACTCCACCTACTTTGACCTTGGATAATATATTTCACTTCATTCAGTCTTTCTTTTTGTGGTTATGTCATATAGTTGTGTATATATACCTTAAATCTGTCTATCATTGCTATTGGGATATACGCTCTGTCGTTTTCTTTGTGTCTACATTTATTGTCTTAAAACCTGAGACACCCTCTTCCGCTCCCACACTACTAAACTCTCTTATCGTAACTTTGTACATGTAATGGTATACACTTTATCTAGCGGTCAGGCCCAAACTACGTACTCTGTCTCATGAGTCCCGACCAAGTGACCCTACTGGGACTCCCTACCCTACCCCTCCCTCCACCCTTCCCCCAAGTCCTACCCCTTGTGTACATGTGGGTACCGACTAAGTACAGTTACATACCGTTTTTGGTGATGTTATAACATTAATCGGAGGTCAAATTTTTTTTTTTTTCTTTCTTTCTTTCTTTCTTTTTGAGGGATGAGAGTCAGAGAAAGTAGACACGAATTCTGGAGACTGGACATTGGATGTCAAGAAGGAGTTGAGGACGAGTCCTAAAGAAGGTCCCTGACGAGTAAGGTCGTTCCTCGGAAACTTCCGTTCTAGGAAATTTTTTCCTAGATCGGGTCAAGAGAAGACGTCACAGATGAACCGAATATCCTTTTGAGTGCCTAGAAACAAGACGACTTGAGACCTTTACACACGGTAAGTGTACCGAGAGAGACGAACGAAAGTCCGTTCCTGGAGTGTGACCAGTAGTCCGAAGGGTTTAAGGTTCCCTGTAAGGAGTTTCAAAGGTTTCTGGAGAAAGTAACGTATGTCGGTACCAAGAGACCACCACAGGATCAGGTACACCCGACGATATTGTTTTATGGTGTCTAACCCACCGAATAATTGTTGTGTATAAAGAAAGAGTGTCAAGACCTTTCTCTCTTTAGGTTCTAGTCTCACAACCGTCTAAGCTATAGATCACTCCTGGGTGAAGGACCAAGGATGTGTCGACAGAAGAACGACACAGGAGTGCACCGTCTTCTCTGTTCCCTCGGAGACCCCAGTGAAACTGTTCCCGTGATGAGTGTAAGTACTCCCAAGGTGAGAACACTGGTTAGTGAAGAGTTCCGGGTGCGGAATTAAGATAGTGTAACTCCCAATCCTAAAGCTGTATACGTAACCCCTCCCCCTGTATTTGTAAGTCAGATATCGTCTGTCGTGGACTGGGTGTCAAGGTTTCGAGGTCTTTATGATTCAGACCTCCAGTTATAAGGAAAGAAGACTTATAGGGAGTCAAAGTGAAAGTCTCCAACTGAACGAGGGTAAATCGGACCTTAAACTTTCTTCTGTCAGAGAAGGGATACAGTGTCATAAGAAATAAAAATAATTAAGGGAAGGTAGTAGGAAAGGAGAGAATAGTTGGAGAGAACTTAAAGAAGAGTACAGTAATTCCCGTCTCCGTCTTGTACCCGATTCCCAATGTCTCCGTTAAAATAGGTGGAAAATCTGATAGGTCGCACTTTCGACATAAACGTACACACTAGGCAACGGGAGTCTAAACCCTGGAGTGATCTTTTGGTCTTTGTATTGTATGTGTATACCTGACTCATACGAGGAAGGTCAAAGTATACAACTTTGGGGATGGGGTGGGTTTACCCTACCATAATCCTCTGTTCCGGAAACCCTCTATTAATCTTAATTTACTTACCCTAATCACAGGAATACTTTCAGTGTTCTCGTGGACAAAAGAGAGAGACGAGAGATGGTGCACTCCTATGTTCCGTTCAGACCGTCAGTCGTAGTGTCTCCTCCTAAGAATGGTCTTGAACTGGAACATCGTAGAACTACAACCTGAAGGTCCGGTGTCTTGTCCCTCTTTACTTTAATACAACAAATATTCGGTTGGTCACACGCCAAACGTTATCGACGGACTTGGCTTATCACACGAATATTTCGGTCGGTTCGGGTGATGATAAAGCCAAACAAAATGTCATGTAAAATATCTGAGTGTCCTTTCTATTCCTATCATCTACAGTCAATTAAGTGGGTGTATTACCAATTGAAAGAAGTCGTTATAGGGACTGTTATTAAGTAAACCGGAGTTATAGAGGTCAGCACCACTTTGGAGTTAGACAAACCCTTGGTGAGGTCAAAACAGACAAGTACCTAGTTCGGTTTCAGACGAAGAAAGATTAAAGGGGGTTATGAGGACGAGTAAGACAAGAAAATCGATTTATCTTGTTCGACAAGAGAGAAAATGTGTTCTTAGAAATTTACAGATTCCTTTTGTGTTTACAAAAAGGAAGAAAGAAGGAACTTCTGAGACGTAAAGGTAACTGAGGTGACTTTTTCTCGTAAAGTTTAGGGCAGTCTTGTCTCTAGAAGAAAACCAGCTTCATCTCAAGTTGAATATGACTCATCTTACCCTCTTAACAGTTGAAACAAAAACCTATAGGACGAAGATTTTAGGGGAGGACGGTGGGTACTCAGTGCAAATAGGACCCCCTTAGAATAGAGAAGACACCTTAAGTCTGTAGTAGGAGATGTAGAGGGGTAAGGGGAGGAGACAACAATTTTGGTGAAATATATATGTGAAAATAAAACATATATAGTGTAACTTACCACTAAATAAACAAGTAAGTCAGTAATAAATAAATGGAGACACAAGAATAATTTACGATTCGAGGGACTCTGCTCCTGTTCAACAATGAGTAGTGACCCAAGAAGAAATACAATCCGTGTGCGATCTCTAAGTCATTTGCTACAACTAATTTACCTATTAACTGATACCTGATTCTGAGGGAAGTCGGAAAAAATCGTCAACATCGTGCACCGACTCAGTACAACTCAGGGAACGGTTAAATATAAAGGTTTTGAAAAAGTGTAGACGAGTCGACTTGGTCCAAAAGATATAGTGTGAATGTGGATGTATACATTTAAAATTAAAATGTATGTACAACTTTTTTAATTCTAGACTCCTCATATAAAATTAATTATATTAATAATTAGGTTGTTAATTGGGTTGTTGTTTGACACCTTTTAAGAATTTCTCTACCCTTATCGTCTAGTTGAATGGATGGAGGACTCTTTAGACTTACGTCCAGTCCTTCGTTGTCAATTTTGGTCTGTACCTTGTTTTCTGACCGAGGTTTAGCTCTTTCCTCATTCCAGTTCCGACATTATTCTCTACACCCAAACCAGGGACCAGATCTTCAAGGGGACCTCACCCCGTACTGTTGGGTGAAGTCATAAAAACGGACCAAATACATTTTGAAGGACTTTACATTCGGTAGTTTTTGGTCTCTTGGATGTTTCGGTTGTTCCAATTCTTCTAAAAAACAAAAGAGAAAACGAGATAAAACTATCGTCTCTCTTCTCACTCCCGTCTCGATCAAAAGTGAGGACCGGGGTTCGGACATAAAACCCGTCACACTAGGGAAACACCCAAGCACAGGTATCGTGTAATTTGTCTAAGAAAATGACATAAAGACACAGAAAAGGAGGGACTTCAGGTCTAGTTGAACGAGTAAAAGTAAACCGTATTTCACGATGTTTTGTAGACTTGTTGGTTTCATACAAAAGTTCGGTATCTTACGACCTGTCTATGTTATCTCTGAGTGAAGGGGTAAACCCTAAAAGACAAGGAAACTTGAAGGAAATAAAGGGAAACTAAAAAGTACACCAATCACGTATCTCAAATAATACTAGGTAGTATAAAATTTCAGATATATACCACACTCTCGACACCAGTTTTTTGGAATATTAAGATGAAATTGGTAAATAGTATTTTAATAGTAAAAAGGTAATTGGTACAGTAATAAATGTCCTACGAGTTCAAATGAAACAAAGAGAAGACCTAGACACGGGAGGAGGGATGTGGGATGGGACCCTCATTTACGAAAATCAATATATTATCTAGAGGTACCCTTTTAGTCTAGTCCAATATAATTTGAAGAACCTGAAGCGATAAGTTGTAAATAATAGTATTCACGGACTCTTGTGTTCTTTCTTACTCTTTACTTACACTCCTTAGTCCATTTCTAATCCTCTTACACTACTTTACTAAGATTTTATAGAAATAGACACCAGATTTGATAGTGAAATTGTAAAAATCTAGTAAGTAGATTCCCAGGAAAAAGATGTTTGTTTCCGTTAAAAAGTCTGGTGAAGTACTAATATAAGTGATCTTTGTTTTCACACAAAGTCATTATCAGACTAAAGAAATATACAGTAGTTCTAAAATTCATCAAAAGGAGATAAAGAATCAGAAACATTTGAGAGATTTAAGTTGAAAACGTAATAGAGTTTGTAAATCGGGTAGTAACCACGAGTTATTTACAAATTGTCAACGTTATGAACGTAAATTGTCGACGTTGTAACTGAGATTCCTGTCGACGTAAAATTACTACACACTTTACTAAATATACATTCGACGAGTTTGAGTATTGATTTCGTGAATCGTGAAATCCGAGGGGACCCTACTTTCCACTATCTAATTCCGTTTTACAATAATAATAAATTAAGGCTTTCTCCATTTAATGTGACCGTTTTACGATAAACTACAACGACCGTTTGGCGACACCAGATTACGAAACGACTGTGGTCCTTTGTACCAGGTCACCAACCTCCACACCACATCCTCCGTCCTCAGGACCCACGATAAAGACCAATTAAGTGACTGAAGGACCCACTGGAACCAGTTGAGTGAATTGGAGAAGTACGGAGTCAGAGGGAGGAAACCTCACCTCCTCCTGTTTCGAAAAGTTTTAAGACGAGACTTCCCTGTAAAATTGTCATTTTGAAACTGTACGAAGTAATTATCATAAAGACACCATTACAAAAACAGACAAAAAGAATGTCGACACGACAACCGATATCCTTCCGTCATGTATTATTATACGGGAATCGACCTTGTGTGTCGTGAGTCTTACCGGTACCCGAGTCCTAAGATATAAAGTCTTGTCTGGGAGTGAGGCAATAGTGACGGAGTTCTGTGAAACTAAGGTGTGGAGCAGGTACGTGTCCAGAATGGTGAAACAGGAGTGGTAAATTTTTATCTGAAACTTCTTTTCTTCATTCGTGAAAAGGACTTAGGTACTACGAATCTTGTCAGACCTAACACTTAGTTAAGACCGTCATTCGTCCCTTCTTGAACAAGTATATAAACTCCTTTTATTGTTTGTTCGAGGGTTTAAATTTCGAAGACAACTGAGGATTCAACATCTTGTCGTGGTCATCCCCTAGTAATAAAGACAGACAAAGTTGGAACACTTGGATAACTTACTTCTACAGGACATCACTTTTGTCTCTCGTAAAGTCCAAAACATCCTTTCTTTCGACTCGGGACTTCTTGACTACGAAAACTTGGCACCACAACCTCTTCTGAGAACTCTCAGGGAACCTGACGTTCCTCTAGGTTGGTCAAGTAGGAATTCCTTTAGTCAGGACTTATAAGTAACCTTCCTGACTACGACTTCGACTTTGAGGTTGTGAAACCGGTGGACTACGCTTCTTGCCTGTAAACTTTCTCTGGGACTACGACCCCTTCTAACTTCCGTCCTCCTCTTCCCCTGCTGTCTCGTACTCTACCAACCTACCGTAGTGGCTGAGTTACCGGTACTCAAATTCATTTGAGGTCCTCAACCACTGGTTGTCCCTCCGGACCACACGACGTCAGGTACCACAACGTCTCAACCTGTACTGACTCACTGACTTGACTTGACTAGAACTTAAGACTGGTGAAAAGAAGTGAGACTTAAGGACCTTACCGATAAATCCGACGACATATCGATCTGTCTGTATATCGTTAAATAGGTGTGGTGGACAGTCTACATTCAAGAAATCCTTTAGTCATCATTCTCTAAACTTCATATTTCTTTTTTTTCTCTCCTATTCTCTTCTAGTCATATATTTTATTTAAGTCAAAAGAACTAATTAACTGACTTTAAAAGGTTACTTTAAGAAAGAACTACTGAAGAATAGTGAATATTTTTACATAACGTGAAAAGAATCCCCATACTTCTACACATTGACTGAACCTAAAAATAAAATTGATAGAAATCTTTCTGTTGTCAATCGTATACGAATGTTTCACGTCACCGAGGACAAGTCCCTTTAAATTCACTGGAACTTCCTACAACCCTTTATTATCACTAGAATTTACCCCTTATTTTCTAATATATCACTTTTTATGTACGTCGATGTGAAAACTCCAATACTCAATACCGACGACATGATGGTATTATCAAGAAGAAATGACTACCATCAAAATTTAACTAAATAAAGACAAAGTACTAAAGATAATGAAAATTGTTTTCATAGAATCCATTTTAAACACGAAACACATAATATTCTTACTCACGATTTCAAATACTGAGTGTGCACTTAACTTTTCGTTTATATTTTAACCAATGGATAAAGGTGAAAATTAGTTCTTTAAATACTATATACTTTTATTGAAAAAAGTATTTTTCAATACTTTTGATGAAAAAATAATTACAAAATTGATTTTAGGAGTATCCTTTTGACGAACTACAGCATTCGGATTTTGTGACTAATATCGTGTTATAACAGACTTTGAGACAAAATAGGGTAATATTAGTAACGAAAAAATTTCCAAAGTCAATTAAATTTCAAAGAACCCTTAAATTGAAAATCTAAAACCGTCTTTTCCGTCATACACGATTCACGAGTGTTTAGGAGAAGACTGTTTTATACACATGTATGTCATGAATTCGAATTATGCCCGTCATTCTTTAGATTTCTAAAATACGGTTTACTTTATTTTACAATCCGTTCCTGTATCAACGATTACTAATAATTTATTAAAGTAACAACTAAAGTGATACAACTAATACCCCCATAAGACTCCTCTATATTTATGTAGACAATGACGACCGTTTCCACCGACAATTGGACACTTTCTCCATAATTTGTCTTGTCATCAAAAATTAAATTTTTCGTCACATAAAATATCTTAATTACGTAATTCGGTCTAAATAGGGTATCCATCAAACGGAGTTTAGAAATACGGAGTTAATTTAGTCTGTTTTGACTTAATAAAAATAAACGAACTGAATGATACCATTTTTGTTATGTCATTGACTGATGGTCCAAAATAGTTGTTGGGATACTTTATACATAATGATTGGTGTTTCTTTTCACGTCATTGAACAGGTTCTACTGTGACGGTTGTCTAATATCTCAACCCTGTCGTACTATAGCGAGGTCTCATACGTGAGTCTTGAAGTGACATAAAGGTAGAAATGTCCAGATACCTACGACGTCTTGACCATCCTGACCGGAATCCGTACGATACGACAACGGGTACAATCGTTTTAATGGAAACCCTCTAAGACTAAGTCGAGAAAAGGGGCGTTGTGTGTATTCGGGTCTATGTGCGTGTCTGTGGATATAATATTAAAACATTCCGTTAAGTTTCACATTGTTATGATAGAGTCTTCAAACTTCTAGATGTTCATCATTTTTCTTCAAGTGTCATTACATGAATGTAGTGCTTAGTACTCCCAAACTCTATAATAGGATAAAAGTACGTACGATCCTCTTTTGTACTCTAAGAACCCAGTCTCTTTTTTCTAAACTAATAAGTACCGTTCTGTCCGTCGGATTCGAAGAACTAACGGAACTAAAGGTAGAGGTGGGGGTCTAGGGTTCCACCAGTGAACCTCTACCTGGGTCCCTCCACGACCCGTGGATCATATAAACACAGTGTCTCTTTTTTTAAGGTTAGAAATTCCTCCCAATGTCTTTTGAACGAGTTGGAAACGGGTCTCCTTCTGGAGTGATAAAAAAAATAATAGAAATAATATAACCCGTCGTTTATTTAAACGGGAGCCGGATCCTTCCACTACTATAAAGATATGGGGTTCCGACAAAAGGTGAGAACTTTTCTTACGGAACTTTTATGTAAAAACTTTAACAACAACAAAGCAGTAAACACAGGCTGAGAAACGTTGGGGTACCTGACGTCGTACGGTCCGAGGAGACAGGAGGTGATAGAGGCTCTCAAACGAGTTCGAGTATACGTAACTTAGTCACAACGATAGGGTCATCAGTACATGCCTACACTCTGAACATAGTATTTCTTCCGACTCGTGACTTCTTATTAACTTTACTATCAGACCTTATTTTCAATAGTCACTGAGACGAGTGTCACGTTCACTTTTTCACTTTCAACGACTCAGTAAAGGCTGAGAGACGTTGTTCACCCAACGGTAAAGGAAGAGGTCTGAGACGAATAATCTATACATATATATGTTTCCCTTTGGTATTTTTTGTTTAAAGAAGTTTTATATAAAAGTTATTAGGTACGATTTAATTAACTGTGGGTAAGACAACTTTAATTATCCGTTTAGAATATAAAAGATAAAATATCTAAAAATATAATATGTCACTAAGAGACTCATGATTACATCGAAAGTATTGGATTTTTATTAAATCAACTATTTTGTATATATGTCAACAAACCCTTTTTAGGGTTCATATGCTTAGCTACAAATTTCCTTTCTTAAGAATATGCTATTCTTAATCATATTTTGTAAAAATAGATTATGATAAAATACAAGAAACAAATAAAAAATGACCGATGAACTGGTCCCCATCTCTACGGTTCACAGTGTCCCATACATAACCCTAGTGACCGTTAGCTTCTTCCTGATATTTATTTCTATTATGTGAAGGATGAAATATATTATTTAGTCATTGTTTTCTACTAGACTTAACTATGGGATACCTTCTGATATAAATAATACAGTTCGTTACATAATCTTATGGTAGTATACACATTCCATAAACAAAGGGTCTAAGATTCTACACATTGAAGATTTACACGAGTTGAACCCTGATTCCGTAGGAAATTAATACCCCTCTTAAACTTGGATTACTTCTTAAACTTACACCAGATGAGGTCCTTAAAGTTTCTTTAATTTAAGGACAATGAATCCGAGAAATCTGTTCCGTCCAATCTAAAATCGGGTAACACTAGCTGTTTTTGATTCGGTGTCTTTTAATAAACAGATTGTAATTATTCGTTTCTTCTTTATAATTATACTACAACGACATATCTCCTATACACTCTTAACCTCTATCCTTCCGAGTACAAAACATAACGTCGAGGATGGATTTTTCTCCGTTCCCCTCTTCACTTTCAGTGACCGTCGAACTCCACTTAATTTCGTTCGTCGGTGTCCCGTCATTTACCACAACTAGTAAATGAGTCGTCGTGAAAAACCTCAACACCGATAAAGTTGTGGTTTACTCTAATAACAAAGAGCAACACCCGTCTGGAAGATAATAATAACTACTGACTATGTTCCACGTTTTACCGGTGTTAGCTTGTTGTAGGTTTTATACAAACATCATTTAAGACCTTCTAAACCGGAGTAGGTAGTAAACTTATCCATCAGGATTTATGTGTTCCAGTAAGTTGGGTGTCGTAGAAACATCGTCAACTGTTCGATAGGATCAAGTCACCCTGTAAATTTGGAACAGGAAGTCGTTACTCTTTACTCTGCTTACAAGAGTAGTCTTCAGTTTTAGATTTTTCGTCTTAAACTACAGTTCACCAGTTCATACAATTTCGACTTTTGATATCGACGATTCTGTGAATCCGGAAAAAATCTGACAACAAAAGGACCGTTCACTCCACAGGAAAATAAGTGTCAAGTGAGAGAAAATGTCACTGTTAAGTATTAAGAAACAAGTGGATGTACATTCGAGACCCGACTATTGTAATTCCAGTTAAATTGTTTGAATGTCCGAAGATTAGTGATACACTAAAAGTCAGACCCTATATAAAATTACCGATATAAAAGTTTGTAACAGACGAAGGATGGTCAAGAATGGAGATCTGCGTAGTGTCTTACTTACTCTTAAGGGATACTTTTTAGTTATACCTGAAACTAAGTTACGGATTCTATAATGGTAATAATAATTAATAGGAAAAAGACCACAAATAGTATGGTTGTGACATTATTACCAGTACCATCGTTTCTACCATGTTATATGTAAATGTTAAATATAAATATATGTTATTATATAAAGAGAGTGTCTGTCGAAGTGAAGTCCAATCAAGATTGTCTCTGAACAGTAGATTTTAACACAGTAATGAACCCTCACTCCATTTCAACAGTTTATTTTTTATGTTCTACCAGTTAATTTAAACTTAAAATCTATTTCCTACCTAAAAATTTTAAAATCTCATAGGATTTATAACGTACCTGTAGGAATATGATTTATTAACAATCCACAAATTTAAGCTGACATAGATAGATGTATATAGTTATAGACCAATATACACACACACACAATCAGTGAGTCAGTACAGACTGAGAAATGGTGGGGTACCAACATCGGACGGTCCGAAGAGACAGGTACCTTAAGAGGTCCGTTCTTATGACTTCACCCATCGGTAAGGGAAGAGGTTCCCTAGAAGGGATGGGTCCCTAGCTTGAACCTAGAGGACGTAAAGTCCACTGTGAAATGGTACGTACGTGGATATAGTGGGGTTTGTTCTTGATTTTATGAAAGTAGTGGGGACTTTGAAGGTAGACAGGAAAATGTGAAAATAGGATAGGAAGGTGGGAGTTCGTTATTGAAAAGTTAAAGACAGTGGCACAAGAGATTAGGGATTCAGTGTAGGTTGAGAACACTGAGGTACCTGCCATCAGGGAGACAGGTCCCCTCGGAGACAGGTACCCTAAGGGGTCCGTTCTTATGACCTACCCAAAGATAGGTACCTTAGGAAATAGGTACCCTAACAGGTCCGTTCTTATGACCTAACCAACGGTAAAGAAGAAGTCCCCTAGAAGGGGTGGGTCCCTAGTTTGGACCCAGAGGACGTAACGTCCTCCTAAGAAATGGTAGACTCGGTGGTCAATTCGGGTTAATATGTAATTAAACCGTTGGAATCACATCCCCTTTGTCTACGAACGTTTCTCTTTCTATGGATATCTTCAGAGTTTATCTTTTCGACTCCTGTGTGAACATTTCTGTCGTTCCGTCAAGCCCTTTCCAAAGGAGACAGAAAGAGAAAAAGGGTTCCTTCTACCTTCGGCAAATGATTCCGTTTTGTGTAAACAGGGGTAGTGTCAAGACCGAGTAAATCTGTTCTTGACAGATAGAGACGTCCTGTGACCAAAGTTAACGTACCCAGTTGAATTTGTGTCCAAAAAGAAAAGTTTTTTATATCATACACATAAAAGTAAAATGTCTAAAATTTTAATTGAGTCACACCCTTTTGCACACACAAACTAATCTCTAGTGTTATACACTTTACTTTTCTTGATCCCAAACTCAAGACTAAACCAGATTTGACAAGGTCGAAGGACGGGAACCCACTTAGTAAATAATTAGGGAAACAAAAACTTCGACTATATCGTCACCGGAAAAAAAGTTAACGTCCCTAACCCGTCGGGATTTGTGGTGTAGTAAGTTCACGGTTGACATAAGAGAAAAGGGGATCTTGATTTTTTTATTTGTGTAGTGACGTGCTCCTCCCTCTGACTAAATCACAAAAAGAGGCTCACGTCACTTCGGTGATCTACCGTCATAGTCAAGTAGTATGGGGGTGGGAGGGGTCGTTAGACCTCGGCTAAAAGACATGGAACAGGAGAAAGAGAAACGTCCCAAGTCGAACAGTGAAAAGAAGAGGGAGAAACAAACGATAAAAATGAAAATAAGTTTACGGTCCTTTCGGTCGGCCACCTTCTTTAGCACGCCACCAGGTGTGCAAAACAGTGTTCCATGACACTAACTTTTCGTATCGACGACCTCGACTCAGAGCCCCGTCCTGTCGTTTCCCCGAAAACGTGACCTTCAACACCGTTTCATTTACTCCAGTACCTCAAGACACGAAACGATTCGGAACACCTGGGTTCTAGGTGGGAGGACGCACACCCTTAGGCCGAGTCGACAACCGTCTGTCGGTCCACTCTCCTCATCTACCCCTGTTTTGGAGTGGAGTCTGAAGACTTCTGACCTCTACTTTCAAATCATCAACATTCCACGAACGAGAGTTCTGTACTTCAAATATAAATATCTTTTTCTTGGTGACTTAACGTTTTGACATGTGTACCTTCCCAAACCTTAACTAGAACTTAAACATCTCACACATGAGGAACGTCTAAAAAGTTCAACGTCCTCGCGTGGTAAAACAATTTTCCGTCTTACGGGATCTTAAGAAAGACTTTCCTTCCTCTCCCTATCGTTTATGGCACATCTTTTACACAATTTACTCAAACGTAAGGTAAGAGTAAGAAGGATTCTCGTACAATGGGTACACCACTCCCATGGGGAGTGTCACTTTAAGGAAAGTGAGCGCAGAGAACACAAGCAGGGTCGGTACCACTACGGGTTAGTCTAGACGTACTCCGCTCTAGAAACGTCTTCAGAAACCATAGTTATACCCGATTTTCGGGAGAGAGTCTTAGTCATGAAATTAAGAGAGGTCCCTATGTTGAAGAAAGTAAACTGATAAAGCTTTGTCTTTACTTGTGTCAATCTCAGAATGAACATGATGAAGTAACAAAAAGTGCAAACGATTAGATTTTGGTCTATATTATAAAAAAATCGAATTATAAAAAAGAGCAGGAAGAAAGTAAATCACCTCTTTTTATCCATGTGATAAGTAGACTGTACAATCTATGTCTATGTATAGAGGACTTAAGAAAAGACTCGAACTTTTGTCATTGAGGATGGTTCTCTCAGAACACATTCATGTCACCTAGAATAGAAATGGTGGTGACTGTTGGTCGACGAATCGTTACTTGTATAGACTCCTTTCCCCTCGTGGACAATCTTTGAGGACCTCGAGCGGTACCACCGGTTCGGAGGTAAGTGAAATCAAGAAGGAAGTTCTTAGCAGTTGGGGACCCATTGAGGACTGAGATCCTTATACAGTTGACAGTCCAGGAAGAACGGACCTTGTAAAAATTTTTTCCTTGAGACATACATTTTAAGATAAAACATTAACAAGTGTTAAATAAATAAAATAAGAAGTGACTATTAATACTCTTTTACCAAAAGGAATTTCCTCGAAAATTATGATATGTAGTCCTTTAACTGTTTACTTGTTCGTGTTCAATGAAAAGTTTTTATAAAGGGTGATTAGCTATTAAACTCCGGTAAAAAGTAAGTAAGAAAATATGGGATAAGTGAATAAACTGTTTATGAATAATTTGTAGAAGACACACGGTTCATGACATGGTTCTCAACTCTTTTGTTTTACGTCTCTAACTTTACCTATAACGGGATCGGAAGTATCTTGAATTTCATGTACTCTACCAAATAAAATTACCCATAACCCGTACGTGAATCACTAAAATTTTAGTCTTAGTCACATTACAACACCTCTCCTTTTGATAGTTAAATACATACGAAGGATAAAATACGTATACAGTAGAGTAAAACGTGGAAAGTGAGATCGTGTGGTAGAATACAGTACTTTCGGATATAGTTTACGTAAATGGAGAAAATTTGTTAACAAATTTTCAAGTAGACCAACCTTTAACAGTCACATAAAGGATTGATATCAAAGATAGGTATATGAATAAGTTGGTATTTGTAAACAACTTCTGATAGCTCACAGTGTATACGAGATTTACATTACTTACCTCGTTATTTATTCTACCTGTAATAAGGACGACAGTACCTCTATAGACGTATCGGTATTGTTAATATATAATCTTGTTCCTTAAAATGAGAAGATTATAACTAATTTTGATTAAGTAGAAGAATCACTTCTTATCTATAACAAAAAAAAGACACCTATGACCTAAGAATACAGATATAAGGTCTTTAGTTACTTGGATAAGAGTCGTGTCCTCTCACACACACTCTTTCACCTCTGTCGTCAGAAGACACAACTCCAAAGGTTTTCTTACGTCTGACCAGACTACGGGGTCTACTTTACACATAAGGGATGAGGAGATGGGTGAAGTATTATTTCCATATAGTTTTGTCCTCTGTCCTAAATACCTTTATTTATCTGTACACGGGTGAGAAAAGAGATTTACAATTTTTCACTAACAATTTTACCGAAAAAAAAAAAATCTCTTATCATTATTATTAAAAATGTAAGTTTTGTTGCAAACCACCCAACAGTCCATAGATGAGTAAATGAAGAGAACTCCGAGAGAGAGAGAGAGACAGAGAGAGTAAACTAGTGATTGTCTTAAGTTCTTTGAAGAGGATCTTAGGTCTCTCCACCAGTTCGTAGGATATCATATTTAACGAATCGTTATCCACCACTTCTTTTAAAGAGTGTTCTTAAGACTGTATTTGAAAGGAAAGTTTTAAGTCGATTTTACGAACATCTGTTAAAAGAAATGTCCGTCTCGTGCTACCCGGACTTCCAAAATACCAAAAGACTTTAGTATACCTACAAGTAACAGAGAATCCGGTTCTGAAGTCTTTTGAAACGAGAATAAAGTAGGATTTTGAACTCGAACGTTTGAGTTATGTCGATTTATATTTACATTTACACCTACCTTGAAAATGGGGAATTGTATTTTACGAAAAGTAAACTAAAGAGAAGTATCGACGGTTCTACTCATCTATCTATGTAACGTCGAACACTAAAAAATCTAAAACAACGTTTACAACCTCGTTCTCCAACTAACTAACCATATTTGTACATCGTTACCGTTGTCGACGAAATTTTTTTATTATTTTTCCTTACTTTACTAAATTTTATTTGTCATCAATGTAAATACTGTATGTATGACGGACTTATAAAAATTAAAAGGAACGGAAACGATTTTTACTTTTGACCATGTCTATCGTTATTTTATTGACGTAAGATTTACGTTCACATGTACGGAGTCTTCACACTCGGAAGAGAGTCTAGAAAAATTTTTAAAGTCACGGAAAGAGCTAACTTAATCCGAATTAAAAGATCATTTACCCTGTTATAAATAAACGTAAAACTTTAACGTCGTGCAAATGTTGTTCACCATTCTGGAAGGAATTAGAAATGGAAATATTTCATCTTTTATAGTCACTTTTTTAATAATGACTCATAAGTGGAAAAAATTTAATTGATGGAGAATAATAGTAGTCAGTTACTACATTATCTTGTCGACAGTAGACTTCACCATAAAACCAAAATGTTTTTAAAAGATTTAAAATTCCTACCTAGAAACTCACTGGAAAGAAATTGATACCTTTGGAACTTGGGTCCCCGTCAACCCAAATTTATTAGACTATACATTTTCCTTAAATGAAAAAGATGAAACTCTGACCATTTTTCTTGTTAACAGAAATTGCAGAAAAAATTTACTCACAAAAGACCAACAGAACAAGTGTTTTACTTTCTGACACTTTAGTTCTATCTGTAATCTCTGGTCCACCAGGGTTGGAGGTAATAAGACAACACTCAGAATAACTGGTCTCTATAACTTCCTGAAAGGATTTGGGATTCATGGATTTCATTTATTCCCTTTCTCGGTCTTAATTTCGGGTTTAAGGTAATCAGAAAAATGCAAAAATTTTGACAGAAGAGTTCCATACTATAGTTGGTTTTTCACAAAGAAGAAGGATTCTGAAATGAGTGTGTCTCTGTAAACACCGGAAAACGTGAGTCTTTTTTATTTTGGTTCAGAAATTAAAATCCAGAATAGGAAAAGTAAATAGTAGAAAAGGACCTTTTGTTCAACTTAACAATGAAGACATAACGACTGTTTCTTTAACTCCATGACTTTTTTCTCCATTCTTCGTGTTATTCTGGGAAGTTCAAGACTAACTCCCTTTCCAAAAGAAAATTTTCCTGAAAACGTTTAGAGAACAAACGTTGAGTCTTAAGTAAAGGGGTATTTTTCAGTTCAATATGTATTACCAACACAAAGAGTCCCTTTGTAGGTCTTATGGAGACATTACTGTAAAGATACGTCTTTTACCTAAGTCTTAAAGTAGTACCTTTTATGTCCCAACGTGTCTTATAGCAAATGTACTGATTTTACTCTATGTTATATTAGTAACAATATTCTGAACCGTATTTAATATACCTGAAGGGTCCACCACGATCACCCTTTCTTGGGTGGACGGTTAAGTTCTTTGTTCTCTACGTCCAAGTCAGGAACTCAGCCCTTCTAGAGGACCTTTTTCCGTACCGGGTGGACGAGGTCATAAGAACGGAACTCTTAGGGTACCTGTCTCCTCGGACCGTCCGATGTCAGGTATCCCAACGTTTCTCAGTTTGTGCTGACTTCACTGAATAGTGTGTATCTGATCCCATATGACCAGAAAGTAAGGGTAGGGTAAAGAAAAATGTAGAAAAACAGATTTGAAAACAGTGTTTGTGTTTTTTTACCGGAAATAGTCCATAGAACCAAACCAGGACGGACGTTTGTGTAACTCTCGTTTCCTCTCGTTTCGCTTACTTTCCTTACCCACAAAGTCAAATCCCATTCATCTTCCTCGACTAAAGTGTACAAAAAATTTCCCAACCCTTCCCCAGATGGGTCTATAAATTTTTACAACTTCCAACATATGTAAAACCATCCGAGAGAAGTTTTTAAAAACTTAAGTATTTATATTTTAATCCTACTTTCATTTATGAATAAATTATACTTTTGTTTTTATTTGGTTCAATTTCTAAAAGTTGTTTCCTCTTTGTGGTGTTTTTAGGTTAAAAATTTTTTAGATTGTAAAATTAACTAATTAAGAGATAACGTTGAAATATTATGAGGAAAAAGAGATGTACATTTATAAATATGTATGTATATATATATAAACGACACAAGAAAAATCGTGAAATATATTTTTACTGAAATATCATCGTGAAGATGTAGTTCTTATCTTTTTAGAAAGGAGATAGTACTCACTAATTTTTAAAAAATAATTATAACTCCCATACATTTGTACACTGTAGTATACAAACACTAGGGTTTGTGTCTTAAGGTACGTAACATAAATTACACTAAGGGTATTATTACACAATAAGTAAATATGAATATATACTACGTAACAATTTATATAAGAAGTATCTACCTTGTATGTCAAACTGATCCACAATTACTCTTTACTTAGAACACGAATATTAAAATGTAGATACTACTGACCTTCTTAAAAGGTATTTGACCAAAGATTGTGTAATAGAAAGTCTAGAAATAAGAAATGAATAGTGAGCGAAGACCACGTTCCGTGACCCCCTTTATAAGTATATCGTTAGACAGTTTCGTGTCTCCTTAGTTATCTCCTCCATTATCTTCATAAGATCTTTAGAAAGGACGTGATCCTACCGACGACGACGATTCAGCGAAGTCAGTACAGGCTGAGACACCCTGGGGTATCTGCTGTCGGGTGGTCCGAGACGGAAGGGACCCTAAGAGGTCCGTTCTTGTGACCTCACCCTACGGTAGTGGAAGAGGTCTTTAGAAAGGATGTGATCCTACCGATCATTGTTGAATAGTTCTTACCCTTACTGATACTTTGGTGTTTTTATTATGTGATTTATATATGGGTCTGACGGACGGATGGTCTCAAGGAGGGAAGGTGGGACGGAGGAAAAGAAGGGAGTAGGAGGAAAAGGAGAAAAAAAGAAGAGAGAATAAATGTAAAACTTAAATCCTTGAAGTCTTTATGTCTTAATCAAATTAGTATTAAAATCAAGTAATGAGTAGTAATAGAAAACATATATAATAGAAAAATATGACAAAAGAAAATGAAAAATTTATTATATTATTGTATTACATGTAAGGTTACTTATAGATTTTATTTAGGTGTTAAGTGTGTTTGACAAAAGGAGGTGATCGGGAGTTGAAGGGGTACCTCTAGTGACGATAGGATTTAAAACACAAGTAGTAAGAGAACTTGTAGTAACATATAGATTTCTTATGTAACAATCAAAATGAACAATAACTTGAAATATTTTCTTACAGTATGTCAATGTCAGAAACCCCCGAATCAAAATAACAAAAGATAATAATTTTGGTGAGACACACTAAGGTACGGTGTTGTAAGTTAACACAATTTAACGATATAATATCAATGATTAGAAGGGGAAACACCCTTAAATATAACAAAAGTCAGAGATTATTAATGTTAATCACAACGTCACTTATAAAAACAGAGTACTACGAGTATACATTCTATGGGAACATAAAAGGGTTCTCACTTTAATACCTCAATATCAGACGGTAACAAATCGTCTATTTAGAATTAAACGAAAATTCTGTTGAATATTGGTAGTGTAAGTATAGACATCACATTTTCCTCTAGGAGTTAGATAAAGAGGAAGTTGTGTTGTAACAATTTGAAGTAAATTCAACTAATTTATTCCCCCCAATTTTACTATAGAGTAACACTATAACGAAAGGATTAATGTTGACTCTAAAATAGAAGTATAACGAGTTTTCCTAAAACGAAACGGGTACAGAAATAACAACAAAAAATTTTTAGAAAAAATTTTCCATAAATGTACTCAAGAAACATACAAGAACTATGATTGGGAAACAATCAACAATACATGATATTAATAAATATATATATTTATACGTCAATATTTTATATTTATAAAAGAAACTCACACTGAACCCAAAAAAATAAAAGAAGTTTTTATACAAAATTAATTATGTTAACTAATTATGTGTATATTATAAGTAGAAAAAAAGACCAGTCACTGAAAACACGGAACATTTATTTTATAATAATTTTGTTTCATTTTATATACTTAAATAAAATTAGAAATTTTTTTCTAAAAGAAAAATTGCAAAATTTCAGAGGCAGATAAACCGTAACTAAAAGTAACGACATCACTATTCGAAAATTAAGGTAAAGTAACGATATGTCTTTTGACGTAAAGGTTAAAAATAAATAACTTAGTAAAAGACGGTGACGGGAAAGGTCACTGAACATACTAGAGTGTGAAGTATACACTTTGAACGTATTTAAATTCCAACCGAATATCCGATTCGATAGAAGATAACCAATCTGATAAGGATAAGGTTTGATATAATAAAAATAACAATGTCTAATATTGTTAAATGTTGTATTATATTAATCTTAATATTATAAAATTATGTTAACCATAGACAATTCGACTCAAGGAAACTGTAAGAAAAAGACGACACACAAATACACACAAAAGATAGGTGTCGATGTGATTGTACTTATGAAAATTTTAGTTCTAGGAATTACGTAAACGTCAATACTAAAATTGTCTTAGGAGTGGTTGATATCCCCATCCAGTCAATTACAGAGGATATACATCATTAAACTTTTTTCCGGACTCAGATGAATGACGGAATCTACTGTCCACAAGTTCGAAGTAAGTCGGACGGAATTTTTAGTTGACTTACCGAACAAGTTGAGTTCTAACTACCCAGGGTGGGTGTATAAAAGACTGAGTCACTGAGCCTACTCCGGGTTTCTGACACAAAGAAAGCTCTTAATTGGGACCGTTTCAATTAAGACGACCAAACCCCTGGGATGTGACTCTAACTGATTTGTCTTGATTGAAACGGACTTTTCAGGAATACTTTGAAACAAAAATAAGGACAAGAAGGGCCGGTACCAAAGTCATAGACAAAAAAGTAGTACACCTCCGTCGCTCCACACAATTTAAGATGAAGAAGCCCTTCTACCCCTCAGACGACTTGTAACAGAAGGATCCTTCTATTAAATTTATAAATTTTATTGTCCGGTAAATAACTGGAACGTCGTATTATCGTACATTTTGACGAACGACCGACGTTGTCGAACCCAAAAATGGGAAGTTGGTAAAGTGTAAGTGACAACCTTTATCATAGCTCCCCTGAACTCAAGATATCTCCTCCGATACTTTTTCGTTCTCCCTTAAGTGTCGAGTACAAGAGTCTCCTCTTTACCTTTGTAGATAAGATCTTATTGATAAGTATACACTGATAGGTAAATATTTCGTCAATGAATTCGGTCAATTTCCATTAAACCTCTAAATCTCCTATAAGGGTCCTAAAACCATGATCGTCGAAGGACTGGAATAATCGATACGGATATTAAATAAACGAAACCAAAGTCGTCTCAGAACGAGATTGACTTGCAACACTAATTATTTTAGAAGAAGTGTGAGATCGATAATCGAAACGTTAACATAAACTTTAACTTACTTCCTATATCTTGAAATTGGGGTGGTCACCTTAAAGTCTAAGTACTTACGGCTCAAGTTAAATCAAAAACTTGGTAACGTCCCTTCACGTGGCACCTCTTGAAAAAAAAAAACATTTGAGTCAACCAGATAATGTTAGTATGTATTCTCTCCTTTGGTACTATTGTTTTATTTGGGATAATAAGTACCTATACCATTTTTAATTCATTTACAGTGGGACACGGTCCAACAGACATACCGTCACCACTATTTTACTAATCGTCCTGACTCTATAAGGAAAGACCGGAATTAGAGTATAAGAACGTCCCTTCTGTTTCTTTTATAGTTATGAATGGTTATTTTGTGACATACCATTCATTTTACCATTTGCACAAGGTCCAACCCGACTACCCAGTTTACCATAGATCGTCACTTCTCTAGGTCTTTACCAACGATAGCACTCCTTACACTGGGGGGGGGGGGTGTGTGTATGTATGTGTGTGTATATTTCCTTTACTCTCCGTAGAGTCGCGTTGGAGTCTATTTGTTTAACGATGGGAAAAAGTATGTTGGAAAGAAAACGAAAAAACGAAACACACCCGATGTGGGGTGTTCGGGACATGAATGAGTCGGGGTCGTGACTTCTTTCTCGGACCTCAGTCGTTGTCTCTGTAACAATTTCGGTTTACGAGGCCCTGTGTTTGAGTGAGTCTTCCTGTCACACCTATCACTTCACCGAACAATGTGACGTCAGGCTCCGTCCCAAAGGAGAAATCGGTCCCTGGGACTGGTTGAAGACACTTTTGGAATACATAAACTTTACATACACGAGTTCGGGTGTAGGGGTTTAAGGAATTTGAATCGGACCTTTTACAATTTCCCTCTATGTTAGTCCAATATCGGTACTAAGTATTAGTTTTTACAGTCGACAACATGTAACATTGGATGTGGTCACCCACAGTAGTTCCAATGTTTCACTAACTGATGTATCCCATGATAATGTAAGAAAGACCGCTTCCCTTTAGAACCATAGCTTAGACCACAGATACTCAGACCCTCCGGACAAGCCGGTATCCATATACTAGAGGTACCGATGGTCCGTGTATCATATTTGAAGTGACCCTTACATTCTACCTCAAAGGAAGAAAAAGTTCTACGTTACTCGAACCGGAGAAGGAATGGAGGAAGTTGTAGTCACCAAATTGTCTTCTAAAAATGTACAGACTCCGTTTCCCCAGGACCTCTCTGAGGTGGCACTTACCGACTATCGTCCTTCCTTCGTGTCGTCGTCATAAACGACCCTTTTAACCCCACCCTATTCCTCTGATGGGTCGAATGATCAATAACACCCTTAACTGAAGTCAAACCGAGTAGGTAATGGGTCCTTTGGTCGTTTCCCCGTGAAGGGAGAACCGGGGACCCGAGGCATGGAAGTACCTCGTCTCCGGGAGTGAACAATTGATAGGATTCACTCGGTGAGATTTCTAATCTTGTTACTGATCGTCCACCCCCCACCCCCTACACTTATTCAAACGTCCATAAATGACTAATCCGAAATACTAATTTTCCCTTCAAGTTAGTAGACTCATTCTACATATACTCCGTCCCCGACCACCTCGACTCCTACATGTCTCTCGTTCTTTTCTCGGTAACGTTTACCGGACTTATACGTACAAGTTTCGACGGTTTGAAAATATTAGTTATTTGTAAGTACTCATTCACATAACATACCTTAAGACAGAGCCCGTTCGTTTCCTCTGAATGTAGAGAGCCCTTATCAATCATAAGGGTATTTCTTCTCGTCCTTGTCCAAGAACCAAATCTATCGTCCTGGATCCATTAGTGGTTGGTCGATTTTATTTTTACGTTCAAGTCTTTCTGAATTACCGGAAGATTTCACCTCGTAAACCGTTTCGAACAGGTTCTCGTTCAACCAAAATCTCACAACCTGGGGGAATGAGAAAACAAACAAAAAAACAACAACAACAAAAACAAAAAAATTAATTAACATAGACGTCGGACTTAAAGTGTCATCACTAGTTGACAACGTTTCGTCTCTTTATCGTAGAAACCGTCTTAATGAACGTTTTTATTGTCCCCTTATCGTCCTAAGGACGGTATTCGCGAGATCCCCCAACTTTACGTTTCGAAGGTCATGAACATTCTATTACCCTATTTTAAGGGGAACTGGTGGGCAACACGTTTTATTCCAGGGAACACCCTATTGTAGGGTGTCGGTCGGACGGGAAGAAATGGTCGGAACAGTAAGAAGGGTGGAACGGAAAACTGAAGCAAAAAACAACAACAACGAGTCTTTATTTTACGTTTATGGAATCAGAACGTTATTAATTATACGAAGATAAAAATTTACTTGTAGACGTTAACGTCCTTTATAAGTATTTTGAACAGAAAATGAACTAGGTCGTAGCAGTTGAGACCATGACAGTAGAAAGAAGTTCAGGGAACAGTTTCTCCAAAGACTTACTGACTGTGACTATTTCACTTTTTCACAAAATCTTCCCATCGTTTTCTTCTTTACGTTTAGAGAGGACATTGTAATTGTGTAAAGTGGTACGAACGTCTGAAGTATTTAGTCTAAACCATTGCTCCCAACGTCCGTGTGTGATATACCCTTCTTTCCTACCATTTGAGTACAGACTCTTGACTTCCCAAGACTACGACTTGACTCTTAAGGACTCAATTAGTCTTTAATTACAATTTAGACACAGCCATACCCCCACATTCCTAGTATAGACAGAGAAACATAATGCATATAGAAGTCACGAGATTTTTACAAGTCACAATGATAAATATTGTAATAAGAATTTCAGTATCGTAAAGCCTCTGTTTATGTTTTGATAACGTACCGGGAACTCCATAGTTAGATTGTTTAGTGATTGTTCAATCTTTTTACGGATATGTGTGTAGAAATCTATAATTTCGACTTTTTATTTGGACACATGGATCCATCTTTGTACTAGGTCAACCTTTTTTTACCCAACCACCTACTTATAACTAAAGATTTTCAATCAAGTAAAACGTAATGTATGAACAAGGTGAATAGAAAGAAATGTGATAGACTTTTAGTTTACATATTAAAAAAAAAAAAAAAGACATTAGTAAGGTCTGTGTTGAATCACAGACTCGTACGTACGTGTGTAAGACCCGACCCCAATTAACGTTTACTTAAAGTATTAGAACGTGACCTCCACAAGGAAACATGATTTCGACTTTTTAATACAGTACATCAACTATTCTTGAAAAGTTCTATATTATTTAATTACGAAACCGCGAGACGAGGACTCCTCGTTGTAGACTTAGAACTGACCGATCACCAGTCCTCACGTTCTTTAGAACGGTCGGAATCAAAAAGTGACAGTACAATCTGAGAAAACGCTGGGGTATCTGGTATCCAATAATCCGAGGAGACAGGTACCCTAAAGGGTCCGTTCTTATGACCTTACCCAACGGTAAAGGAAGGGGTCCCGTAGAAGCACTGGACCCCTAGTTTGGTACCCTAGGACGTAACCGTCCACTTAAGAAATGGAAACACAGTGGTCCCTTCTGGGTGACTAACTAAATCATGATCCGTCAATCTCTGTACTTGTTTGAAAAGAGTTGGATCACAATTATTCCGTAGTACTACGACTAAGTAATCCAAGTATTGGTTTGGACCCCGTAAATAATTATGATGTAGGGACCACCGAGTCTACCATTTCGCAGACGGACGTTACACCCTCTGGACCCAAACTAAGGACCCAGTCCTTCTAAGGGGACCTCTTCCTTTACCGTCAGATGAGGTCGTGAGAACGGACCTTTTAGGGTACCTACCTCCTCGGACTATCCGCTATCCGATGTCAGGTACCCCAGTGTTTCTCAGTCTGTGCTGACTCGCTGAAGTGAGTGAGTGTAACCATGTTTCTAGATCCTGTACCCTAATATTTAGAAAAACTGAGAAGTCTAGTTTAACCGGTTTTAGGATGGTAATGTCAGGGAGATATGGGACTTAGATCATAAAAGAGTCAATCTCTTGGTACTTCTCTAACTTTACCTTGAATTTAGATCTGAGTGAGGACTTACCTGTACCTGTGTGACTTTTTACTCCGACTTTCCCTCATAGATCTAAGTAGAAGATTAAAAATTTAAAAATCTGGTACATTAGATAACTATATTCGATAATCTTATTTTTATAAACTACACTTCTTTTGTTTTAAGAATCTACTATTTGAGACTTAACTTTGTATGATAGTTTATGAAACCTCGACTCATGAGTGAATACCTGGGACAATCTCTTAACTAGGACTCTGACTTAAATTCTGACTTCAAAATTGGGATACGAGTTCCGATTCGTGTATTGTCACTATATTATATTTAAACAAACTCTTTTACTACATATTTCAACTTATTGAAAAATTACGTTTAAAGAGGTATCGTAGGGTAAATATGATTGGAGACGATACTTTGTTGAGAAGTGTTGTATTTTATATTTTTGGTTGTTGGTTTGGATAATTTGCGGAAACTAATCTATAATAAGGAGGACCAAAGAAAGAGATTATAAACTTCATTAGGACTCGATGTAGTCAGACACAAAGAAAAGACTACTTACATACATAAATGTGTATGGTAAACAAGAAAGAATAACCTTGTATAAACTGTATGTTAAAATACAGTCAAAGTCCACATGATGTATCACTAAACTATAAACGCTATGTTAGTGATACTATTCAGATCCTTGATATACAGAGTATGGTTCAATAATGTTACAATGATTATATCTGGTATAAGGAATACGGTAAACAATGTAGGGGTACAAATAAATAACATATTGACTTCCAAACAAGAAGGATTAGGGGAAGTGGATAAAACGAGTGAGAGGGTGATAGAAGGAAAGACTGTTCGGGATAAGAGATATAGATACTCAGACAAACTAAAACAAAACATAAATCTAAGGTGTATATTCACTCTAGTATCCCGTAAACAGAAAGAGACAGACTGAATAAAATGAATCGTTGTATATGGGACATCTTGTCCCCAGGGGTCGGGGGTCTGGTGCCTGACCATAACCAGACGACAGATAAGTCTTGGACCGGTGTCTCCACCTCCACTTGTCGTCCTCTCACTCGTTTCGAAGAAATAGACGAGGGGTAACGAGGGGTAGGGTGAATGAGTGTAATAAAGGACTTGGTAGTCAGTGTAAGGACGGACTTAGTAGAGTGGAGGGAGTAGGTACTTTTTTTAACAGAAGATGTTTTGACCAGGGACTACGATTTTTACAACCCCTGACGACGAGATCTAGGTAGACACAACAGTGTTTACCGATCTAAAGTAAAGATTACTGATTTAGTATAAGATAACATACATATACACATACATATACACACACACACACACACACACACACATACATTGTAGAAGTAATACGTAAGTAGATAACTATCTATGAGTCTAACGAAGGTATAAAGGTATAGGACCGACAACATTTATTACTACGTTATATGTAACCTCAAATATACATAACAGTTTAACCACAAAATGGAAAAAAGTCCATTTATGGGTCTTCACTTTAACGACCTAGTATACCATCAAGACCAAAATTAAAAATTCCTTTACGATATAACAAAAGGTATCACTGACGTGATTAAATGTCGGGTGGTTGTCGTGTACTCCTAACGGAAAAGAGGTGAACAATAAACAACAGAAAAACTACTATTGGTAGGAATACCGAGTCTGTCATTTCTTAGGCGGACGTTACACACTCTGGGTCCAAGCTAGAGACCCAGTCCTTCTAGGGAACCTCTTCCTTTAACGTTAGGTGAGGTCATAGGAACGGATCTCTTAAGGTACCTATCTCTTCAGACTGCCCGATGTCAGGTACCCCAACGTCTCAGTCTGTACTGACTCGTTGATATGAAAGTGACAGTAGGATCGTACACACTCTATTATAGAGTAACACTAAAACAAAACGTAAAGGAGTTATTATTCACTGTAATTTGTAGAAAAAGTATTCGGACAAACGGTAGACACACAGAAGAAACCCTTTTTCAAATAAGTCCAAGAGACAAGTAAAACATTGACAAAAAACTACAACTCCATATACTCATATAACTCATATAAAACCTATAATTAGGGAATAGTATATACAGTAACGTTTATAGAAAAACAAAAGGTATCCAATGAAAAAGTAACACAACTATCAGAGGTTGTGTCACGTTTTCGAAAAATCGAATTACATCCGGGTAGACACAAAAGAACGAAAGGAATTGGAACGGACTCCTATGTATAGGGTGTTTTATAATGATTCTGACTACAACTTTCTCGTATGACGGATCTAAAATAAGAACCTCAAATTACCAAAGTCCAGAATGTAAATTCAGAAATTAGGTAAAACTCAAATGAAAACATATCCCATACTTTTTCATTAGGTGTAAATAAAAAACGTAAATCGACAGGTCAAAAACGTTGTGGTAAACAACTTCTCATGTATAAAAGACGTAACATATAAGAACTGAAGAAACAGTATCTAATTAACTATATTTACATCCTAGTAAAGACCCGAAAGATAAGACAAGGTAACTAGACACACAGACAAAAACACGGTTAGGGTATCATAAAACTATGACATCGAAACAACATATCAAACTTTAACCCTCACACTATGGAGGTCTAAATAAAAAGAAAGTGTCAAAGTAAAACCGATTAACTTCAGAAACATAAAAGTTCGTTTAAAATCTTAGTAAACAAAAAAAGACACTTTTTAGGGTAACTGTAACATTAACTCTAACGCAACTTAGACATCTAATAGAACCCATTATACCAGTAAAAATTTGTTATAATGAAACGGGTTAGGTACCTTTATAGAAAGGTAAAAACACAGTAAAATTTAAAGAAATAGTCACGGAAAATAAAAAGGTTTATGTTCAGACATTGGAGGAACCAATCGAAATAAAGAGTCATAAAATAATAAAAACTACGTCAACATTCACCCTAACAAAAGAGTCAAAGAGAAAGTCTATCCAGTAACGATTACATATCTTTACATTATTTAAAGACATATAATTAAAAAATAGGAAGTTGAAATAACCTACTAAAAAAAAAAAAGACTACCGAAAGACTTCCCAAAAACCTTAAAAGACGTATGTGATACTACGGTTGACACTTGTCACTATCAATATGAAGAAAAGGTTAAACCTAAAGAACATAAAGAAAAAGAAAGGATTAAAGATATCAATCCTGAAAATTCTAAAACAACTTATTTTCATCACTGTCATCCATAAGGGTAGAACAAGGATTAGAATCTCCTTTATGAAAACAGAAAAGTGACAACTTATACTACAACCGAAATCCAAACCGTAACTGTCATTCAGGGGATGTATATTTGTGTAAGACAAAACTCTCACTCAAGTATTCAGGTTAAACAAACATTCAGGTTGTTTTAATCGGATCCATCGGTTGATTGTGTTAACCGGTATATCACGAGATGTCATTCTCCAAATTTTATAAAAAGTGTGTTTATCATACATACATTTTTTTGTTTCTTTTTTTAAAGTTAGAATGTCATGTTATGGAATATTTCATGTTATCATGACAGGTTGTCGACCGTACATCTCTGATTACGTGTTCAATTGTTGAAACTTTCAAGTGTTAAACTTCTAAGTGTACTCCCCCTGAATTAACATAAAACAAAGACAAAAGTAAAAAGAAATCTACAAGAATTCAAAGAAGAAACTAAAGAAATCACTTGTAACTAACGAAACAACGTATAACAAGGCGAATCAAAAAAAAAAAAAATTAAAAACTCCATATACATAAAAACGTCAAAAAAAGGGATATCGACTAAAGATCAGAGTATCACAATATCTGTCTTTTCCATGACCGATATTAAAGATAGAATTTAAATAACTCTAAATAAAACACCGGATCGTACACTAGATAGGACCTCTTACAAGGTACTCGTGAAGTTTTCTTATACATAAGACAACGAAAACCTACTTTACAAGACACACACACACACACACACATACATGTTAGTTAAACCTCATTCCACATTAAATTTCGGTCACAAAGGAATGACGAAAAGACAAATCTACAGACCTAAAAGACAGACAAATACATTCACTCTACAAATTCTGGGGATAATAAAAACACAATGACAGTTAAAGAGGGATATACAAAAAATTATATATGAGATATAAAACCACGAGGATACACCCCACGGATATATAAACGTTGAAGAACAACCCAACCAACTAAGAAAACAGTAACACATTATAAGAAGAAACAGAGAACAATATCAGGAAAATTTCAGATATAACAGACTATATTAATAACGTTGGAGTTAAAAATAAAGGTAAACGTACCTTATAGAAAAAGTAGAGAAGAGAAGGCCAGACACACACAGAAATCTAGACTCCACTTAAAGAATATCCGACAAGGGAGACGGACCGTTTCGTGTCATTTCGTAGACGGACGTTATACCCTCAGGGTCCAAGTTGGGGACCTAGCCCTTCTATGGGACCTCTTCCTTTTCCGTTGGGTGAGGTCATGGAAACGGACCTTTTAGGGTACCTACCTCCTCGGACCATTCGCTGTCGGGTACCCCAGCGTTTCTCAGTCTGTGCTAACTCGTTGAAGTGAAAGTGAAAGAATATCCGACATGATATACCCAGAACAAAAACATAGTCAGGTCGATAAGGAAGGAAACTGACCTCTTAATTAGGTAAATATAAATTTCATCAATAACATATATGTGAACGACGGTAAAATAATTGACAAAAGATTATCAAAAACATCAAGAAAAAACAACAACAAGGAAAGAAGAAGTAAACGAGAGAAGAGAATACTAAATTATTGATAGAAAACAGAAATCACAATATAAAGGCAAAGAAAAGAACAAAAACGCAAACGTAGGTCGTATCCAAAAACCAAACGTCAATGGTACTCCAAATATATATCGTTGGACATATTTATACACTAATAAAATTTAACTATTAGAGAATTCAACTTTGATAAGATTGTTGAAACGTACAAATGATGGGGAGAACATAAATTATAAAAACATAAGTGTATAAAAAAGACACATATTAAATTGATGACAACAAACCTATATCTACTAAAGTAATGAAAACAGAAAATTGAAAGGATGATCGAAATATTTAACAACAAAAAGATGGAAATGATACAAACGGAAATGGTCACTCTAAAAAGGAAGACATTAAAATAAAATATTATATAACACAAGAAAAGAAGAGGCGAATTTTTTCAAGTCAATTGTCAAACATTTCCGTCAAATTGTCATGACTTGAAAATGAAGAGACATTTTAAGGACAGAGAGGAAATTAGATTCTATTTATATCTCATAAGAACCAACATCCAGAAAAAAAGGAAAATAGTGAAACTTATATGACACGATAGGGAAGGACCGGACGTTTCAAAAATAACTTTTCAGTCGAATATCTGGGTAAGACTCTCAAAGAAACATATATTCAATAATGAAAAGAAAACGAGAAAAATTCTAACAGAAAAAATAGAAATTAAAAAAAAAAAAAACGGTAAATTTATATTACACAGAACCACACCACGAGAAACCTAAAGAGAACGAACCTTGAGAGACACGAAGAACCTAAAACTATAGATAAAGGAAAGGGTTCAATCCTTATAAAAATCACTAATAAAGAAATTCATTCAAGAGAGGAAAGATGAAGACCTGGGTATATTACCTTAACAATCGTAACAACTCTATAGGGTCTCCGGAGAATTTAACAATAAATTTTATTTAGAAAAAGAGAAGGAAATCCTATTTGATGAGACAGAGAAAAAGACAAGGAGACGTAATAAATTAGACAACTAAAGAAGATGACAACATGAAAATAAAGTCAATAAAATAAGAAGTCCAGATAAACCAAGAAGAAGAAGAAGAAAAAAAAACAAACCAAGAAGAAACATAAAAGATGAGAAACAACTTTAAGAATGAAACGAATAGGTAAGTAGAGAGTTCAAACAGATCGTAGAAATACTGGTAATGGAACTTGAGAAATCGTATATTTAATGATAAAAATGAAACAAACAAAGAAAGAGACTCCAATAAAGAAAAAGTAAGTATACTTTGTAGAGACAGACAGAGGAGTAAAACGGATTAAGAGACTCAGGTAAAGATACGTAATCCACCCAGACAATGTAAGGGGTTAAAATATTTTCATTGAAATACCTCCATTATAAGATACCCTGGGTCGTCGTGTGGGGGGAGACCAATGGTCTCAATATATGAGATCCCCACGGGAAATACAACCGATACACCCAGGAAAGTAACCGTCCAAGTCAATTACACCCACACGAATATTCACACCCACACGATCATTAATACCAACCGACACTTCAGGACGGAATACACTACCAACGATAAGGTGACCATTCGTACTTTTCGACGTACCGGGTCTCCCGAGAATACACCATGGTAGGGAAACCACCCATTCCGACACAGGACCCCTTCAGTAGAAGTCCTGACCTCCTTTAAGATCCTGACCACGGATGCATTACTTACTCATTCAAGAACCACGATTATCTGATCTCTCTCCTAAGGTTTTACTACGGACGGTCGCACTCAAAAGAGGACCATCTTATTCGAGGAGGTTTACTGATAGTGGACATAGATACAGGGTCCCCATAAGTTTCAATGGAGGACGGAGAGACTACCAGAGAAGTTCTAGTCGTTCACCCAACTTGGGTACGAAAAAAGTTTACGTACGGAGACGTAACTTTGAGTCTCACACACTCTAAAAACACGTACAGGAAATTCTTTTCAGAGACAAAGGATATTGAGAGACCGAGAGGGTAAGTGTTCGGTGTACCCGGGGATCTCGGTGTATAAACCCCCGAGGACAAGGACCACGTCCTCGGGTCCGACGCGGATTACACCCCGAACGTGGGGAGTGCGGACCTCTCTTGAAAACGTTGACACTAATAGGTAGTAAAAACCACGGTTTTCCATACCTAAAAGTTATAGCACACAGAAGTGGGGAGGAAGGTTAGAGTAACATAAACGAAGAAAAATAGAAATCAACACCCTCAGTAAAGACCATAAAAAAGTCCAGTAACAGTATCTATCAGTGAGACATTTCACAATACTAAAACCATTTAAGTACACAAGTACTCTCTTCTACTCGAATCCCAGAAGGATGAGACGGTAGAAACCGGTGTGTAGGGGGAATGTATATAAAATTTTCACACAATTTGAAGATTCTATTATTCTGACCTTAGTCATTTTGAACAAAAGTACTATAGATTTTATTGGACGTATAGTACTGTGTTTGGCGGAAAGAAAAAAAAAAAAATCGAGACCTTTAATGTCTCAACGGGTCTCCGATTATTTACTAACCACTTAGAGTATTTACATTATTTATGTACTGCTGATTCATTTATTTATTATCTATATACCAAAACTATAACCGAAAATACTCTCTATCAACATATATCTTTCTTCTCTATGTCCAATTGTGAAAAAATTTAGGGAAATATTTTCCTTGGTAAATTTATATTATACAATGATAATAAGATCTCCGTTTATTAAACGATATTCATTTCCCAGACAGTTGTAAAGATAACCTTCGGAAGTAAAATTCCCACACATTGAGTTGGGATTTAACACGACGGTTGACTTTATACCATATATTTCAAAGTCACAGTAACGGTAAAAAAAAGATATAAGGTTTAGTGTTTTCGGGTGTAAAAAAAGTGTACACCTGTAATTAGATTTCGTCCTCAGTCATTAACGGTTACGATAGTTTAAAATAAGACAGACTTATTCTACTATAAAGGATTCTTTAGTTCCGACGGTTGTGATTCCTCGTATATATTTGTCTAAAAACACTAAGACGAATTACAGTCACAAAACCAGTTCATATTGCACATCCACCTACGACATTAAGACCGAAGGTTCAGTAAACCTCTTTTTATTAATACGGACCTCGTGACCTTTTTAAAGTTAAAACTTGATCTCTACACTTTCATAATTGTTAGTGCGGATGACTCTACTTGATAGATGACCACTGTAAATTTTGATCGGATAAGTAAAGATAAGAAATACCCGATCTACAGATAAAGTCCTTAAATACTGTTGGTAGACTAGGTTTTCATCAATACAAGAACTGTTGTTTTTCACTATTTCTTCGACATCTCTCGTTACTTCTAACTACCCCTTTCTCTCACTATTTGTCGTTTTTTCTGGGTAATTCCCGGTTTACTAACCATTTCGGACTCCTTTTCCTTGAGTCTCCATTTAACCTCACGCCCAACTAGTAAAGTGTCCACGTTAGTAGGTCAAGAATAGTTCATAAAGACCAAACAAGTCTTAACTTTAGATTTCCGTGGAACAATCTCAAACCCAGACTGCAGTAAGACCTGAACACTCTCCTTTTGTTTCTGGTACTGAGGACACAAATACCTTGAATGATATTATTTTAGTCTTCAAAGTTCCATTCAAGTTTCTCATAAAAAAAATTAGTCCAAACCCTTTTTATTTTAACTTATCTTTACTCTTTACATTGAAAAGACCTTACACACTAAAGATTACTCAAGAATGTAAATTTTCCTATCATACTGGAAGATAAGTCTATAATCCCCGAGTATAAATCAGTCAAAAGGAAAAGTTCTCTTTTAAATTTCGTGTCGTGACTATAAAATCTTCAATTGAAATTCTGACGAGAAGAGAAAGGAAAGTCGTTTTTTTGTGTTTCTGGAGTAGTATAAATGAACAGTCAGAGTAGTTGTGACATCCTTCCTAAACTAATACAAAGTCTTCGTCTATCTATCTTAAGGATGATTGAACGACCCACAAACCCCGTACAATTAAGTGGTCAAGACAAATATATATAGATATCCTTCTTTTTTAAGTCAAGTCAAGTCAGAGAGTCAGCAAAGGTTGAGGAACGCTGGGGTACCTGACGTCGTGTGGTCCGGAGGGACAGGTAGTGGTTGAGGGTCTCAGATGGGTTTGAGTATAGGTAACTCAGCCACTACAGTAGGTTGATAGAGTAGGAGACAGTAGGGAAAGAGGAGGACGAGAATTAGAAAGGGTCGTAGTCCCAGAAAAGTTTACTCAGTCGAGAAGTGTAGTCCACCGGTTTCGTAACGTCAAAGTCGAAGTTGTAGTCAGGAAGATCACTTGTCGGTCCTGACTAGAGGAAATCCTACCTGACCAACCCAGAGGAATATCAGGTTCCCTGAGAGTTCTCAGAAGAGGTCGTGGTGTCAAGTTTTCGTAGTTAAGAAGTCACGAGTTGAAAGAAATATCAGGTTGAGAGTGTAGGTATGTACTGGTGTCCTTTTTGGTATCAGAACTGATCTGCCTGGAAACAACTATTTCACTACAGAGACAAAAAAAATTATATGACAGATCCAACCAGTATTGAAAGGAAGGTTCCTCATTCTCAGAAAATTAAAGTACCGACGTTAGTGGTAGACGTCACTAAAACCCCAGGGTTTTTTATTTCAGACTGTGACAAAGGTGACAAAGGGGTAGATAAAGGGTACTTCACTACCCTGGTCTACGGTACTAGAATCAAAAACTGTACAACTCGAAATTCGGTTGAAAAAGTGAGAGGAGAAAGTGAAAGTAATTCTCCGAGAAATCAAGAAGTGAAAGACGGTATTCCCACCACAGTAGACGTATAGACTCCAATAACTAAAAGAGGGTCGTTAGAACTAAGGTCGAACACGAAGTATGACGGACAACAAAGAGTACTACATGAGACGGATATTTAATTTATTAGTCCCATTGTTATACGTTGGAACTACATGAGGAAAAGGATAAACCTTGGTCAGACAACAAGGTACAGGTCATGAGTGACAACGAAGGACTGGACGTATGTCTAAAGAGTTCTCCGTCCAGTCCACCAGACCATAAGGGTAGAGAAAGTCTTAAAAGGTGTCAAATAACACTAGGTGTGTCAGTTTCCGAAACCGTATCAGTTATGTCGTCTTTATCTACAAAAAGACCTTGAGAGAAGAAAAAGGTACTAGGTCGTCTACAACCGTTAAACTAGAGACCAAGGAGACGGAAAAGATTTAGGTCAAACTTGTAGTCCTTCAAGTGCCAAGTGCATAACGACTTCGGACCGAACCTCTTAAAACTCGTAATGAAACGATCCCACACTCTATTCACGTTAACACACCATCAAACTCGTAAGAAACCGTAACGGAAAGAAACCTTAACCTCACTTTTCACTGGAAAAGGTCAGGACACCGGTGACGACTCAAAAGGTTTAAACGACCGTATAACTCACGTCGTTAAAGTATCGTAGTAGAAAGTCCTAAAATTTCTCGAGTTGACCTTAAGGTAGTGGAGGTGATCGAAACAAGCATTACTACGAAGGATTCCGGGTGAACTAAAGTGTAAGGTTCTACAGACCGACATACACTCACTAGTGTGGTAGCACTAATAGACCCAGTACTTCTAGAAAAACAGGTCAAGAGGTACATTAGAACGGTGGAGAAGAATTATAAAAGACGAAAACAATCTAAGTATGATAAATAAAGGAAGTAACTCGGGTAGCAACAGACTTTACAAGGGAACCATAGAGATTAAAAGAACTTCTCTAGAGATCAGAAAGAGTAAAATAATAAAAGGAGATAAAGAAACGTGACTAGTGACTTCTTCCGAAAGAATAGAGAAGAACGATAAGAAACCTCGAAACGTAAGTTTACCCATATAGAAAGGAAAAGAGGAAACGAAAAGAGAAGAGAAGACGGAGGAGTCTGTCGGTAAAACGAAAAAAACGTCGAGAAAAAGAACCCTTACCAGAACTAGCGAGGGAGGACCTGTGACAGTACTTGGAGACAGGTATCAAGTAGTCCGTGAGACAGATAGTCTAGATCCGGGAAGTTAGATAAAGAGTGAAAGTGACATATTAGTATTCCCTAAACTAAATCCAGTATGGACTTACCAGATTCCCAAAAAGTACCTAAGAAGTTAAAGTCAGACTTAAACCGTTATACCTCAAGTACTAGACTCGGTGTCAGTCGAGGGTCAGAATAAAAACGACTGACATATCTCGAAGAGGTAAAAACCGACGTTTCTTATATTAGTTAGACTAAAGCCACAACCAGTAGACCACTACAGGTACTCATCTCAGAAGAGAACACAACAACCTTCTCCCACAAACGATACTGGTCATGTAAAAGAACCGTCTTGAGATAATTAGAAACGGGACGAAGTAAGACATGAGGTTCCGGTTTAAACGGACAATGAGGTCCACAAAGAACTGAAGGATGAAAACGTAAGGTCAGGGGATATCACTTTTCCTGCAGAAAAAACCTACAATCAAGATTTTCCAGAACATCCACATTTTGCAGAATTTCGTTTTTAATGAAGGGTAAATTAATCTACTCCTTCGAATTCGAGTTTTTCCACTTTTAAAGGACGGTACAAGTGTATCGATCATATAATGGTCTCTACTAAGACCGAAGTTTCAAGTAAGAGAGAGATACTTTCGATCAATATGTGGTACCATACATCCTTTACAATTGGACTATATAATAAAGAACTTAATGTTAAAAGGACTTTTAAAATTTAGATAACTATAAATAAAGTCGTCAAAAAATCATAGATGATTATTTACGTATCATAAATTTATAAATGTTTCATAGAAAATTTTATAATAGAGTAAACTTTAAGTACTGAAAAAAAAAAGAAAAAAATACCCTCACGATTAATGAAGGTCCGTGTTTATATTAGAAGAAAAAGATACATTGTGAGGAGAGAATTGTAGGGTACGTGATGACAGAACTTTATCTAAGAGTTTCTTTTAAAAGACCTATCTAAATGAACAGTAGACTATCGGATGTCTTTATTTATCTACCAATACATTGAAGAAAATATAGATGTCACTTCATAGTCGACAGAGACAAAATAAAAGGGGATCCTACACCGTCTACGGACGTAAACACAACTCTGAACAGAAACTTAGTTGAACGGGTAGGGTTGTCCTACAAGTAACAGATAACCGAAGATAATCGTGGGACCGAAGACCTAACTCGAACCCAAGTTTATATTTTGGGGAAACGAGTCGACTTCACACTTCTTGTTTCTTGCCTCACGGTTACCTGTGCCGTAGGAAACGGAGCTTACCTTTCGTCGAAAACCGTCGACACCTCCAAGTACATCAAAGACCTGGTACTTCAGGACATGATCGGGAAATGTTTAGAGGACAGGTCACCTCTCCATTATCCTTACCTTTTGTCCTACCTCGGTCTTCTTCTACCGACGGTCTGTGTCGCTAAATCCAACCCTTAGTCCCTAGTTTGTCAATTGTCTAAATAGTCGTCCAGGGACTGAGACCTATTTAGGGAAAAGACTTGTCCAGGAAGGACCGTGGAGGAGGGAATTTCCACAGAGGGTTTCTACCACATAAAGGAGGAGTCTCAGTCCAGTCTTCTGGCCCTCAAATTAATGGTAACTAAGATAATACTTCTATGTGATCTTTAGATGTACAAACAAATTGGACACTTTTTTAAAAGAGTCTAAGTTCTATACAATTTTTTACGACAAATGGATTAGAATACAATGCACTCAAACTCACTTGAGGCCCTCAACCACTACCTGTCCCTCCGGACCGCACGACGTTAAGTACCCGAGTGTTTCTCAACCTGTGCTGACTCGTTGACTTGACTTGACTTTGTTCCTTTTAACATTGTTAAAAGTCATCAACTTAAAGGTAAAATGTTTGTGCGAGCACGGAAGGAAAAGGAAAGAGAGGTTTTAGTTTATCATTTTGTTAAATTTCTTATAGGACATGTTACTTTATGAATTAGGGTTTTACCTTAACGAACCTAACTGTACTTAGAGAAAATTACAAGATAAGACTTCATTAAAAATCTTTCAAAATCGTAAAATACAAAATACTTAAAATTAAGTGTTACCGATGACTCATATCCCTTTATTTTTTGGAAGGACACACCCGGGGACTAACAGGTTTAGGGACATTAGATTATTAGATCCACACTGGTCTTGTTATGGATCGTTTTCCCTGTGAGTTCCGTGATACGATTCTGGACTTTGAAACTACAATCTGAACCTTACGTTTTCCTTATCACAGGACCTCTTTTACCCGGTTCACACTCTACTTACCGAGAAACGAAGGGATAAAATAAGAAAACACAATAGTATGACTGTCTTCGTTGTTTTCTTTCATTTTCTTTACCATACTTTAAAATAAAATATTATACAATTTCTTCTGTTCACGGAAAACCTGACTTTTACTTACATTATATATGATTCAAAGTCGACTCTCGTTAAAAAAGGGAGTATCTGTCAATATTATTCAAACAAGACCGTCGAATACCCAAAATATTACCTTTACGACTTGGTTTGAATTGTCTCCGTAGTACACTTTCGCACCTATATTATTGTCGAGGCTTTGGAGGTCTTGTTCTCCTGCTACTCTAGGAGTCACTCATCCTCCCTTTCTGACTCTTCATGTATTTTTTCCGTACGGTTTTTTTCTTGTTTATACACAAAAGTCATAACGTCGGCTTGTCAACCTTAATAAACCCCCCCCTACTAAACCCACCGACAGAAATGTTACCTCACTTTAACCAAAGAATAAAATCGGTGACGTAACCAAGTCGAAGTGAGACAAGGTAAGATTTTTACGTGGTCGCATAGTCAGTCGACGTCCCGTGAACTGAGGAACACGCACGGACGATACTCTAATCCCATTCACCTAGTCTTGAACTCTCGTGTCTAAAACTTTCACACGACATTATCCACCAGACTTCTTCGATTCGTTCCGTTTAGTGCCGTTCGGAGTTAGAGATGGTGAACAGTATCGTAATCGATATAATACTTACCAGGTGAATTGAACCCAGAAAACCCAATACAATGTGACTTGTAAATAGGTGTCGATAGAATTTGTGAATTTAAAATAACAACCTAAAGGACGAATAATTTAGTAGTTTATTTTATTACTACAAAATCATTCCTTCAGTCAATTTTGTCTTATATGATTATATTGACTTCTGACAGTCTTAGTAGAAAAAGGGAAATTTAAACACGTTGGAGTGTACACACATTCGTCAGTGTCTAATTTCTTCGTTAATCAGACTTGTCCCTTTTGTACTTTGACTACGCATTATGTGGTTGTCTGACACTCGAACTCTCTGAGGTAAAGACCATGTCAACGGTCGTCTTAACGTTTTTAGACAAGATAGTTTCAGGTAGTAAGACTAGTCTAATTTTTTCCGTCAAGACCATTTAACGTAGGGATACAGTATTTAGGTGTAAAAATCTCTAAATACTTGGGACCTCAATTGACTGTACTACTAAATATAGTAGGCACTAATTTTGGACTTTCCGAAATAAATCGAATTACAACGAAGGTTTGTTAATATGAGGATTTTGTTGTTTTACAGTTTCTAGTCGTAAATCACGAAAAGAGGTTTCTACTGAAGATGTCCCGAAACTTTGTACAAATACTCGTTCACCACGACCCCCTTTCCCCTTTTTTAATCCTAATGTTAACATAAATGACTTCATTTTACATACCTTAACAAATTACGTTCGTTTATCTCCTTCTTTTAATTCCGTTAAAAGTATGACAACAAAGGATAACAAGAAAAGAAACGAAGTCGGAAAACTAAAGGGAAGACGAGGTGACTGAAGAGTGAGGGGAGGAGAGTAGATATGTGTGTATGTGTGTGTTTGTGTGTACGTGTGTGTGTGTGTGTAAATTATTTTTAGACAATTAATCTCCACTTATCTTTAATCTAAGTCCTCTTCCGCTACCGTGGGGTGTTGTCATGAGAACGGACCTTTTAGGGCCTACCTACCTCCTCGGAATATCCGACGTCAGGTACCCCAGCGTTTCTCAGCCTGTGCTGACTCGCTGAAGTGAAAGTGAAAAGTGAAAGTACGTAACCTCTTCCTTTACCGTGGGTGAGGTCACAAGAACGGACCTGTTAGGGTCCCTACCCCCTCGGACCACCCGACGGCAGAGACCCCAACGTGTCTCAGCCTGTGCTGACTTCACTAAATCGTCGTCGTCGTCGTCGTCGTCGTCGTCGTCTTTAATCTAAGATGTCCATATAAGAGTCAGGAGTACGAGTTAACGTTAACTACTAAGACTTTCTAGAATTTAAAGACGTCCACTAAGACTCGTCTATTTCACTCGTCTTACACATTCAATGAACGACTTAATGACTACTTTAGGTAATTAAATTCCAAAAGATTCAATACTTCTCCCTTACATGGTCATGAAGACTTCGTAGGAAAGACGAGTGACGAGTAGTCTGGATCCCGTCTTTGGTAACTAAATTAACAATTTTTAGTAGTGGGAGGCGTAAGTCGACCTCACTGAAAAGTTTATACAAACCGCTTTAGAAAAGAAGTTTATGGTGAGATAAAACTTTGATTATAAATTTTTTAATCTATAATTTCTTATTTAACAGACTTTTATCGATTCTGTTAATAGTTTTGTCTTTTTATCACCTCTCTCCGTACGAACTAGTCAATAATTTTATATGAAATTTCTGTCGTTATTTTTGTCACAGAATAATCGTAACCTTATCTTTTTTATTCCTTACTTAATCTTATGTCTTGGGTCTGTTTATTCTGTACTATTTCTAAGTAGACCATTTATTATCAAAACGAATTAGTCATCGAGGTCGTGTTAACCGTGAGAAAGTCTTTCTTTTGTTTAGATCTAAAAGGAGTATATTTTTAATTCGTTACCTACTTAATACATAACTTTAAATTTATAAATTTTTAATATTCTTAGACACATATTGGATCTTCAGACGTTTCGAATATATTTTTTCCGTATTTAGAGATGACCTGTTACGTTTTTGTTTTTTGGTTTTTTCTGTATAAATTGGTGTAATTACAAGTTTTTTATAAAGATACCGTTTTATGTGGTATTTGTTTCAGGTATTATTTAATGACTGACTCCCTTCATCAGTGTTATGTATACTCTTTATTTGTTGAAAACTTATGTTACTTGGGAAAAATGTTTAATTATTCTTTTAGTTCTTTTTTATATTTTTACTTGTTTCAAGTAGTACTCATCTAGTGTCTTCTTATTGGAGTCTCTCGGTTCTTTGTAAGACTGACTCCAGATTGGAGTGACCATTACTCCTTTTCGAATTAAAAAATTCTTACTGTATGAGGATACGAATATTCTAATTATTTTTAACATTCTCTACTGTAAGAAACAACCCAGTATCATATTTCTCATCTAAGTAGGAAACGTTCATCTTTACAATAAATACTATTAGAATACTTGTCTAGACCTTTTTCATAATTTTAACTTTTATATTTATGAGAAGTTGAAGTCGACCCTTAAATAAGGTGTCTTTTTATTTGGTGATCCTATATACTATTAAATGTCACCGACAGGGAGTTTTTCTCTTACTAACTTAATTAATAATATTTAAGTGTTGTAACTTATTATGTCCATTCTTTTTATTTTCTAAAAGAGACCCTGTTAATTGAACCCCCTCTAAAGGTTCCACATTATGATTTACAGTTTTTGTCTTCTGTCTTTTCGTATACTTTTTATCCGTATTCTAATATCAGTGACAATCATTTTTCTTTGAGAATAATAAAACACAATGAAAACACACTCAACGTTTCCCGTATATGGTCCAACAGTTATGACCGATCAGTTCACTCACCCTTTCTCTCCTCTTTCCACCTCCACATTCTCTGTTCCCTTCTTTAGTTACCATTCTTATTACACAAACGATATTAGAACTAACACCTTTACAAGTTGTACGACCATCATTAAAGTCTCGTCACTTTAAAGTCCCCTAAATATAGTGAATCAATATCGATTTCTGGATTTTGATGTTTTTCCATTCAGTACGTAGTAGTATTGAGTTGTAGGTATAGGTTCGATGTATTTTCTAAAGGTATAGTCTCTTTCTCTTAAAAAATAGTATAATTTTTCCGAAAAGAGTAGTAAAAAGTCAACCTCCTATCCAAGAGGGATTGAGTTCATACACAAACACATAGTCTTTTGGTTGTCTTTCGACCTGTACACAAAGTCGAATATTCCCTGTCACCGACAAATCAATGAGACAGTACAGGTAAAGAAAGACACTGGGGTCCTTGATATCAGACGGTCCGAGGAGACAGGGACCCTAAAAGGTAAGATCTTATGACCTCACCATACGGCAAAGGAAGAGAGTCCCTAGAAGGGTTGGGTCCCTAAATTGCGAGTAGAGGACACAACCATCTACCTAAGAAATGGTGACTCGGTGGACCCTTCGGGTATTCTTTGTTTCTCTGAGTATTTTATACACTTTCTTAAACAACCTCAACGAGACCGTCCTTTTCGGCACTACACAACCTTTTCCGGACATGAGGTTCTGAAGTCATCTCTTTCCTGTGACCGAATAAAGTCCACCCGTTTCTACATCTAAGACGAACCTGGTCTGACCCTAGTAGAACTCATCAAGGTACTCCTTCTCCAGGTGAACCTACTAAGTGACTAGGAGATTCCTCCCTCATACTTACCATACCTGACTATTTACGACCATAGTTTCGGTAAATATTCACCGGTAGGTCTTCTCTATAGGGGACACAGTACCTTCTCAAAGCCACAGTCCTAAAAGGTATTTAGTAGGTTTCACGAGGTATTTTTTTATTTTTTTGTTTTAGGAGACACTCTATCAGTCGAACTTGTAGACGATGTAGGTCTTACGTGAGTACGGTTTACTGTTGGTACGATCAGTTCCTTCTTAAGAAGAAGGGGAATAAAGGGAGAAGAAAGATGGTTATGAGCTAGTGAGAGGAGATGGGAGTGGAGGACGTCAATACATATTCTCGTTATCTCCCTTTTCCCTGTTTACTTTTTACACCTGTTTTGGATGAAAGGAAGGACGACTTCCGAAGGGTCATACTCGTTCCTTTCACTGTTAAGATATAACTTCCTCTACGACTTTAACACAAGTATGTAAGGTCATCTCTGAAAAATTAAGAGACTTACAACTCTATTACACAATTAATTACTTTTACTGATCCGCTCAATGCATAGATGGACTTTGAAGTGGGTCTACTTTCCTTTTATTCAGTCCTCTCCTTTAAGGTTCTTTTTAATCGATCTTCCTCATTGTCATGAAAGACAAACGTGCGGTGACGTAGAGAGAGGGAGTTACTTACTTGATGTCAATAGAAATTAAGTACCGATCTCTGAAAATTTTAATAGTACACAAAAATATATTATTCTATGTTTTAGATTTGGACAAAGGAAACATTTTTAGTCTCTTAATATAAGTCTTAAAGTTTTATGTTTTGTTTTACCTTTTGTGACCTCAACGAGACTAACTTCTGAGGTAAGTACCAAATAGAGGAATTCGTAGATAAGAGTGACCCTCAGGGAGGATGGGTGATGATGGGAGGTAGGTTTGTGTTTCCGTAGAGGTGTCTTGGGTTCCATCGATACAGGATGGTAAACTTATAGGGACTAAATCTCGTACATCTCATCCACGAAAGATTCTTTATCCTGGTTTTCTTTTATAGAGAACTCACGGACGCTACAATCATGTAAGAAGAAGAAAACAAATAAAATATAACCTCATATCAACTAAACATTAAAACACAATCAAAGTCCACATTCATAATTATTAAAAAAGTACCATATCAACACATCAGTGAGTCAGTACAGACTAAGAAAAACGAAGAGGTCCCTGACGGTCCGAGGAACCAGGTACTCTAAAGGATCCGTTCTTATGACTTCACCCAACGGTAAAGAAAGAAGTCCCCTAAAAGGTTTGGGTCCCGAGTTTGGGTACAGGGGACGTAACCGTCCACTTAAGAAATGGTGATTCGGTGGTTATCAGTACATATATGTATATAGATAAGAAGAAGTCTAAGAAAAGGGTATATTCCATAATGTCTCACAACTGATCGCAAGGGACACGATATATCATCCAGGAATAACCAACAGACAAAATATATGTCACCACACATATACGATTACGGATGTAGAATTTAGACGGGGGAGACGGGACGGTGGAACGGGAAAACCATCGGTATTCAAACAAAATCACTATACTATAAACAGAAAGAGATTGAATAAAGTGAGTCGTACTATTAGAGATCTAAGTAAGCACATCGACGACCGTAATAAAGTAAAAATACCGACTCATTATAAGGTAACATAAAACCAGTAAATTACACTTGTCGACTGAGTAACCTTTTCGGGGACTAAACCCCTTTCTAACACCCGTCTTCCTCTTCTCTCACAGCCTCTTACTCTACCGATCTACCGTAGTGGTTACGTTACTTGTATTTGAACCCGTTTGAAACCCTCTACCACTCCCCACCCCTCTGGACCGTATGACGTCAGGTATCCCAGTGTTTCTCGACCTGTACTGACTCACTGACTTTTTGTTGTTTACTATAAGGTAACATGTATATGTATATAGTCAAGTCAAGTCAAGTCAGCGAGTCAGCACAGGCTGAGAAACACTGGGGTACTTAGCGTCGTGCGGTCCTGAAGAACAGGTAGTGGTAGAGGACCTCAAGTGAGTCTGAGTGTAGGTAGTTCAGGCACTACGGTAGGTCGGTATAGTAGGAGACAGCAGGGGAAGAGGAGGACGGGGGTTAGGGAGGATCGTAGTCTCAGAAAAGGTTACTCAGTTGAGAAGAGTACTCCACCGGTTTCATGACCTCAAAGTCGAAGTCGTAGCAAGGAAGGTTTCTTTAGGGTCCCGACTAGAGGAAGTCTTACCTGACCAACCTAGAGGAACGTCAGGTTCCCTGAGAGTTCTCAGAAGAGGTTATGGTCAAGTTTTCGTAGTCAAGAAGCCACGAGTCGAAAGAAGTGTCAGGTTGAGAGTGTAGGTATGTATTGGTGTCCTTTTTGGTATCGGAACTGATCTGCCTGGAATCAGCCGTTTCATTACAGAGACGAAAACTTATATGACAGATCCAACGAGTATTGAAAAGAAGGTTCCTCATTCGCAGAAAACTAAAGTACCGACGTTAGTGGTAGACGGCACTAAAACCTCAGGGGTTTTTATTTCAGACTGTGACAAAGGTGACAAAGGGGTAGATAAAGGGTACTTCACTAACCTGGCCTACGGTACTAGAAGTAAAAGACTTACAACTCGAAATTCGGTTGAAAAAGTGAGAGGAGAAAGTGAAAGTAGTTCTCCGAGAAATCGAGGAGAAGTGAAAGACGTTATTCCCACCACAGTAGACGTATAGACTCCAATAACTATAAAGAGGGTCGTTAGAACTAAGGTCGAACACAAGAAGGTCAGGTCGTAAAGAGTACTACATGAGACGTATCTTCAATTTATTCGTCCCACTGTTATATGTCGGAACTGCATGAGGAAAAGGATAAACCTTGGTCAGACAACAAAGTATAGGTCAAGATTGACAACGAAGGACTGGACGTATGTCTAAAGAGTTCTCCGTCCAATCCACCAGACCATAAGGGTAGAGAAAGTCTTAAAACGTGTCAAATAACACTAGGTGTGTCAGTTTCCATATGTATATACATATATATGTGTGTGGGGTAGAAATAGGTAAGTAGACAACTACCTGTGACTCCAACGAACGTACAGAATCCATAACATTTATCACAAAGTTACTTGTGACCTTAAGTACATAAAAAACTTCGTACCAAAAGAGACCTATATACAGGTCATCACCCTAACAACCTCGTATACTCACTTGAGACCCTCAACCACTACCTGTCCCTCCGGACCGCACGACACTAAGTACCCCAGTGTTTCTCAGTTTGTACTGACTCACTGACTTGACTTGACTTGCCATCAAGATAAAAATCAAAAAAATTTCTTTGGAGGTGGTTAAATCCGAAGGGACCACCGAGTCTCCTATTTCGCAGACGGACGTTACGTCCTCTGGGTCCAAGCTAGGGACCCAACCCTTATAGGGGACCTCTTCCTTTACGGTTGGGTGAGGTCACAAGAACGGACCTCTTAGGGTACCTGTCTCCTCGGACTCGCCCGATGTCAGGTACCCCAGTGCTTCTCAACCTGTGCTGACTCACTGAAGTGAAGTGAACGTGGTTAAATGTAAGGGTGGATGTCACATCTTCCAAAGAGATATGACAAATGACAAACACCTGAAAGACTACTACCGGTAAGAATGACCACACTCCACTGTGGAGTATCATCAAAACTATACGTTAAGAGATTATTAATCACTACAATTCTATATAAAAGTACACGAAAAACTGGTAGATATACAAAAGAAACCTCTTTACGAATAAATCTAGACCGGTAAAAACCTGACCCAAAAAAACCCCAAAAAAAACTATAACTTGACGTAATTGACAAACATATAAAACCTCTATTTAGGGAACAGTCAGTGGAGTAAACTTTTATAAAAGAGGGTAAGACACTCGACGGAAAAATAAAACAAATACGAAAGGAAACGATATGTTTACGAAATTCAAATTAATCAAGAGTAAATAAATAACAAAAATAAAAGTAATGAAATCCTTCACCTAGGTTTTTCTGTACCGATACTAAATACAGGTTCTTACAAGACGGATACAAAAAGAGATTCGAAATATATCATTGACCAGAATGTAAATCCAGAAATTAGGTAAAACTCAAATAAAGACACATACTACAGTCTCCGAAAACTTCAAAGTCGACAACACTATGGTACATCGAAAATCCCGATTTTACCTCAAAGACCTCAAGTATTCTTTTAACTAACAGTCTTTGGGTGACGAAAAACGGTTCTCCGTCTTGTATTTAAGAACTTTCTCCTGTCTTAGTACATGACTCTAGAAGGAGACCTGATTGTAGATAAAGAGGGTGGATTATTAAATGGGTTATGTTTCTAAGTGGGAAATTTACTAGACTCTTCTTTCACTTTACGAGACTACTTCAGTACTCCCTTTACTTCTCTTAAACCAAGTAACTGAACAAAATATAGATCCTTAATAAGGAATATATTCTCATATTAATATAAGAGAAAGGATTTCGACAATTTCCTTACCCATCTTCTCTTTTGTCGGGTCAAATCTTAGTATGTTTACTTGAGAGTTTGTTCTTCCAACCAAACTCATTGAACAAGTGAGTAAATTAGACAGGTAGTTGTTTTTAAATCTCATATATGATGTAAAGTCCATAATGAACTTCTGATCTTTTATATCACTTTTTGTTTTAGTTACTTCCGACACGGAGGGGGTGGGGCTAGAATATTACATCATCTTTACTCTTGTTATTTGTCTATTCTAATGTAAAAATATTAAAATTTTTACATTTCGTCTCCTTTGGTTCGTACTACCTGTCCACTATGAAAATACATCACAGTAGACTTTACTGTCAGTTTTGGGTTTATTTATGTCTTCATTTAGAACATCGAGATACCCCTTTTCGTCTCCTTTCCCATCCTTACTATGGGAATCCCTATGAACGATAAGATGTTCTTATTGTTCTCTCGGATGTCTATCTCTGTACCTACTTATTCAGACTCTCACGATCCTTTATCAGTCTATCTATCAGATCCACCTAGAACATAATACTACGATGTTACAACGCCAGGTAGAATTTTGAGAATATATTGTAGAAGGTCCTATCCTCTCAGTGAAGGGTACAATAGAAATGGGTTGTAACGGGAAGTAAATAAGAGAGAACTAATGTCTTGAAACTATTATTTATAGATATTCTTATCTGAGACCTTTCTACTCCTAAACTCTCCCGTTTTTATGGAAACAGGGTTATCCTGTTATCCTCTCTTGAGAACGCTGTGTTTTCCTTTTATTAAACCTTTTCTTTCTATCTTACCGTTAAATGTTGATTTAATCAAGGAAAGATAAGGAAACACTTGACGTCTTAACTGTTTCAAGTAACTGTCCCTTAGTGTTAAACCAATTTTGGTTTGGTCATTTCATCGTACTAAAATATACCGGTCGAGTAACTTTCCTTTGTTAATTTCCTTAACAGAAGGTTTACGGACTCTCTAACCAACCATTACCGACTTGTGTTTACTAACAAGTTATCCTTTTCTAACACAGAGACCCTATTTTTAGAGATTATAAGAGACATCAAGACAAACATTCTTCACCTCCCCGGACTTCGTCTCGAAAGGTAAAGTATGGTCCTCTCGGGTGTCTTTACCTGTACACACCGTTTGTCATGTAGGGAGGTTATGAACTTACACTTACACTATCAACCCAGGTTGATTAGTTTTAGTAAGACCCTAAGAGTCAAATACCGGTGTATAATTGACACGTGGATTACGAAATGTGGTCGTAATATGTCGTTATTAAACACTATCGATCTGGAACTTTAAAAAGATAGTACACTATACCCCCTTCCCCAATTGACAGACTACAATGACGTGAGATGAAACCCTCTATAACATGTACCGAAAGAAAATATTTGATGTATTTAAGATCGAAGACATTCTCAGGTCTACCCCGACAAAAAATGGGACAATAAACAGTAACATCAGTAAATAAAGAGAGAACGTTTTCCTAATAAAGAAAACAAAATAACTAATTTGTAGTGTGTGTGTGTGTGTGTGTGTGTGTGTATATGTGTATTTGTGTATATACCTGTGGTATTAGTAGGGGTTTCTTCGGGTATCAAATGTACTACCAAGTGAGAATTACAACATGTAAGAGACCCAAACCTATTTACATATTACTGTATATAAGTAGTAATACCACAGTGTGTCTCACAACAGTGACGGGATTTTCAAAAGAGAAGAAACGGATAAGTGGAGAGGGGAATTGAGGTGAAGGTCTAGGACTAGAAAAATAACAAAGGTATCAAAAACGGAAAAGATCTGATAGTATTTCAACCTCAGTATGGTATAGAACGGAAAAGTCTAACGAAAGAAAGTGAAAGTCAAGTCAAGCCAAGTCAGCGAGTCAAGACAGACTAAGAAACACTGGGGTACCTGACGTCGTGAGGTCCAAAGGGATAGGTGTTGGTCGAGGGTCTCGAATGAGTTTGTTTATAGGTAGCTCAGTCACTACGGCAAGTTAGTAGAGTAGGAGACAATAGGGGAAGAGGAGGACGGAAGTCAGAAAGGGTCGTAGTCCTAGAAAAGTTTACTCAGTCGAGAAGTGTAGTTCACCGGTTTCATAACCTCAAAGTCGAAGTCGTAGTCAGGAAGGTTACTTATAAGGTCTGACTAAAGGAAGTCTTACCTGACCAACCTAGAGGAACGTCAGGTTCCCTGAGAGTGAGGTTGTGGTGTCAAGTTTTCGTAGTTAAGAAACTACGAGTAGAAAGAAATATCAGGTTGAGAGTGTAGATATGTACTGATGGCCTTTTTGGTATCGAAACTGATCTTCCTACAAACAGTCGTTTCATTACAGAGACGAGAAATCATACGACAAAGTCAACCACTATCGAAAAGAAGGTTCCTCGTTCATAGAAAATTAAAGTACCGACGTCAGTGGTAGACGTCACTAAAACCTCGACTTTTTTTATCAGACAGTGAGAAAGGGGTAGATAAACGGTACTTTACTACCCTGGTCTACGGTACTAGAATCAAAAAACTTACAACTCAAAATTCGGTTGAAAAAGTGAGAGGACAAAGTGAAAGTAATTCTCTGAGAAGAAGTGAAAGACGGTATTCCCATTACAGTAGACGTATAGACTCTAATAACTATAAAGAGAGTCGTTAGAACTAAGGTCGAATACGAAGTAGATCGGGCCGTAAAGAGTACTACAAGAGATGTATATTCAATTTATTCGTCCACTGTTATATGTCGGAACTGTATGAGGAAAGGACTAAACCTCGGTCAGACAACAAGGTACAGATCAAGATTGACAACGAAGAATTGAACGTATGTCTAAAGAGTTCTCCGTTCAGTCTACCAGACCATGAGGTCAGAGAACTTCTTAAAAGGTGACAAACAACACTAGGTGTATCAGTTTCCGAAACCATATCAGTTATTTCGTCTTCATCTCAATTCTTCTACGTAAACTCTAAGGAGGTACAGAAAAGTACTGAACGACAAAGTAAAGAAAAATCGTCATTTATTGTAGGGTAATAGACCTATACGGTGGTAAATAAGTAAGTGAGTGACTTCCTGTAGAACAAACGAAGGTTCAAAACCGAACTATTTGTTTCGACGACGTTTTTAGGTACATGTCCAAAAACATACCTGCATTTAAAAATGGAGGTAACCCACTTATAGTTCATCACATTAACCATCGAGTATGTCATTTCTGGGACTACGACCCTTTCTAACTTCCGTCCTCCTCTTCCCCTACTGTCTCCTACTCTACCAACCTACCGTAGTGGTTGAGTTACCTGTACTCAAACTCATTTGAGACCCTCAACCACTATCTGTCTCTCCGGACCGTACGACGTCAGGGACCTCAGTGTTTCTCAGCCTGTGTTGACACGATGACTTGACTTGACTTGACTTACCATTCCCATGCCAATTAAAACATTCTTTAAAGATTTGACATAAGGTTTTGCAAGGTTTAAAAAGTAAGAGTGAAGTCACTTATCCTCAAAGAGAACGAGGTGTAGGAACGGTCATGAATACAGTCACGAGACCTCAAACCGGTAACGTCATCTACGTTTCAAGTTGTAATTTGTTTTAACCGGATACTTTAGGGTTTCCTGTCCTTGAGAATAAGTTTTCGAACGAAAATATTTATACTCTAAAAATTTTAAAGAAACATAGTACCCATAATATATTTTATATCCGAATCCTCATTATAAGTAACATTGTGGTTTATAAAATACTTTGATAAACTCACTTTCATATTTATAAATTTACTTTCTTCTACGTTTTTCTTTACCCAAATTTTTGTAAATATGATAAAAATATACTCCTAGAACTACTCGACTTGTAAAAATCTAGTTGTAAAGTAACAAATCCTGAACTCTCCAAACTAAGGATACGAATTGATCAGTGACCGGTTAGCATGTTGAGAAACTAGACCAAATCGGAAAGACTCGGAGTCAAAAGATGAGAGGTCTCATTCTCCCTATTAGAATACTAAAGAATCCTGGTGAAGTAACGGTTATAAGGTATTAAGAACCGGTTATATCAGTTATACCAGTCAAAGAGAAGTAGATGATTCAACTCACACCCATAATTAACAATTTTGTCAACTGATCAAATGACAAAAGGTGTAACCCGGTAGACAGACTCCCTATCTTCTAAATATAAATACATAAGCCCCCCGTTATAATTTTACGGACTCGTAAGGGATTCGTTGTAAGTATCATCTTCTCTGTTCATTCAGATCGTGACAATTAAGACTTAAATTAACTCTCATCTAACTTAATATGACAAAATAAACGAAAAAAGACACAAGGATGTTCCAAGTCTCAGAAACTTTTTATCGTCACTCAGGTTCAAGATTCGTGGACTAAGATTATCCTTAACTAACTCATGAATGGTTTACGGTCTATGAATCATTGTTTAGATACTTCATCTATAATAGTAGGGAGAAGATGTCTACTCGTCAGCTTCGTACCTGACTAATTTATTGAACGGTTTCAAGTGTAGTTAATATTACTTTCGTCCGTTATATACTCGTATCCTACCTTGTGTAATTTCGTACATAATTTGAGATAACGGTTCATCGACAAAAGTGTGTCTTGTCCCGAGTAGTATATGATTCACGAGTTATTACAACTAGTAAAAATAGACGATTTCTCTATGTTTACCACTAGTAACTGTTTAACGAACTAAAAAGGTTCTAAATAAAAGTAAATAGTGAGTTCAAGAACTGTCTCTCGTATTCCGTATGTGTTTGTCTTATTAATTTCCCTTAAATTGTTTCCATGAGTAGTCTTGTGACACCCTTTCCAATTCCTTTTGGTGTCTCCCTACAACGAAGTGGAGACCCGATTGTTCCCGACCTAACAGTGGTCGTCTAGACTTCCCGGTCCCCTCGCTCATCAAGAGTCCTGGGGTCTTCTCGATATCGATGTCGATGTCGACGGACTGTCCACAACACTGAAAGGCGACTCGTTCCGTCGGTGACGGTTGGGGGACTCGTCCTCACTACCTCCGTCCTTTTCTTGAACCTAGAGAGAGAGAGGATGGAAATTAGAGGACGATGGAAAGATGGGATTGGTCTAGGGTGCTCTTAGGTCTCACGTTTGCCTGAAAGGACTTTATCAGATGTCTCCCGCCGAAGGACTCCCGGGTTCCGTCTTATTTTTTTTCCTCTTTCTACGTTACCCTGTGTCTTGAACGACCACGTAAGTGGAAGACGTGTTCTTAAACAATGGGTCATGAAAACATTCAGAGTGGTTTTGACAATTCACGAGACCTCATAAAGTTTCCATTTGTTATTTCAAACACGGGAACTCCTCGAATTCAAAATCTTTGTCTCAAACTATACTGTGGCTATACATCAATTTTGCAATTTGAGATTTACAATTTTGAAATTTCACGTCAGAGACCACAATCCCACATTTAAACCTATCAATTTTGTAAATCTACAGTTGTAAGAGTAGAACTTTTTACTCTTGTCTTTGTCATGGAAAGAGTGACCGGATACAACTTCCAATTTATTCGACTAAATACATTTCGCAGACCTTGTTATGAGTTGTATTAACATTCTAAAGTATTATAACCGATAATAATAGACGGATTATACTATATCTTCCACACTTGTTTTGGAATCTTGATAAGGGACTCTTCTGTCGTACTGGGACATCCCCGACTCGATCTGTAGAGATTCCAGATAAGATACAGGACTCCAAAGTACCGTCAAGAAGTTCCAGTGAGACATCCATATTCGCTACAGTCTTTATGACGGTCAAAGGCTATACGTAAATTGGTGGATTGGTCCGAAGAAGGGAAGAGACTCAGATATCTGACGTCTTTGGTCGGAAGAAGTCCTACCAGTATTTACTTTATGACGTAGTCGATAAATCTACAGAATTTTTCGTATATAATTCCTACTACCATAACTACTATGAATGACCGTGAACTTGGGTTCCGTCAATCCGTAAAATATTTAGTAGGTTGTAGGGAACACGAGGACCCTGATTTAACACTCAAGAACCCGATATGTAGTGTCTACAGAAAAACCGAAGATACGAAAAGAGGAACCTTCCGTTAAATAATAAAAATAGTTATAATTACAATCAACGGTAATACTAAAATCTACTTCACATACCGTATAGGTATACACCGAAGTTGTTTAAAGAAAACCTAGTTAATCTTCGTACGACAACCGAAAAAGAAAGAAAAAGAGACGTTTTTACAAGTTTACAAATAACGATTACAGAAAAAACAACAACAACAACAATTTGGTTCATAGTAATACATCAAATTCAAAATTAAACTGAGACATGAAACTACTTCTTATTATAGATTAGTCACTTTGTTGTCCTTAATAGGAAAACGTTCTCTCTTTATTAGAAGACTGATGTTACCGTCTCACTTTTTTGGTTGGGGGAGGAAGGGGTCGACGTTACAAGACTTCCGCACCAAAAGAGCCAAAACGATAAGTGTTCACACCATTCTTTCGTTCGTACCCATCAGGAGAGAGGGTACGATACTAAACGAAATAATTCATTTACTAGAAAAAAATTTTTTATAATTTCAGACCTTCCTTCGAGTCTTTTAAGACTTTCTTTTAGGACGGAAATGAACCATTGAATCAAACCGACCGAAATTTTAAAAACAGACAACGATTCCAACGACTTACCATCCATATTTTTACTTGAATTTCGTTCAAGAATGCTGTTCGAAAACGGGTTGTCGTCAGTATCACAAATATTCACCGTTGGGACAGGTGTACCTTCTGTCTTCTCGAGTTTCACCTTTAATGTAGTAGGGAAGGTGTAATCTGTTCAATTAATCAACCAGGTATTAGTGTCTGAGACGAAGTTTACTTTTCTTGTCGAAAAAAAAGGAAAACTTTCCCTTTCCGTGTCTTCCACATTATGGACGTATTAAGTAATTGTCATTCTTACAAAACCTTCTTCAAGACTTAAATCTAATGGGACTTTAAGATGAACATTATCGCTTCCACCATGACTCTGGAGACGTCAAAGGAGTTTGTTTAAATTTTACACTCTTAAAGAAAACGCGTATAGTCTTCGTCAGATTCAGTAAACCTTCGAAATACTCTAAAGAACAAAAGACAAACAAACAAATTCTATAATCTTGTGATCACACGACTTATTTGATACCTCGAAACATTAGTTTCTTTATCAATTGTTACAGTCTAGGTTTCATCAAGGGTTTTATTGAACTTTTTACCCTTTAAGACCTAGATCGAAAGACTGACATTACACAGTATGGGAGTGGGTTAGATCTTGTTAAATTCCTGAAGAACATATATCATTATAGATGCTGAAGTCTTCAAAGGTAGTGGTCTTTTTCTCACCGAACTTCCAGTACCTTTGTGGAACACCATCGACCTTTCTACTATGACTGACTGTTATTTAAATCCTTCGGTCTTCTAACTTTACATGTTTTCCCTCCTCGGTCACGAAACGACAAACCTTTATTTGGACTAGTTAGTAAAAAGATTCAGATCCATTATAACCGACTTAAAAGGACAGTAGGAATGATAAGGGTTTATTTTTTCCGTCTTGTTAGACTTTCTTACCATAAACCACTCACTTGATCGGGTAAGACAACGAAACAAGGAGTTTAGATGGACCTCTTTGATATCTTCGGTTCTCTTCGGACCTAGACCTTTTCTATATTCTTGAGACTCCCTAGGGACTCCCCATTTACGTAGTCGTCTCCTAGTTCCCGTCAGATTTACTCGACATTGACACCCTCCTTTCAAACTTTCTCTCCAAAAGTCTATAGGAGTCGGAACGAGAAGGCGTCGGACCCTGACAACAGAGTTTTACCCGTGTCTTTAGTCGTCGTTGGACCTGAATTGTCACGGTTCCGCATTACAATCTCACGTTTTGAGACCGACCCCACTCCACGAGTACCTTGTCTACAGTGGACACTCCCTAGAATGAAGGGACGGGATCAAGAGAAAGTCACAATCCCGATCCCCTAAAAGGGAAGAACTTTTACTACGACTTCTAAACAGACCACCTTGTCGTCGTTTGTCTTCGCTGACTCTCTGTGAGAATCTATTTAACTATGGGTGAGTAAGAGTGGTAAAGAAAACAAATTTAAGTAATCCTCCTTATATTGAATCCGGGAAGGGATTAAAAATACAGTGTGACACGGTACTTCAGTGTCCCTCTTGTTGTTTTTTTTTTGTCCTTCTTGTTGGAATTTTCTTTCTACTGTTTCACGATAGTAAACTTTGTCTTATGAAGCTTATCTACCTGACTGTTAAATTTTATTCAAATTAACCCTATTACTCTACTCTTACTACAATTATTTTACAACTTCAGTAATTTTTTCTTGGTTTACTTTTGTTATTTATTTTAACGTTTATCTTGACGGTATACTGGGTCGTTAGGGTGACGACCCGTATGTGTGGTTCCTTTGGTCTTAACTTTCTCTGTGTACATGGGGTCACAAGTAGTGTCGTGACAAATATTATCGGTCCTGTACCTTCGTTGGATCTACAGGTAGTCGTCTACTTAACTATTCTTTCGACACCATGTATATGTGTTACCTCATAATGAGTCGGCAATCTTTCTTATGTAAACTTAGTCAAGACAACTCTACCTACTTTGACCTCGGCTAATATGTCTCACTTCATTCGGTCTTTCTTTTTGTGGTTATGTCATATGATCGTGTATATATACCTTAAATCTTTCTACCGTTACTACTGGAACATACGTTCTGTCGTTTTCTCTGTGTCTACACATATTGCCTGAAAACCTGAGTCTCCCTCTCCCTCTCCCACCCTACTAAACCCTCTTACCGTAACTTTGCATATGATAGTACATTCTTAGCTTAGTGGTCAGATACAGGTTACGTCCTATGTCGTACGAACCACAACCACGTGCCCCTACTGGGTCTCCCTACAACACCCCTCCCTCCACCCTCCCCCCAAGTACAAACCCT
>SJYO01020080.1:40640989-40671550 GCA_006410555.1 Capra ibex
GGTCAGATACAGGTTACGTCCTATGTCGTACGAACCCCAACCACGTGCCCCTACTGGGTCTCCCTACAACACCCCTCCCTCCACCCTCCTCCCAAGTACAAACCCTAGCGTACATGTGGGCACACCTAAGTACAGTTACATACCGTTTTGGTTATGTCATAACATTTCATTTTATTTCATTTTTATTTTTAATTTTTATTTATTTATTTTCTTTTGTTATTTATACTTTTTCTATTATCAACTTCATTTCTTGTCTTATTTATTCTTTTTCTTAGGTTTACTACGTCGACTTCTTTATTAAACAAACAGTCTGCTAGTCTAACTCGTGAGAGTCTTCCATTGTCTTTTCTTTAATTTTCTCTTTGATATTGTTATTTGATACCCTAAACCTCTGATCTTTATTTTCAAGATAATATGTTAATTTTATAATAATTATAATTATATGTCGTCTTTCTACGACCACCAGTATCACCCCCTCTTTCCCTTTTTTAACTTCTGTATTTCTTATAAATAAATAAGGTCGTAATTTTGTTTTACCGTCTGAAGAATAAACTTATTCCATTTGGTAGATATAGAGTCAAATGGGTGGTTATTTTACTCCTATCATATTACCAAGGGAACGAGAATTTTTTAATTACACTCCTCTTTCACTTAATTGAATATACATTTTTCGAGAATCTTTTGACGGAACATGTATTAACGATAAAATCATAATCGATGATAATGGATCTAAATAACATTAATTTAAGATCTTGTAGTTTCTGGTTTCCTTTTACGAAGGTTTCTCTTATCGTATAGTGGATTGTTCCTTTTCACAAATCTGACTATAGTCTGAAACATTGTGGTATTAATGTATCATTTTTTCTTTCTCGTAATATAGATCAGTCCGGAGTTTGATAACTGGTTTACCTTTGGGTGAAACTTTCCGAAAATCTCTTACATAATTTTATTTTTCTATGTATTTTCACGTTCCCACGATGTTCTCTATGTACTTCATTACCACCGGTTTTCTGGTCTCCTATAGTACCAATAAAATTTTTCGAGTCTGACTCCTTTTATTAAAGATTCATTGTAGTTCCCATACAATCTCCACCCTCCATCCCTCCTTCCCGTTTTATTACACTTTGGAAGTTCTATGATCATAACAAGATAAATTCTTTGATTATTTCCTTTGTATTCCCCTTTTGGATATTTACATCTAGAATTTAATCCTCGTTGACGGGACTCTTATTTTTATTGGTCATTCCTAAAAGTGTATAAAGACCGTCCTAATTGTGTCGATAAGACCCTTCGGAGGATTATTAAAAAACAGTCTACAATTCACGTATATTTGACACCGGGTTATCTAAATAAGGACTAAGACGTCGTACCTCCCTACTGGTGTCCCCAGGTACACCCCTGTTAATTCCTCCTATGTCAACCCCAGAGGATCTGACTGTGACCTACTACCTACTTAGTTCGTCTCACTGTAGGTTTCGGTGAAGTCGTCGTAAAGACCTTCGGGACTTTGGTCACGTACCAACCCGTCACTGAAATAATTTCACGGTACACCGTATATGTTGGACGATACCCCGAGAAAATCCCACGGGATGATCCATCTAATTGAGGGATCTTCATCGTCATATCTACCTCTCTCCTTTCGGTGCTACCCGGTACTTACCCTATGACCGTTCTGTTTCTTAGTCGGACACGAATTCAACCTCGGTATACCAACATGGCCCACTACATAAAAACATCTGAAACCCGTAGCGCGGGAATAGTCATAAAGTAACGATTATCGTCTCGGTGTTTTGTTGTTCTCCTTTTGACTCCTTTTATTCTGAGCAAAGTAGTGGGCTATCCAATTCCGTTGGACAAGTTTGAACTTGATAATCTTCCCGAGAATTTATACATAACCTCAAAAGTTTGTCTAAATCCTATTTTGTTGTGGGAACCGAGTTTGAGGGTTAAAGACGTGTAAAAACTTGACAATGTATACCATTTTATCGTTAGGGTTTTAGAACGCTATTACACCTTAGTTATTAAAATAACCATATTTGAATCGATAGAGGTCATATTCTGGGTGTCACATCACCACTTAACGGACTGAGACCTTTGTGTAATACACTTACATTTCGGGTCCAGATAGTACATGATAAAATTACTTTATTATATACCTTTTCTGGACCATCAATGACAGTTGTGATTAAAAAAGGAATAACATAAATTAATAATTAGACTAAGTTCTCCATTTAGAAGTACATCCACTAAGCATTCAGTGTAAAATATAGACACAGGTCTAACACGTCTCAATTTTCACAACTTAAGTAGACCACGACTGATGTGTCAAACCTAAGTTGAACTCTAGATCTAATCAGAGAACTCTCCTCAATCCGACCTATTTGTCTTAAAACCTAAAATACAAAATAGTCAAATATACTTAGTCTAGAAACAAGATAATAAGGTATCACCCGAGACTTTAAGAACCAATTACTTTTCGATACGTTCAAAGTTTATCGGTAAATTCCACACTGTACTTAAATATGGTAATAGGAGTACATAGTTAAATATTACGATCTCATATATTAATATTTTAATAATAACAGTAAATATTGAAAATTTATTCATAAAAATTCGTTTTAATTCATGGATGAGATATTAAAAATTGGTGAAGTTCAAAGTACATATTGATATGTGAAAAACTGTAATCCTACACCTTATAGTATCAAATACTATACGTGTCACTACAAATAACGTAATGAGAAAAGAGATCGAACTTTCCCATACGAACTATAACGGTTAAATCGTACTTTTTGTTGAATCTTTAAGTTTTACTCCTTTTACGATCTTTATTATTAATATAAACAGTTTCGTATATGTCTGTTATTAATTATGTTAAATATTTCTAAATCCACGAATCTAAACTAAAATCCGATAAGGTTATCATCGCCCTCTGGTTTGACGAAGTTATCACCTTACACATTATATGTGTTTCTTTACCTTCACTCTTCAGATAGGAGAAAAAAAAAAATTGAACCAAAAACACACATATACCCTTTTTTCCTTCTATACAAATTCTTCTTTTTCTTCTATCCGGATTCAATGAAAGTCAAATCGACTAATAAATTTTAAATCTTTTACATTTATCTTAAGTATTATAAGAGTTTCTATCCTTTCTTCCGTCTCTTTTCGTTGGTCTCGAAATCAATATAGTATTAATACTACACTTTATTTTAAGGAAAAGGAGACCCTTTAAAAGGGACCAGGAGTTCTCCTTCAATACAGAAGATGAAGACTGAAAGGTCGCGTAGAGGATTTCGTGAATCTTGGAACATACCATCACTAAATACCTATGAGAGGTCCCAGATTACTATGACACTCTAATATCTGACTCATCTTCTAAATATAGACTAAGACGGAGTCACACCTTCCGTTACCGAAGATTATCTCCTTGTACAGTAAATCTCAGTCGTTCTTGGATCGAAGTTCGGTTCGAGAAGATGACTGATGTGTAATTAAAAAGACACGAAGTTAAGGGAACACATATTTGACTACCGTTGCTATTAATTCAAATATCGTAAACCCTTTCTAAAGTACTTTATCAAGGACGTGCCGAGGATAAGGAAAGTATACAAGTTAGTTACAATCGAGAGAAGAAAGTACAGAGACTATTCGTAAGGAAAGGAGGTACACCCTCCACAAGGACACTTGTTCCTTACTTGGTCAGTAAAACGTCGACATAGAGAGTGATAACCTTTCCGTTACATTTGTAATACAAACTGTCCATACCGAACATCCTATACTAGTATTTCACAAAAATAAGGAACGGAGGGGGTGGGGTGGGTTGTGTGTAATAAGAAAATCAAACAAGTTACCCTGATCATAAAGGGGAATTTATTTTATATCCCCTTCAGGGTACTGGAAAGACTAGTGAAAGTCTGTCAGTTCAAAAGACCGGTCGTTATATATCCAGAGTAAAGTACACTATTAATTTTGAGGTTAGAATTAAAATCAAGGTGGAGTTTCCTCGACAAAAGTCGAGTCAAGATAACGGACAATCGGTACCGGATTCCCTATCCACCTCCCTCCTTTACTAACCGGAGAATGAATACGTAGATTAAACTTTCTCCGTCCTTTTAATATTAAACCGATTATAACAGTCTTTAACCCCGGTCTAAGAGCCTGATAACTACAATAAAACAAAATATATATATATATATATATAAATTTAAAAAAAATTATATCTTAAAATAGAAACTCTTGTCAAAATTACCGAAGAAGTCTCTGGTAACGTTGGATCCGGGAGAGGTAACGACGTCTAAAAGATAGACGTAAAGGAAACTACATTTACTCTATAAGAAGAGACCGACTTGTACTCCAGGGGTAACCGGAGTTTAATGACTACCCAGAAAGTGTGAAATTAAGTATCTTATAAAGAACTTGATGATATATAGTGGATCATCACAGTGGTGAGAAGATTCATTCAGTCAATTACTCGTTTCTAAAGATGGAACCCTTGTACATAAAATTTCCTTCTCTGTCTTATCGTTTGTTATCTTGATTATACATTTATTGTGTCGTACGATCTTACACTGTATATAATACATTTGTTCTCGTCCAATTTTCCCTAGGCATCACGAACGCACGTACGATTCAACGAAGTCAGCACAGTCTGAGAAACACTGGGATACCTGACAACGGGTGGTCCGAGGAGACAGGTACCTTAAGAGATCCGTTCTTATGACCTTACCCAACGGTAAAGGAAATCACCCCGATTTCAAAGTAAAATTTATTCCACTAGTGAAGTCCAGAATAACTGTTTCATCTAAACATTGAGAAGGGAAAGGACATACGAGACGACGACGACGATTCAGCGTAGTCAACACAGACTGAGACATGCTGGGTTTCTGCCGTAGAGTGGTCCGAGGAGACAGGGACCCTAAGAGCTCTGTTCCTATGACCTCTCACCCAACGGTAAAGGAAGAGGTTTCGTACTGCGTACAATTCAGTGAAATCAACACAGACTGAGACGCGTCGGGATACCTGTCGTTGGGTGGTCCGAGGAGACAGGGACCCTAAGAGATCCGTTCTTATGACCTACCTCACGCAACGGTAAGGGAAGAGGTAAGGACATACGCGTCGGAAAGCGTTACACTAAAACGACGAAGTCGACATCTTTGAGAGGGAAGGAGAAAACTTGTCTCCGAACTGGAACACTAAATGAAACTGATTGTCCGTAATTGTTGGTACTTTTTTTGGTTTTTAAACTTTTACGACACGTAACCCAAACGGGAGGGAACTACGATCCTTTAGGAGATGGTGGTTCACTTATTCAGATTAAAACGGATGACCTCCTACTCTCGGATTCCTCACAATCTTGAGAGTCGAAAGGTATAGTAAAATCGATTGCAGGGTTGTCTTCGACTTCCGTAGGTTGACTCCAAATAAGATCTAGTCCAAATTCGATTCGACTGTATCTGTTCTTCTAATTTGAATCGGTTCGGTGTATTAGTAATAGTTATTGTTTTGACGTTATCTAAATTCGATGACTTTAAATACCGTCCGAAAGGGTCGCCGAGTCACTTCTTCGTAGGCGGACGTCAAGTAAAATTCGATGACTTTAAATACCGTCCGAAAGGGTCACCGAGCCACTTCTTCGTAGGCGGACGTCAAGTCCTCTACGTCCTCTGAACCCAAGGTAGAGACCCAGCCCTTCTAGGGGACCTCTTCCCTTACCGATGGGTGAGATCATAAGAACGGACCTTTTAGGGTACCTGTCTCCTCGGACCACCCGATGTCAGGTACTTCAACCTTTCTTAACCTATGTTGACTCGTACGTCCGTGGAATGACCATACTACTCTAAATTGTTTTTCCTACCAATAGGAAGTTCAACCTTCACCCAATCGAAAGAGACTCATGGAACTAAACACCTACTCCAACCGAGGAACCTATGAAAAGTCCAAGACAAACCATCTTTCTTCCAGACTTAATACGAACCAACCATTCTCATGGGCTCACGACATATACGGTTTGTCGATGTCTTCTCTTAATTTAAGTCAGACCCACCATCTCTGCCTATTCCTTTACTCAGGTATAACCCCATTGTGAATTTTACATTCAACCTTAAGATTCATCCTCAACCAGTTCTGTCAACACTCATTTTCCCGTTACTTAGGAATGTTGCCTTCACCCGTCGAACCCCTTCCACGTCCCAACCACTTAGTACCCTGAGACTTCCTTTACGTTCAATCAACTGAACAGACTTCATCTTAACATGGGTCTACAAACATTGTAAATAGACTTCCTTAATTAGTAGAAACAGAGACCATGTTTCATTCTAGGTCCTTGTCCTTATAACTTGAAGTAGATACTATCGTAAAGGACTTTCTAAAGGACCTCTTAAACTACGGGTCCCTTCCGGATCCGTTACCGTGAACATAGTCGAATGTTCATTATAGACTATACCACAAGGGTACGTCTGCATCTTGTTAAAGGTGACTTGTAAAGAAAGTCTTCTTTATAATAACACTTCCTGGGTTCTTGAGACTCAGGTCTGACTTTCTGAAACTCAGGGTTAGGACGGGAAAAATCGTCTAACCAAACCATTCAAATACATTGGAAAGACAAGGAGTCAAAGAAAAAGACACTTTACCCTTATTACCCAAAGGAAGGACAAGGAGTGACGGTAGGGGACGGGAATAAAGGTCTCAGATTTCACATTGTAAAGTACTGGACGATCACGGATCGACGAACTGAACCTACGTTTATGAAGAAAAAATTTTTTTTAGAAAGAATATACCTCCTACAGTCCTAAGTATTATAAACGTATAGACAAGAACGAGACATATTACTAGGGATATTGGAGTACTATTGTAAATTCTTAACTTAACTTAACTTAACTAACGATGACGAGACTTTCGGTAAAGGAAGTAGATAAGACCAGAAGGTCCAAGTATCTTAGGTTTATAAGTAAAGTGAATAAAAATTAACCAATTTAACGTAAGAGATTTTGCTATACGAGTTTAAGATTAGGGACCATGGACGTTTTCATGGGAAAGAACCCTTATTCCAGAAACATCCACATTATTCCAATTATACTCCGGTAGGACACAATCCAACCCGGGATTTACATTACTGGTCACAAAATTTTCTCTCTCTCTAAACCTCTGTATTTCCGTGAGACTTTTCTTTTTTCCGGTACACTAATGTCTCTTGCCAACTCCACCATATCAATATACGGTACCTTGTGTTTCCCGACGACCGTTGGTGGTCTTCGACCCGTCTCAACTCTCTAAGAAGGGGTCTCAGACGTTCCCCTCTTACCGGGACAACTTGGAACTAAAACCTTAAGATTGGAGGTCTTTACCTCTCTTCTTTAAAGACTATAGGTTCCAACAATAGGGGTGAACCTTTGTTTAAATGGATACAACTTTACACGTTTCTGAGATCTATTATCGGAGATTATCATACATAATTTAGATAACCTATATTTTCGGTCCAAAAATATAGTGAGATGACACTAACAATGTTTTCGATAATAGTTATAAGAGTAGTCCTTCTTTACCTAATACGTTCTTTACACCGCAAACTTATTTTCTGTACTTCTGACAACCGGTCTTTATTGATAAAAAGGGAAACATAGAATGTCGATGTTCTATTGGAAAGACGACGGTTGTGACTATAAATTGTAATAGAAAAAGAATTTAAATTTTTGTTAAGATAATTACTAGGAAAGTGACATAGTCTAATCAACCCAACCTACTCTTATTATTATTATCGGTCTAGTAGTATTCTATCGAAATAATTCAAAACAATAAAAAGTCGTCTGAATTACTCGTTTAGTTCTAAATGGTCAGGGGACCTGTGTAGAAATAAGAAATCGTTTCCTTAAACTTACATTGACAATGACTAAGTCTTACTGTCTCCTAAAACCAATCACGTGTATTTTAACAACAAACAAGTCGAATATTGTTTATGTAAAATTTAAATTAAAGTTCAAAGGAGAAAGAAAAGAGATACTTGGAAACGAGACTTTACGAAGAGTGCCGGTTCAAAGAAAGGACTTAACCTATCTGTGTGGTAACGAAGACTCTGGTTTATCGGGGAACTACCCGACGGACCACAAGTGTGACGGTCGTGGTGGGACCGGACGTCCAGTCAACGGTCAAACCTCGTCACAGGCCCCTCTATAGTCGAAGGATTGACTAAAGGGGGGAGAAGGGTTTGATTAATAAATCTCTGGAAGTTCGAAAGGTCTTTATAGACGGTAATCAGTCAACCAGAGATCCCGAAACAAATTTTAATGTTTTCCTTTAAATAGTTCTGGTAAACCAGATTAGAGAGAGTAGTAGAAGGGACATCTAAAAAGAAGGAGAGAGACCTCTCAATCTTTCCTCCATAGTACCAATAATATATTAATGTCTATTAGTATTTCTATTATGAACTTTAATAAAAATGTGGTACTCCTTCTTACTTTACATTTCTATTTAGGAACAGTCTAAATCTTTCTAAAAGAAGACCTTCGAGTTTGTTACTTGTGAAAGATCGAAATTTTGGAAGAACACGACTGGTACCAACCTCGGGATCAAAACATTTGGTCCCCAGTACTCGAGTAAAGAGTGATCTCACAGTTGGATATAGATTATAGATTTGTGTTACTGAACACGGTTTGTCAACAAGTTGTTTATAACACGTACTCAATTATCTATTTAATTATTACCTCTTTTAATCCTCTGTTTTTATCTAATATAAAGTGATATTCATTAGAGGGAAAATTTTAATAAAAACCCGCCGACTACACATATATCTTTTATAGACCAATCCGTTTCAAATTTTCCTCTTTTGTGACCTAAATCTTATTTTCTTCGATCTCAAGTTAAAGATCAAGAAGATAAAAGACACAAGAACTCATTCGGTATGGAGAAACTTAAAGTCATATATGCAACCTCAAATGTGTGTGTGTATTTTGTTATTTCCAAAAGAACTTAGGTTGAAGTTTATATTTGAGCTTTCGGAGATCAGAGGATAGGAATCAGAATAAAGTCAGAATAAAGATGAACACAGAAGGGTCTTAGTCGATGAAGTACGTAAATCATACTTGAGAAGGTCAGTGTATGTCCTTATCTGTGTATTCACTTACTATAACATACGGATATCGAAAATTTTTGAACGTGTCTACGTTAGGTTCTCGTATATCATAGGATTTTATAAGAACAAAAAGGCGAGGAGTCAAAAGTTCTAGTAAGAACTATTATGTATGTTAAAATATCGTAGGTCAAGTCAAGTCGGTGAGCCAACACAGACTGAGAGACACTGGGGTACCTGACGTCGTGTGGTCCGGAGGGACAGGTAATGGTTGAGGACCTCGAACGAGTTTGAGTACAGGTAGTTTAGTCACTACACTAGGTTGGTAGAGTAGGGGATAGTCGGGAAAGAGGAGGAAGGAAGTTAGAAAGGGGAATAGTCCCACAAAAAGTTACTCAGTCCAGAAGTGTAGGTCACCGGTTTCATAACCTCAAAGTCGAAGTCGTATCAGGAAGGTTACTTATAAGTCCTGACTAAAGGAAATTCTACCTAACCAACCTAGAGGAACGTTAGGTTCCCTGAAAGTTCAGAAAAGGTTGTGGTGTCAACTTTTTGTAGTTAAGAAACCGTGAGTCGAAAGAATTGTCAAGTTGAGAGTGTAGGTGTGTACTGATGACCTTTTTGGTACCGAACCAGATCTGCCTGTAAACAGTCGTTTCATTACAGAGACGAAAAATTATACGACAGATCCAACCAGTATTGAAAAGAAGGTTCTTCGTTCAAAATTAAAATTAAAGTATCGACTTCAGTGTTTGACGTTACTAAAACCTTGGGGGGTTTAAATTAAGAGGTTATGTACTTTTCGTCGTATCAAATCGCCGAAGTCACTTCTGTATTTGAGACGTCAGTATGATAGACCCAAACATTGGACCGATATGGTAAACGATGACACCTTAGAACCAGAACATTCCCGTTCAATGAATTCAAGAGGATTGGCGAAGTAATAAGAGTAGATGTTTTAACCCTAATATTATCATGAACTGACCTTTTAAGGTACCTGTCTCCTCGGACTACCAAATATCAGGTACCCTAACGTCTCTCAGTCTATACTGGCTCGTGTATACGTATGTACTATTATGTAACTACTATCTCAATAAGACACTTAGTTTACTTAAAGGTAGGAAATCATATCACGGTCGTGTGTCCTCCCAGTTATAAACACGAAAGATTTACTTTCTTTTGTTGACTACTTGTAAAATAAAAGGTAAAAAGTGATAATGATTGTCATAAGGTTTATTACAAGTATATATATATATATTATATATACGTATATGTGTATATATATCCAAGGAAACACCCACACAAAGGAGTTATCATATGATCCATACCTTAGTAATCGAATATCCCAAGTACAAAAAGGTCAGAATCAAAATACTCTACTGGAACTCAATAAGAGGTACGACTAACACCATTAAACACAAGACTATCACAAATTCTTAAAGGTAAAAAGAAATAGGAACAAGTTGACTCGTAATAGTTTGGAAAGTTTAAAACGGTTAGACTAAGTACACTTTACTAAAATAAAAAGAATAATTAAGAAAGAAACTGTCAACTCCTATTTGTGAAAAACGTTATAGAGAACCTGTAAGACTCCGGAAAAAACCCCCCCTACCCCTCCCTAACACTTAAGACGAAACGAACCGTATTTCTAGATTCAAATAACAAAGGGATATCCTTTGTATGTAATAAGGGTTTATTAAAGAACTTAGTTAGGGTAACTACACACTACGGTGAAGTTTATCTATGGTTTAAAGGTATTCACGTGGGAATAATCAAGACCGAGTGGTAAGACAAAGTGAAATAAATAACAGAGTAGTTATAGTGAAAGTTTAATTTAATCGAAATATTTCTAGAACTACAGACCACCCTGTAAAAGGAAGAAAAAGTAAAATTCTAGACATAATCGTTATGTCATAGACACTGAGAAGGGATACCTAAACTTCTAGTTAAACACGTCTAGGTATCCTATGGAACAACCCTTCAACAGATTTCATGGTACTTTATGGACTAAGTCAAGTCAAGTCAAGTCAAGTCAGTGAGTCAGCACAGACTGAGAAACGCTGGGGTACTTAGTGTCGTGCGGTCCGGAGGGACAGGTAGTGGTTGGGGGTCTCAAGTGAGTCTGAGTACAGGTAGCTCAGTCACTACGGTAGGTCGGTAGAGTAGGAGACAGTAGGGGAAGAGGAGGACGGAGGTTAGAGAGGGTCGTAGTCTCAGAGAAGGTTACTCAGTTGAGAAGCGTAGTCCACCGGTTTCATGACCTCAAAGTCGAAATCGTAGTAAGGAAGGTTTCTTTAGGGTCCCGACTAGAGGAAGTCTTACCTGACCAACCTAGAGGAACGTCAGGTTCCCTGAGAGTTCTCAGAAGAGGTCGTGGTGTCAAGTTTTCGTAGTTAAGAAACCGCGAGTCGGAAGAAGTGTCAGGTTGAGAGTGTAGGTATGTACTGGTGTCCTTTTTGGTATCGGAACTGATCTGACTGGAATCAACCGTTTCATTACAGAGACGAAAACTTATACGATACTAAACCCCTTTTATATTTACAAGTATATAAAATAAAGGAGACTTAACAAGAGGAAAATAAATCAATAAGAAAATACAAAAGTTTTTCGTAAAATCTTCAAAGAACACTCCTTATTTAGTCGTTATGTACACTTGTCTGTTTTAAAAATTTTTTCATATAAATTCGTAATATTAATATTTCCTTAACACATATAATGTCATGTATCCTTTTAGGAGTTATAGACTAAAATAGGTTAATGTAAAGGAAAAATGAGTCACTTGTAAAATAGTTGAGAAACGGATTTGTCATTATAATAAAATAAAAAAGGGGTAAAATAAAAGGATACGGTATAGAATTATCTTTTGAATACTTATCAATTAATACGTCTTCAATGGTACACCATTTCTTTTTATCCGTTACATTCGTGGAACTTTTTAGTATAGGGAGGTTTGACCTTGAGTTGGTCTTTCTAAAAACTCTCACTAATAAATTTATTTTATTAACTTTTTTACGGATGTTGTGAATATAAACGAAATAAAAGAGTTTGAGATGAAAACACAAGTAGACATATTCTATTTTAATACTTTAAAAAAGTAAACACTTCTTAATACAAACTTTAAAACCTTCTACCCTTTCTTAAATTTTTGTGACAGGAACGGAATTAATCTTCGATAGTGTATAATTAATTTACCGTATTTCTGTTACTTTTTTCTTGTAGACAAAATTATTGTCTATAACATCCAAAGTCTTTTAAAATACCCAAAAAAGGACCAAAAATAGATTAATCTGGTGAGTAGATCAAGTCGTAGATCAAAGAGACACGTTCCTAGGTTTCAGTGCAAAACTTCGGGGAAATAGAATGTGTCTTTTGGACATATAACTTGAAAACGGAACACTGAGATATATCAAAGACGATCATAGGGGATGACTTAATCTTACCTCGACACCCAAGTCAAGGATCGACTCCAAAAAACTATTTTACTAATTGTCACAAAACCTTGGGTTCGAAGACCAATTTCAGGGTCGAGATGTGAAGTCAACTTATTGGAGTCGTTTAACGAATCGGAGACACGAAGGCAAAAGACTAAATAATCTATATCTATTTATTTTATATCTAAATAATTTACACTTATAGTTTATAACTATACGATACATTGAGTATTCTAACAAAACTCCTGATTTTGTGTAATGAATATATTTTGATAATCTTGTCACGGACTGTGTATCATTTATAAGTAATTTATAAATAATAATAAAGAAAGAAGATTAATATAATCTCAATATCCCAATACATCAGGATATATCAATCTTCTAAGTTAATTTAATTCGAAAACAGAAACACATTAATGTACCCCCATTCAATGTAGGATCGTCCACTGTAAACTCTTCTAAAATCTATTCGGGAAAAATTTAAATACTTGTACGACACAATACACAGGATATAAAGTCTTACTTCTCTTTTTATGAGACCTACCTTTTCTTCCTTCTTTTCCCCTCTCTCACTCCAACCCGATACGAAACTACGTAACACCCAGTCTTCTTTTCTCTGTGTTACATGAGTTCTGTTCACAGAACCTTCTAAAAATTTTATTTAAAAAGGATCACTTTATGATACTAGGTGTCTTACACCACGAAGAGAAAAGGGTATCTTTAAAAGTCATTTCACTGTTTCAGGATTATATAAACCATTTGACATGAAGATTACCTTCTTCCCTTTCCGCGACTCGGATTTCGTTTAGTAAACGGTAAATACAATGTATATGTAAGACACCTTTGGACAGTCATTCTTTTTCGTAAAACGTCAAGATAAAGACTTATTTCCACTCCCCTCGTTGATCTCAATCACTCTAGAAGTCACCTTGTGATAAAAGAAATCATTTATACCTGTAAACAGTTTTCTTAAAACCAAAATTCTCGATCATTTTTAGAGAAGGTTTTGATGACCTATATATTATTTATTCAATACATTTTAATACTAACAGTCTTGACTATAAGTTCTTTTTATACCAGTTGTATAACATAATATTAAAAAGGTAATTATATAAATCCAGGGTCTAATGAATAAAGTGACTAACTACCCCGAGTTAAACGTCCTTAGTACAACTAAAATCAGATACCGTGGGGTGAGGTCACAAAAACGGACCTTTTAGGGTACCTACCTCCTCGGACCATCCGACGTCAGGTACCCCAACGATTCTCAGCCTGTTTTGACTCGCTGAAGTGAAAGTGAAAAGTGAAAGTACGTAACCTTTTCCTTTACCGTTGGGTGGGGTTACAAGAACGGACCTCTTAGGGTCCCTGCCCCCTCGGACCACCCGAAGACAGATACCCCAGCGTGTCTCAGCCTGTGCTGACTTCACTGAATCTTCGTCGTCGTCGTCGTTGTCATCAGATAGAGAATCAAAGACAAATCAGAGACAAGACGTTCATTCTCACTGAGGAACCTCTTGTCCTCATATAACGAAACATAAGAGTAATATCTTTTTATAGAATGTATTTCATACACAAAGTATGTACAAACATCCTATTAAAAATTATCAACTTTAGAACTAGGACGGTCACCTTGTACACAATATCTTCTTTTTGTTAACTTCATCAAGTCAAATTCAGACTTAATTCTCTGGATCCGTCAAAGAAACCAATATCACTTTATGACTAAATAGGAAACGATCTGATAAGTCGTCCTTGAGAGGTGTTCTAGAGTGTCTCAGGAGTATGGTCCTCATTCGTGATAGTAAAATTATCATACTTCATTCTTGAAAGTCACGAAAAAGATATTTTTATGGAAGAGGTCAGGAAAGACAGTAACAATAAAAGGGGACGAAAAACGTGTACCGGGGAAAAATATAAAACAAATTATAAGTCTTTACCTAAATGTTATTTAATTCCTTTTGAATGAAATTGTCTGAGGAAGGTTTTGAGGTCCTCAAAATATATACATTTATACAAAATACATATATTTGTATATGTATACATACATATATTTTGGTATATATACCAAAAAGTATAACGGTCAAACCACCTCAAAAACAAAAAACTCACGAATGATTTAACGTATACAAAGTCGTAGGGTGTTTCGGACCTATTCTGTAACGAATATGTTATGAATAAATTCAGGTACTGATAGAAGGAGTAATCTTACAACTTACGAAAGAACTTATAAAGGGGAACGTTTTTTACACCTCGAGTATTTGAACGAGTATCACCCACACGTTATTTAAATCCTACTTAAGTTGAAGACATCATGGTTCCTAAAGAATGTTCTCAGTCTCAAAAGGTCTCGTCTTTTCCATTTATGTCATATCGAACCTACAAAACAAAAGGGACAGTACATTACACATAACTATTTATTTAGGATTATACGATTAAAGTAAAAGGTGGACGTGTGAAAAGTTGTGTAAGATTAACCATATATAACTTAAGGATACGACTCATATTTTGTTGTTGTTGTTCTTGTTTTGGAAGGCTAAAGAATATGAAACTCTTCTAATCCAATCTAAAGATCGAGAAGTCAGATCCTCTGAAGTTTCACAACAGGTTATCTTGAAATACTCTGCTACCCTTACAAGACATTGTAGACGTGACCGGCAATACCTTCCGTAGTGGAAATTTGCACTACTGTGTGCTGCTCACCGATGGTAAAACCTGTCATGTAGAGATCTACTAATGTTTGGTACACTGGGTACACCTTCCCAAATTAATTTACTTATTTATTTAGTGTATTTATTTACTACTTTCTAGTTCAAACCTGTTATCGCGTCAGGTGACAAGACCGTCTTTTACACCTATAGTACGAAGTCAAATCAAATCGAGTCAGCGAGTCAGTACAGGTTGAGAAACACTGGGGTACCTGACGTCGTACGGTCCGAAGGGACAGGTAGTGGTTGAGGACCTCAGATGGGTTTGAGTATAGGTAACTGAGCCACTACGGTAGGTCGGTAGAGTAGGAGACAGCAGGGGAAGAGGAGGACGGGAGTTAGAGAGGGTCGTAGTCACAGAAAAGGTTACTCAGTTGAGAAGTGTACTCCACCGGTTTCATAATCTGAAAGTCGAAGTTGTAGTCAGGAGGGTTACTTGTGGGTCCTGACTAGAGGAAATCCTATCTGACCAACCTAGAGGAACATCAGGTTCCCTGAGTGTTCTCAAAAGAGGTTATGGTGTCAAGTTTTCGTAGTTAAGAAACCGTGAGTCGAAAGAAATATCAGGTTGAGAGTGTAGGTATATACTGATAACCATTTTGGTATCGGAACTGATCTACCCGGAAACAACCGTTTCAGATTACAGAGCCGAAAAATTATACGACAGATCCAAAAGGAAGAAACAGAAAATCGATGGTGGTAGGACCTGAGGAAAAAGGATAAGATAGATGGATTGTAAACATTTCGTTTTAACCGTATTTTTATAATACGAATCGACGTACGTTTGAACTCTTTCCTTTCGTTGTGTGTCGTTCCATTACTTAACTTTTCCGTCAAAGTTACGTTTACATTTATTGTAAGTCAAAAAAATTTTTCGGTACGATTTTACTTCTGTCTTCCCTTTTTTAAGAAAGTTTCCACTTGCCTCGGTTCTTAAGTGTCATTTTGTAGAGAGAAAGATAATAAGTCGATCTCTTGTCCTCGTTTTGTTCTCTCTCTAATTCTTCCAGATACCTATACGGTCTTTAGAGTAACAAAGTGACACACGTTCATAAATACACCCTACCCTCTTTATCCCGATCACCGATGTTTTTGTTATTAAACTTTTCCATACCCGGTTGTCTCTGGATACCAGGTTTTGTAATAATGGTGACAATAGAGGGTTCGGAGACCTTAAATGTTTAACCTGATAAAATAAAACGATCGTACTGTCCCCTTTACAAGGTTTACTATACGATTGATACCAATCGTGAAATTTCAATTACAAGATTACAAAGGACCGATTTTTTTTTTTTATTTTTGTGTTTGTTTTTGTAGGATCTGAAGAGTAAAAACATTAGTCAGTATCGTCCAATACTTATATTTAAGAAACCGTGCTTCTATTTTTATATAGGGGTCCTACGTTGAATTTAATTCACCGGGACTTTAGGAGTAAACCATAATAAAATCTTTCGCGACCGTAGACAGTAACGATAAATCGTGTAAAAAAAATAGTATAAGAAAGTCACAACTACTACCCAAAAACCAGTCCTTCCATTAGAAAGTGTACGTCAAAACGTTGAATAAAAATGAGCACATTCATAATAAACACTGAAAAATCTAATTTATAACCGAAAATTTATCTACTTATAAAGTCGTAGGTAAAGATCGACGTTTACTCTTTTTACATATAAAACGACAAGATGAAATAATGTATAACCACTATAAAACAACAACAAACTGAGTAACTTAGTATTACTCTTTTTAGAGTAATAAACTGATGAAAAAATATTTTCACGTGTGTCGTATCGGACTTTCGTACATTTTAAAAGACCTACCCAATTTTTTATTAACTTGTACACGGAATGTAGGATTTCCTATTTAACGTACCCCTACAGGTACTACACCTAAGTCTTAAAGAAGAGTCACACCGAACACCTTATTTTACTTACTGAGGACAATCCGTAGTCCTGTGTGACACTTCATCCCGGTTCAATACGTCTCCTCTCGCACGATGGGGATTAACCTTTCAGGTAAACCCAAAACGAACACAATGTTTCGGTTAGAAAGGAAGATATTTTTGGTCATTATTTACTTATAAGTTCTTTTAATATCATGACCTTGAATAGAGAACGAGGATAAAATCAATTAGAAAATTTTGACAAAAACACAAATCCGAATAAAATGTATAGAAGTCTGTAAAAGTTATGAATGACAAAGTATACCGTAATTTACTGATTAGACAAAGGTTAACGAAATATCAAAATCTTTGTAATAAAAGAATTGTCGATGTATAATAGTTGCCCGAAGTGTCCACCGAGTCACCATTTCTTAGGTGGACACTACGTTCTCTACGTCCTCTATGTCCAAACTAGGGACCCAACCCTTCTAGGGAATCTCCTTCTTTACTGTTGGGTGAGGTTATAAGAACGGACCCTTTAGGGAACCTGTCTCGTCGGACTACCCGACGTCAGGTACCTCACGTTCTCTCAACCTGTACTGAATCACTTATTCGTGCGTGTGTATATAACAGTTTTTTTTTTTTTTTTTTTCTTCGGTCACTGACTTACTGATTGAGTTTCTAAGTTTCTTAATGATAGATCAAATACCTAATAAACATTGAGTTACAGATTTTAAGGGGACGAACAATGTTAGAAATTATCATTATTCTTTTTCTTATACTCGATTGTAGTCATTTTAAAGGAAAAGTTAATTTTAAAGGAAAGTTAGTCAGTTCGACAAAGTGGAAAAGGTCTTACTTCTGTTTTGATTAAAGTCTTTGATTGGAACTAAGATCTGAGGATGAGTAACAACTACAAAGAGGTCCGCTGAACTAAGGTCGAAGACTAAGTAGGTCAGACCGTAAAGTGTACTATATGAGACTTTTACTTTCACTTTCAACGAGTCAACAGACTAAGGAACACTGGGGTATCTGATTTCTAGAAGTGCTGGACCCATTAGTGCTACCACACTAGTGAGTAGATCTCGGTCTGTAGGACCTTACACTTCAGCTCACTCGGAAGCTTTCGTAGTGATGCTTGTTTCGATCACCTCCACTACTTTAAGGTCAACTCGATAAAGTTTAGGACTTTCTACTAAGACACTTTCACGACGTGAGTTATGCGGTCGTTTAAACCTTTTGAGTCGTCACCGGTGATCTGACCTTTTCCAGTCAAAAGTAAGGTTAAGGTTTTTTTCCGTTACGGTTTCTTACGAGTTTGATGGTGTGTTAACGTGAGTAGAGTGTACGATCATTTCATTACGAGTTTTAAGAGGTTCGGTTCGAAGTCGTTATACACTTGGTACTTGAAGGACTACAAATTCGACTAAAATCTTTTCCGTCTCCTTGGTCTCTAGTTTAACGGTTGTAGGCGACCTAGTACCTTTTTCGTTCTCTCAAGGTCTTTTTATAGATAAAGACGAAATAACTGATACGGTTTCGGAAACTGACACACCTAGTGTTGGTTGACATCTTTTAAGACTTTCTACCTTTATGGTCTGGTGGACTGGACGGAGAACTATTTAGACATAAGTCCAGTCCTTCGTTGTCACTCTGGACCTGTACCTTGTTGTCTGACCAAGGTTTATCCTTTTCCTCATGTAGTTCCGACATATAACAGTAGGACATATAAATTGAATATACGTCTCATGTAGTACTCTTTGTGACCTGATCTTCTTTGTGTTTGACCTTAGTTCTAACGACCCTCTTTATAGTCATCGGAGTCTATACGTATACCGTGGTGGGAATACCGTCTTTTACTTCTCCTTGATTTTTCGGAGAACTACTTTCACTTTCACCTCTCACTTTTTCAACCGAATTTCGAGTTGTAAGTCTTTTACTTCTAGTACCGTAGACCAGGGTAGTGAAGTACCCTTTATCTACCCCTTTGTCACCTTTGTCACAGTCTGAAATAAAAACCCCCGAGGTTTTAGTGACGTCTACCACTAACGTCGTTACTTTAATTTTCTACGAATGAGGAACCTTCTTTTCAATACTGGTTGGATCTATCGTATAAGTTTTCGTCTCTGTAATGAAACGGCTGATTCCAGGCAGATCAGTTCCGATACCAAAAAGGACACCAGTACATACCTACACTCTCAAGCTGACACTTCTTCCGACTCGTGACTTCTTAACTACGAAAACTTGACACCACAACCTCTTCTGAGAACTCTTAGGGAACCTGACGTTCCTCTAAGTTGGTCAGGTAGGACTTCCTCTAGTTGGGACCCTAAAGAAACCTTCCTTACTACGATTTCGGCTTTGAGGTCATGAAACCGGTGGAGTACACTTCTCAACTGAGTAACCTTTTCTGAAACTACGACCCTCCCTAACTCCCGTCGTACTCTTCCCCTACTGTCTCCTACTCTACCGACCCACCGTAGTGACTGAACTATCTGTACTTAGACTTACTTGAGGCCCTCAACCACTACCTGTCCCTCCGGACCTCACGACGTTAAAAACCCCAGCGTTTCTCAGTCTGTGCTGACTCGGTGACTTGACTTGACTTGACTCCGATACGTCAGGTGCTTTAAGAGGTCCGGTCTTATGACCTCATCCATCGGAAAAGGAAGAGTTCCCCTATAAGGGTTGGGTCGCTAGCTTGGGTCTAAAGGGCGTAGTGTCCGTCTAAGAAATGGTCGACTCGGTGTTTCCTTCGGGTTCTTATGATCTCACCTATCGGATAGGGAAGAGGTTGTCTAGAAGGGCTGGGTCCTTACCTTGACTCCAGAGGACGTAACGTCCGCCTAAGAAATGATTGACTTTATAGTCCCTTATGTAGATGTATATTCAATTTATTCGTCCCACTGTTATATGTCGGTAGTAATAATATGAGAAAAGGGTTAATTCTTGGTTAGATAGCTAGGTACAGGCCAATATTTACTACGAAGAACTGGAGATATGTATAAAGTCCTCCGTCCATTCAACCAGACTATCAGGGTAGAGAAATTCCTAAAAGGTGTCAAACAACACTAGACGTGTTTCAGAAATTGTATTATTTCGTCTTCATCTACAAAAAAGATCTTGAGAAAACGAATAAACTACTAGGTTATCGACAACGGTTAAACTGGTGATCAAGGAGACAGAAAAGATTTAGGTTGGACTTGTAGACCTTCGAGTACCAAGTGTATGACAACTTCTGACCGAACCTCTTAAAACTCGTAATGAAACGATCGTACACTCTACTCATGTTGACACACTATTAAACTTGGAAGAAACCGTAACGGAAAACAACCCTAACCTTACTTTTGACTGGAAAAGGTCAGATCACCGGTGACGACTCAAAAGGTTTAAACGACCGTATAACTCACATCGAGAAATTGTCGTAGTAGAAAATCGCAAACTTTATCGAGTTGACCTTAAAGTAGTGGAGGTGATCGAAACAAGTATCACTACGAAGGATTCCGGGTGAACTGAAGAGTAAGACTCTACAAATCGAAATCCACTCACTAGTGTGGTAGCACCAATAGACCCAGTACTTCTAGAAGAAGCATATCAAGAAGACACATAAGAACGGTGTAGATGTTTCAAGGACAGAAACATTAGGACAGATGTTTTAAGGCAAATGGTTCATTTCATTGTAAGTGTCCAGGATCCTAGTCCTACACCCGTAGTAATCCTATAACAATAAGACGGACGACGACGTTTATACACATTTGACTCTATCTTCTTAAGTCAATACTCTTAGTCTAACTTAACGACTTTTCTCTTTTATATAAACATCGTTACTCAACGACGTCTTCAGGTTTTCCCGTTCAATTGGACTTAGTCTTTCACATCCAGTAGAACCGATAGTCACCTTACTTCCGTCTATGTTTCACACGTATATCTGTATCTATATGTTAATCTGTATATATGTACATCTGTATCTATGTGTCAATTGGGTTCTTGTTGTGTCCAAACTTGACGTACCTAGGTAAAGATACGTGTAAAGAAATGTTATCTTTCATAAAGTAATGATGTCTTAAGAGTCAACTCTGACACCTACACTCGTCATACCTACTTTGAACACACACCTCTTCGAAACATATACCTCCCAACTGATATTTAATGCGTACTTAAAACTGGTACGTCCCAATCACAGGGATTAGGGTAACAAAAAAGTTCCCAATCGACATATAGACATAGATAGATGTGTGTGTGTGTGTGTGTGTGTGTGTGTGTGTGTGTGTATTTCTTTCCTTCTTTCTCTCAATGATTTTACCTTTCTTTCCCATCTTTGACCTCTACTCTTATGTACTAGTCACTTCCACTGTTACGTTCTACTTTTCCACGTCTTACTCTCCGAAGTTCACTTTCAATCAGAATTTGTTACGAAACCCCGGAACCTCTTAAAAATTTTCCTACGTATTTCGTTACCGTTCCTTGTAAGTCCTAGGGTTAGTACGAATCATCCTATTTACATACCACCTAGTTTAGAAGTACCAAGATTTATAAGGAAGTTGATATGAGTCGGGTTCGTCTTTGTTTCCTTTTGTTTTGAATCCTCTCCGACTCCCTACTCTTTACTACACATCACGTAAGTGTTCACCGGAGTCGTCGAACCTTATGTGACTATAATTAATTCCGTGACTTCAAAGTGTTCAATACGAACCAGTGTAGAATATTTATCCATTCTTTTAAATTCTTAAATTAACTCCCTAGACTCGAAATTAAAATATCAATATAAAATATATTTCTAAATATAATAGAAGTCTCAATTTATATATAGACTTAGGGATTTACCTGAGTGAACTCTTATGTCCTCGTAACAGAAACTTAAGTTTTCATGGGTATAACCTCAAAACCGATAGTGATTCATCGATCAGTACGTTTAACTACTTAACGTCGGAATCAAAGGAATACACATTTCATCTCTAGCACAAATTGAACGATCCAAAATCCTAATTTTCTTTATATTGTAATGATTTTTATAAACTTTATGTCTTCTATGAATTAGTCGATAAAATGCGATAAAAATTTCGTCGTATTTACCTTTTTCAGATTTTTAGAAATGATATGAAAACTATTTAGATGGACAGACTTTACAACAATTGGTTAAGGTTCTTCAAGAAAATAAGAAACGAAAATGTAAGTTATTTACTATGTAAACTCTCTAAAGGAAACCCAAAGTGTCATTTAACCGTTTCATTACTAAAATGTAAACCAAGATAAGAATTACAGATTACCTTCATTTTATTGAAGATCTAATAAAGTTTACGTGACTTTTGTATTTATCGTTATCAAACGGTCGACGTTTAACTAAGACTTCCACGAATTTACCGTGTATCCTACAACTTACGAGTATTAGTGTTCGACTAACTCACGACGGTGAACCGACTTTTGTACTCAATTATAAAATTTCATTCATCTTGACCTCATTGTGAAGAGGAAATTTCACCAGACAATATAACGTCATGCTCTAGAAACTTGTTCGTGTACAATATACTAAACATAGTCAAGGACTCAAAGAAGAACAAAAGGAGGGTCACTTGGGTAGGGTTCATTTAAAATTCCTAATATACCCGAAGAAACCACCGAGTCTCCCATTTTTTAGACGGACGTTACGTCCTCTGGGTTCAAACTAGAGTTTCAGCTCCTCTAGGGGACCTCTTACCTTACCGATAGGTGAGGTCATAAGAAAGGACCTCTTAGGATACCTGTCTCCTCGGACCGCCCGATGTCAGGTACCCCCAGCGTTTCACAGTCCTGACTCCAAAGTGAAAAGTGAAAGTATGGATATACCACGAACTGGTCGGAGATCTACCATGAAAAGAAAGAACTACTAACATAATCACCAAGCAAAGAGGCACTTATCTGAACGTCCACTGTGTTCTGTATGTAGGGTAAAAAAGTTCACTTAATTGTGACATCACACATATACACACATGTGTACGCGTGTACAGGTGCTCCTACGAGTCAACACAGGTTGAGAAACGTTCGGGATATCGGTCAGCGTTCGGGAAACGTTGTGATATCGGTCCGTCCGAAGAGATAGTCGCCCTAAAAGGGTTCTTATTGATGAAGTCAAGTCAAGTCAGAGAGTCAGCATAGGCTGAGAAACGCTGGGGTACTTAGCGTCGTGCGGTCCGGAGGGACAGGTAGTGGTTGAGGGCCTTAAGTAAGTCTGAGTACAGGTATTTCAGTAACTACGGTAGGTCGGCAGAGTAGGACACAGCAGGGGAAGAGGAGGACGGGGGTTAGGGAGGGTCGTAGTTTGAGAAAAGGTTACTCAGTTGAGAAGTGTCCTCCACCGGTTTCATGACCTCAAAGTCAAAATCGTAGTAAGGAAGGTTTCTTTAGGGTCCCGACTAGAAGTCTTACCTGACCAACCTAGAGTACGATAGATCCAACCAGTATTGAAAAGAAGGTTGCTCATTCGCAGAAAATTAAAGTACCGACGTCAGTGGTAGACGTCACTAAAACCTCGGGGGTTTTTATTTCAGACTGTGACAAAGGTGATAAAGGGGTAGATAAAGGGTACTTCACCACCCTGGTCTACGATGCTAGAAGCAAAAGACTTACAACTCGAAATTCGGTTGAAAAAGTGAGAGGTGAAAGTGAAAGTAGTTCTCCGAAAAATCAATGAGAATCACCCAACGATAAAGAAAGAGGTCCCCTAGAAGGACTGGGTCCCTAGTTTAGGTGTGGAGGACACAGAGCACGTAACGTCTGTCTAAGAAACAGTGACTCGGTGGTAACACATCCATTTAAGTGTATAAAGTGCATATACGAGTTAGAATCTTATAGTACATTTATCTCGGGGGGTGGTACTTTTAAACCACAATTGCCTTTTCAATAATTTAAAATTGTGAACGGCAAGATGAAGGAGACATTTAAAAGACTACACAGAGACTATCGATGTTTTATTCGTTTTGTTTTTTCAAAATACATAAAGAAAACCAATCTTTTATGTAGTTAAAGAAAAACAATTGTACAGGAGTTCTCGTGAGACCTCACTGTGTGAGCAGTTGTTCGGACGACCTAGTCCTAAGTGTCGAAGCGGAAGTAAATCAATTACTTTATGAAATCTAATACGTATACTACGAGAATAATATAAGGAATAATCATAGAAACCACACTTGGAGTAGAGACGGGGACAATACATAGTAGAAAGTTTACGTATCATGAAGAAAGGGGAATACTATGATTTTACGATATTAGACCACTATTTATTACCCATCTTTAGGTAATACGTCCAGTCGGGTATTAGTCCAAAAACAGGGGAGGGTATGAAAACAAAATAAAGAAGGAGTTATGTCTATTTTGAATTTCATCTTTTTTAATCATAACTTTGATATATCTTCATAAAAAAACGTCTCTAAAGGAACGATTTTTTGATAGAAGAACGATACTTTTAGATAAAAACGAAGACGGAAATGAGAGTGACGGAGTTCTTGTACCGTTCTATAACCCAGGAAAGGAGATGGTAAAAAGAAATCGATGACACGAAAAATGATCGAGAACCAGACATTTTAAGAGGTTAGAAAAAGTGGGATTTCTTGTTGTTTCGTTCAAAAAGGATATAGGGCAGAAAGGAAAAGTAATATCAAACTAGAGAAAGAAAGATTGTTTCGGAAACAAGGATCTTTTATTCTATGTGAACGATAGAGTTCATGAAGTTAAGGGTAATTAAAAGTTAGACACTCATCCTGTAAATAACCTTGTTGTTTTTCGAATAAAATTTTGTGTGTAAAGGAGACCGTATAACGTAAAACTGTAAAGGAAACTCTTTCTCCATGAAGTTAAGACTTTTCATGAGGGATCGACTAAAAGTACACTCTTATTGGTAGAATTCCGTCACAAAGTAAATCGTGAGTGGTAAGGAGTCAGAAGAATGATTCTACCGAAGGTTGACCGTTTGAGGATACGATGAAAGGTCAGGATAACACCAACTCGAAGGACTTCGGAAACTTGACGAACTGAAGAAACGTTAGGAAAGAATGGATTCGAAGGAAACATGGTGAAGAAAAGACAAATGACAGACGATCATGACGGCAAGAAGGTGGATGAGAAAAGAGTGAGAGATACGGGAGGAATTTCCCAGACACATACGTATGTAAAAATCGAGTGACGTATACGGATGTTGAGAGTTTACATAATTATAGACAGATCCAGTGTAGAAGAAGGGCCCGGGATCTTTTTATATATAATGACGAAGTACGATCAACCTTTATTTAGGTTGAAGACGAGTTTAAAGTTTAATAAATCGAATTTACAAAATTAATAAATGGACAAACAGGAAGGATGACAAGACGATTAAGAAATTTTCGTCTTTGATCCAATATAAATAGGACTATGAGGGTCATGGAAAGTGACACGACCCACTTCTTATTTTATAATCTTTTTTCATAAAGTATTAGTAGAACAGATACAAATATCACTTACATTTGAGAGATAACTTACCAGTTAATTATATTTGTGAAAGAACTCTTAAGAGTCAATTGTCTCTTCATTGTATTCTTACAGGATACTCCATTTACTAATTCTTTATCAAATTAACTTAAAAACACCTGTATAAGTATTGACAAATTTTTAAAATAAAGTACTATCGTTATCTATCATAATCAGAGAGGTAAATCATAGATGTTCGAAAAATGTTTCCTTCTTTTTGTCTAATTTAATTTTGTCAAAACCAAACTATATCCCCAGTCGTTTGACATCGAATATCACGGTTATGTTTGTACTAGACACCGAACACAAACATGCCGATTACCCGATTCTTATCAAAAATGTAAAAAATTTCCCAATAGTTTTTTTTCATCTTCTTCTTTCTCCCTGTCCTCTTCCTTCTTCTTCTCCTCCTTCACCTTCTTCTCCTCCTCTTGCATCTTCTCTTTCCTCTCTTTTCTCCATTCCATTGTCTAGAAACTCAACCAGTGTAAGTCGTCACGGTGTAGTCTCGACTATCTATATTTTTACGTAAATAAAGGTTATGTGTCGGGTTCAGTTTTACTAATTGAGTTCTATTTATGTATAGATGAATAATCAAGGTAGTTCATTAATTTACGTGTTGGGTAGGATAATCTATGGACGACGACGACGACGACGATTCAGCGAAGTCAGCATAGGCTGAGACACGCTGGGGTATCTGCCTTCGGGTGGTCCGAGAGGGTAGGGACCCTAAGAGGTCCGTTCTTATGACCTCACCCAACGGTAAAGGAAGAGGTTACGTACTTTCACTTTTCACTTTCACTTCAGTGAGTCAGCACAGGCTGAGATACGCTGGGGTACCTGACGTCGGATGGTTCGAGGAGGTAGGTACCCTAAAAGGTCCGTTGTCATGACCTCACCCCACGGTAACGGAAGAGGTATAATCTATAGTCTATATAGGTTCTGTATGGTCAGAAAAAGTATGGTCTGTTTTCGGTGTTTGTGTAATATAAAATTACAAATTATTTTATACTCTTTTATGAATTCCGGAAGAGAAAAAATTATCACAGACATGTATTCCTGCCTCTTCCATTACCGGTGGGTGAGGTCATGAGAACGGACCGTTGAGGGTGCCTGCCTCCTCGGACCATCCGACGTCAGGTACCCCAGCGATCCTCAGTCTGTACTGACTCACTGAAGTCAAAGTGAAAAGTGAAAGTACGTAACCTCTTCCTTTATCGTTGGGTGAGGTCACAAGAACGAACCTCTTAGGGTCCCTACCCCCTCGGACCAGCGGACGACAGAGAGCCCAACGTGTCTCAACCCGGTACCGACTTCGCTGAATCGTCGTCGTCGTCGTCGTCGTCGTCGTCATGTATTCCTTCAACAACTGATAGTGACTTTTGTAATCTTTCATATCGACCAGTTTATTTACCTGTTTTTAAATAACATTTTAAACTAAAACTAAATAAAATGGTCGGTAATTAATTAATTGAATTGAATCAGAATTAAGAATGTAAGTATTTTACATACTATTAAAAAAATTAATTAATAAAATTGTTTGCTTTTTAACTTTGATTCTCTCGGTTCTCAGATACTGTAGGATACTTTACATCTTCGTGTATAAGACGTTGACCATCGTAAATAACGACTAAAATAGGAGACCTATTAGACCACTCCAAATCTCCTTACCAAAATACGAACTAAATAGAAATCTTCGGATGAGACAACAGATTTAGTAATCCGTGAGTCCCCTAACGAATCGATGGTCGTGTCAACGTTAAAACGGCACGGAGTTCGGGTCTAGACGTAAAAGGAATGTATAGGAAATTACATCATCACAATCATCGAGTCAACACAGACTGAGAAACACTGGGGTACCTGACTTCGGATGGTAAGGAGACTGGTACCTTAAGAGGTCCGTTCTTATGACCTCACCCAACGGTAAGGGAAGAGGTCCCCTAGAACAGGGTCCCCACCTTGGGTCCAGAGGACGTGACGGACGTCTAACAAACGGTAGACTCGTTGGTCCCTTCGGAGATATAGGAATGTACGAAGAATAACTTTATGGTTAACTTCTAACACCGTCTTCTCCGGTTACTTCGTAAAACACCGTATAAGTCATAAAAACCGAGATGGAGAGGAAGAACTTCGAGAGGAGTCGAATAGGGATAGAAATAGAACCGATATACCGGGGTCCTGATTGTAAGACTTCTCAATATAAACTACTACTGAATGTACCAAGAGTCTCCAACCTCTCAAAAAGGAACAGGAAAAAAAAAAAAAAAAAAAAAAAAACGGACCCCTGGTTATACAAATATCGACCGTATAGACAAAACACTAAAGTGACTTACTTTTACTAGTATATGTTACTGTCAATTCAACACACTTAGATTTACATTTGTCTTGTGATTTCTGATTTTAGGTCTAAATCTTAGTACCGTTCCCGTTGTTTTTCAACTCAAATTTTAACTTAATTTTTAATTATATCTTAGGTCCGACCCATATAACGTCCGTCGACACAATGTAAGTCTTGTGGACGTTTACGTCGAGTGACATAACTTTAGTACCGTTTTAACTTGGATAAACTAACAACTCCAAGGTAATGTATCCTACATATTTTTTCCTTAGTAACACCAAAACAGTTTCCCTTTCACTCTTTATAGTGGACTCCCGTATTACTAAAGTGGTCATCTTATGTCTATCGTCTTAGACTAATGTGAGTACCGTATACATAGTCGATATATCTTAAAGTCTTCGTTTTCTTCCGTGGTGTTCGAAGATCTAATGTCCGTCTTAAATAACCTTATCTAAATAAATGGACATAGTCCTTATTTGTAAAATAGTATCTTTTTCTAATGTCTCCTATAAACTTTATTATGGTGTTTTACGAAACGTCAACCAGTGGATATTTGAGAGATCTATTCTACCAAATGTGAATCGTCAACTAGTGTACTTTTTTATTATCGACTTAATAATTTTATTTTTTACATCAAACTTACTGATATTCGGACAAGATGACGGACCATTTTTAGAAATCGTGAGTTCTTATACTTTATTCATTAAATGTTCCGAATCGTTTGTACTAAGGAAAGGTTCCAACTACTCTTCAAATTTTTTAGGATTTTCCCAAAACTTTTAATGACTGAGTTTATCTTTTAAGTACTTTCGACTCTGGTTTGGTTCAATTTATCCGGGTTAAGTTGAGTCGTAATCTTTTTTAAAAGGTTTTATGAAGAGTTCACTTTACGTGTCTGTCGTTGAAACAAACATATGTTTTAGTGAGTCCACGGAGACCTTTAGTCAATGACACTTCACGTTTCGTTTTAGAGGGTTAAGTACGTATATAATAAACTTAACATACCGATCCTACAGGTTCACATTGTCTTATTACTTTTATTAGACCTCAAAATCTTTTACCCACTCCGAAAAGTCAATAAAATTGGTGATGACTCGTATTTAAGTTTACATAGGAATTCACAAATGTCAGTGTTTTTTAAAAATAATTAAAGGTAAAACCCCTTTACATATAGGGGGATACATTATTTAAGTAAATAAGTTTTATTAACTTAAATAAAAAATATGTGACTTCGACAAAAACTTTTTTAGAGTCTTTACCGTTCCTATCACTCCTTACAACCACTACCCATTCTTATGTTCTTTTGATTACTTCCTTTATAAAAACTATTCCTGGATTAATGTATAAGTAGTTTAATCTCTTTTAATCACGAATTTTTCAAAACTTTCGACAGTTGATTAGACAGAAGAGACAGAAACTCGTTTGGCTCAACTCTTTTTGTAGGGTATGAAAAACTTTCCGATCATCTATTTGTCTAAAAAAATTCGAATGTAACTCCTGAATTGTGTAGGGACAGTCGTCTAATAAGGGTTTAAGACTGAATTTAGGGTATTCGAAAATAACTTCAGAGAGACAGGGTCAATCTTGTGACTCTTTTATTGAACAAGAGTACATCATTTTTTTTCATTCATATGAAAGTTCTTTCTTTCTTGTTATTTATAAGTGTATGACATTGGTAGTGAGAAAATGGAAGTCAAGTCAAGTCAGCGAGTCACCACAGGCTGAGAAACGCTGAGGTACTTAGCGTCGTACAGTCCGGAGGGACAGGTAGTGGTTGAGAGCCTTAAGTGAGCCTGAGTACAGGTAGCTCAGTCACTACGGTAGGTCGGTAGAGTAGGAGACAGTAAGGGAAGAGGAGGACGAGGGTTGGAGAGGGTCGTAGTCTCAGAAAAGGTCACTCAGTCGAGAAGCGTACTCCACCGGTTTCATGACCTCAAAGTCGAAATCGTAGTAAGGAAGGTTTCTTTAGGGTCCCGACTAGAGGAAGTCTTACCTGACCAACCTAGAGGAACGTCAGGTTCCCTGAGAGTTCTCAGAAGAGGTTGTGGTGTAAAGTTTTCGTAGTTAAGAAGTCACGAGTCGGAAGAAGTGTCAGGTTGAGAGTGTAGGTATATACTGGTGTCCTTTTTGGCATCGGAACTGATCTGCCTGGAATCAGCCGTTTCATTACAGAGACGAAAACTTATACGATAGATCCAACCAGTATTGAAAAGAAGGTTGCTCATTCGTAGAAAATTAAAGTACCGATATCAGTGGTAGACGTCACTAAAACCTCGGGGGGGGGTTTTACTTCAGACTGTGACAAAGGTGACAAAGGGGTAGATAAACGGTACTTCACTACCCTGGTCTACGGTACTAGAAGCAAAAGACTTACAACTCGAAATCCGGTTGAAAAAGTGAGAGGTGAAAGTAAAAGTAGTTCTCCGAAAAATCAAGGAGAAGTGAAAGACGGAATTCCCACCACAGTAGACGTATAGATTCCAATAACTATAAAGAGGGTCGTTAGAACTAAGGTCGAACACTAAGAAGGTCAGGTCGCAAAGAGTACTACATGAGACGTATATTCAATTTATTCGTCTCACTGTTATATGTCGGAACTACATGAGGAAAAGGATAAACCTTGGTCAGACAACAAGGTACAGGTCCAGAGTGACAACGAAGGACTGGAC
>SJYO01020080.1:40674030-40696151 GCA_006410555.1 Capra ibex
TGTGACAAAGGTGACAAAGGGGTAGATAAAGGGTACTTCACTACCCTGGTCTACGGTACTAGAAGTAAAAGACTTACAACTCGAAATCCGGTTGAAAAAGTGAGAGGTGAAAGTAAAAGTAGTTCTCCGAAAGATCAAGGAGAAGTGAAAGACGGAATTCCCACCACAGTAGACGTATAGATTCCAATAACTATAAAGAGGGTCGTTAGAACTAAGGTCGAACACTAAGAAGGTCAGGTCGCAAAGAGTACTACATGAGACGTATCTTCAATTTATTCGTCCCACTGTTATATGTCGGAACTACATGAGGAAAAGGATAAACCTTGGTCAGACAACAAGGTACAGGTCCAGAGTGACAACGAAGGACTGGACTTATGTCTAAATAGTTCTCCGTCCAGTCTACCAGACCAGAAGGGTAGAGAAAGTTTTACAAGGTGTCAAATAACACTAGGTGTGTCAGCTTCCGAAACCGTATCAGTTATTTCGTCTTTATCTACAAAAAGACCTTGAGAGAACTAAAAAGGTACTAGGTCGTCTACAACCGTTAAACTAGAGAACAAGGAGACGGAAAAGATTTTGGTTGAACTTGTAGTCCTTCAAGTGTCAAGTGCATAACGACTTCGGACCGAACCCCTTAAAACTCGTAATGAAATGATCGTATACTCTACTCACGTTAACACACCATCAAACTCGTAAGAAACCGTAACGGAAAGAAACCCTAACCNCTTAACCTTACTTTTGACTGGAAAAGGTCAGGACACCGGTGACGACTCAAAAGGTTTAAACGACCGTATAACTCACCTCGGGAAAGTGTCGTAGTAGAAAGTCCTAAACTTTGTCGAGTTGACCTTAAGGTAGTGGAGGTGATCGAAACAAGTATCTCTACGAAAGGTTCCGGGTGAACTGAAGTGTAAGGTCCTACAGACCGAGAGCTCATCACTAGTGTGGTAGTACTAAACTATAGTTAAAAAAAAACAAGTTAGGAATTGCGTAAAAACATTTTCGTGGGAGTAAATACTTTGTGTTATTATTAAAATTACTCTGTTAAAATTTCTTACGACATTTCTGAAAACTCCAACCATATCGTAGTAAAAATTCTCTACTGTATGCGTGTTAAGTCGTATTACACATTTAGTTTTACTAGAACTCACTTAATATTTAATTCCGTAAACTTTTTTTTTTATTTAATTCCGTAAACTCTCCGTGAGACGACCTGACAATCGATTCAGAGGGAAGAAAAAGGGAGGTAGACAAGGAAAGGAAGATTCTGTGTCAAAAATTAGAAATAAGGGATTAACAAAAGACTTTGTAACAGATTCTCTTTTTACGTCTTAAATGATCGTATGAATATGATAATTACTAATGTACCCGGTTTATTAAAATAAAGACGTCACAACCGTAGTGAACTTAGAATACCTCTCCTTCAAGTCTAAGTTTGTATTTAAGACGTTGTGAAACGTCTTTAAATCGTAAATTACAAATAATAAAAAAATATATATAAATAAATGAAGACACAAATAAAATACCGAAGTAAAATAGAAAACACAAATCTTTCAATTGTAGTAACTTTGTAGTGTCTATACCTATTTCCTCGATCCTCAATTTTTAGAAGAATAGAAGACTCTGTTCAATTAAAGAACACAAGGTAGAATGTTCCTTATACGGTGTTCAAAGGTATTAATCCAATCCTAAACATGACAAAAAGGTACTTTAATATAAAATCCTTTCTGATCTGTACCTTAAAGTGATACCTCTAACACTATAAGTAAATGTATAAACCAATAAAAGTGGTTATAAGAAATCCTAAGAAGATAATAAGAAAATTCCTTTTTTTTTTTCTGATTTTTTTTGTCATTGACATTGTAGTATCGTCAAACCCCTTTATCCGGAGATGATACAGAATACTCGAAGTGTGAATTTTTTTTATTGTAAGACAAAATAAGAGTCCTAACACAAGACCATCAAACGTTAAAACTTTCCCCGATATTTATTTTCTTTTTATTTTTATTGGCTCAAAGATAAAACGTTCCTTAAAATTGTATGTCAAAGTACTTGAAGTTTCGTATGACTTGGGCATGACTATTCGTCGACAGTAACTTAAGGACTATTCCTTCCCGTTTACAAATGACTGACAAGATCTCAACATATTCCGTTATAGTAATTTCTGAATGACTATATTCTTACCCTTTGTGACTGTAAACTGACGTGTCTTTAAATACGATAAGGTCTTTTTTTTTTCGCAAAATAAATAATCTATTAGTATACGCAATACCTTGTCAGTGATTCGATAAACACCTCAGTAGTAAACGGATATTAGGAATCTGAACTGACAATTCTGACTGAGATTGTACGGTCTACGGAAGAAGAAGAAGTAACAGGGAGTAGTGTCAAACCCAGGAAGTTATATATGTTAAATACACATGTTATATATGTTAAAGAAAATTCAGGAGAATTCAGGTACCTAGGTGTATGTTAACACTTGTATCAAATTTATAAAAGGGTTTCTAAAACATATTTAGTTCTCACATCGAGTAATGAAACTCCTTTTTTTCTATCTAAATAGATTAAGGTGTTAAGGTTTCAGGATAGATAAGTGTGAGAGTTCGGAATTCGATTATAAGACGAAACAGAATAAAGATGACAACCCTCTTTATGTGAAATGAGATGGGAAAATACGAGAAGACTAACAGGATTCTCAATTTAACTGTACTCTATCTAATTGTCCTCTTTTAGTTTGTTTCAAATTATCGTACATATGGGTCCTTTTGACCCATTGTACGATTTTACTGTTTTGTAGAGTGGACTTTATGATAAAAGTCACTTTCTGTTTTCTCCTATAATCCCCATCACCAAACACTAAAGTCTTCTCTCCTTCCGTTGTCTGTAACTAACTCTACTTTTTTCGATTACAAACCATTTGTTTACAAACGACCCGGGACACCTCTGTCACTCTGTGTCTTTACTTAAAATTGTTTGTCTGAAACGATCCAAGTAGAACTAAATATGGGATTTAAGTATGATATCCATGGAGACCACTATCGAGGGAAGGACCTTCTCCAGAAGACATATGTAAGAAGTCCGTCTATCCCCCTTCCAGTTTCAAAGAAAGACTCACAAGACCCGGAACAAAAAAAAGAAAAAAAAACCAAACTTTCTTAGGTGAACGGTTTCTCTATAAAACTCCACCGACTAAAAAAAGAAATGTGGTGTGTAAACCCTTCTCTCTTTGACATATACGAAACTAGATCACTTGTTATATATTCACCTTTTAGGACACACGGTACAAATCTCACCCTCGAAATTCTTCATCGGTCACCTTGAGGTTCAAAGATGGGAGGACCCAATTGTATCTACACGTTTGTCCACCAAAATTTTGAAAGTTCTGTGTAATTATATTCCTACATGTCTACAAGACACAGATTCACGGACCGTGAAAAAAACAAACAAACAAACAAACAAAAAACAAAAAACTCGGAAGTAGAGTGGACGATTAATGGTCCTACGTTTTCAAAAGAGGACCATCCCATTCTTATAGGTAAACTCCAAGTATAAAGGAGATTTATAACTAAAAAAGGGACGTAAATACCGAAATCTAAAATAGAGACATGACAGTCACTATCATAAAGTTATCCATATAAGTGGTGTTTGAAATCCCTCCGACGAGAACTCGAGAGACCGAGTGTACCGTCCTTTATAAACTAAGTCAAAGGACTGTTTAACCTACTCTAAAGAAAATACTACTCTATGTGTGACGGTTACTTGTACGGTATACAAATCTGTGTACCAAAATAAAAATACAAGAAATTTTGACAAAAAAAAAAAAAAAACATCGGGTACCGACTCTATTAGTAAATATCCAAAGACTTATGAGTCTGACGACAGTCCAAACTTCCATGGGACAAAACCCATCCTTACTTTCATAATGAATTGACGTTACGTACGTAAGTCTCTTTTGTATATAATTATATAATAATAATTATCCTTTGAAGATTCTTACAAGTAAAAATATTCGTGAATCACCACAATTTATAATATACTATCTATATTCCGTTTACACGGGCATATAACTAAATTTCTCTGTCGTAATGTAACATAATATCAAACGGTAGATACGTAATAACGGGTACTGTGAAATTTTTATGTACAACTTATGAGTATAGTCTATTTTATCTGAAATTTTGTTTCCGACACTTTTCTCTGTTTCTTCCTGTGATGTATTACTAGTTTCCTAGTTAGGTTCTTCTTCTATATTGTTAATATTTATATATACGTGAGTTGTATCCTCGTGACGTTATATATTCTGTTTATGATTGTTCATACTTTCCTCTTTAATTGTTATTGTGTTATTATCACCCTCTGAAATTATGGGGTGAGTGTGGATACCTATCTAGTTGATTTGTCTTTTGATTGTTCCTTTGTATTTGAAATTTACTATGTTATCTGGTCTATCTGAATTAACTATAGATATCCTGTAAAGTTGGGTTTTGTTACTTAATTTGAAAAAAGAGTTCGTGTGTACCTTGGAAGAGGTCCTATCTAGTGTAGGACCCTGTATTTAGATCGGAACCATTTAAGTTTTTTTAACTTTAGTAAGGTTCGTAGAAATTACCGGGGTTACGTCATTCTAATCTATCGTTAATGTCCTCTTTTTGATAATTTTTACGGTTGTATACCTCCGATTTGTTGTACGAAGACTTATTGGTTGTTTAGTGACTTCTTTATTTTTTTCTTTAGTTTTATACGTATCTTTACTTACTTTTATTTTTGTGTTGTTGGGTTTTGGACACCCTGTGACATTTTCGTCACGATTCCCCTTTCAAGTATCGCTATGTCCGTATGGAGTTCTTTGTTCTTTTTCAGTTTATTTATTGGATTGAGATGTGGATTTCGTTGATCTTTCCTTCTTTACTTCTTGGGGTCCCAATCATCTTCCTTTCTTTAGAATTTTTAATCCCGTCTTTATTTACGTTTTCTTTATTTTCTGCGGTATCGTTTTTAGTTGTGTCGGTTTTCGACTAAGAAACTTTCCTATTTGTTTTAACTGTTTGGTAATCGATCTGAGTAGTTCTTTGTTTCCCTCTTTTTAGTTTAGTTATTTTAATCTTTACTTTTACCTCTCTAGTGTTGTCTGTTGTGTCTTTATGTTTCCTAGTCTTCTCTGATGATAGTCTTTAATATACGGTTATTTTACCTGTTGCACCTTCTATACCTGTTTAAGAATCTTTTCATGTTGAAAGGTTTTGACTTGGTCCTTGTTTATCTTTTAGAATTGTCTGGACAGTGTTCGTTCCTTTAACTTTGAAATTAGTCTTTAGAAGGTCGTTTGTTTTCGGGTTTTTAAATCTCTTCTTGATTATGGATAGGATGAGTTTGAGAAGGTCTTTTAACGTCTCCTTCCATTTGAAGGTTTGAGTAAGATACTCCGGTGGTAGTGGGATTATGGTTTTGGACTGTTTCTACGGTGTTTTTTTCTTTTGATGTCCGGTTATAGTGACTACTTGTATCTACGTTTTTAGGAGTTGTTTTAAGATCGTTAGTCTTAGGTTGTTGTGTAATTTTTCTAGTATGTGGTACTGGTTCACTCGAAGTAGGGTCCCTACGTTCGTAAGAAGTTATAGACGTTTAGTTAGTGGCATTATGTGACGTAATTGTTTAACTTTTTATTTTTGGTATACTAATAGAGTTATCTATGTCTCTTTCGGAAACTGTTTCAAGTTATAGGTAAATACTGTTTTTGAGAGGTCTTTCGTCCTTATCTTCCTTGTATGGAGTTGTATTATTTTGGGTGTCGTTTGTAATAGGAGTTACCACTTTTTAACTTTCGTAAAGGGGATTTCAGTCCTTGTTCTGTTCCCACGGGTGAAAGTGACGATGATAAGTTGTATCAAGACCTTCAAAACCGGTGTCGATAGTCTCGTCTTTTTCTTTATTTTCCTTAGGTTTAACCTTTTCTTCTTCATTTTGAGAGTGACAAACGTCTACTGTACTAGGAGATATAACTTTTGGGATTTCTGAGGTGGTCTTTTAATGATCTCGATTATTTACTTATATCAATTCAACGTCATATATTTTAGTTGTGTGTCTTTAGGGAACGTAAGGATATGTGATTATTACTCTTTTAACTTTCTCTTTAATTCCTTTGTTAAGGCAAGTGGTAACGTTGTTTATCTTATTGTATGAATCCTTATATAGATGGATTTCTTTGATTTCTGGATATATATCTTTTGATATTTTGTGACCACTTTCTTTAGTTTCTCCTGTGATTACCTACCTCTTTATATAGTACAAGTACCTAGTCTTCTTAGTTATATCACTTTTACTCATATGATGGGTTTCGTTGGATGTCTAAGTTACGTTAGGGATAGTTCGATGGTCGTCATAAAAAGTGTCTCGATCTTGTTTATTAAAGTGTTAAACATACCTTTATGTTTTGTGGAGCTTATCGGTTTCGTTAGAACTCTTTCTTCTTACCTTGACCTCCTTAGTTGGACGGACTGAAGTCCGAGATGATGTTTCGGTGTCAGTAGTTCTGTCATACCATGACCGTGTTTCTGTCTTTATATCTAGTTACCTTGTTTTCTCTTTCGGGTCTCTATCTAGGTGTGTAGATACCTGTGGAATANTATTATTTTCGATATATACTGTTTGGGTGTCGTTTGTAATAGGAGTTACCACTTTTTAACTTTCGTAAAGGGGATTTCAGTCCTTGTTCTGTTCCCACAGGTGAAAGTGGCGATGATAAGTTGTATCAAGACCTTCAAAACCGGTGTCGTTAGTCTCGTCTTTTTCTTTATTTTCCTTAGGTTTAACCTTTTCTTCTTCATTTTGAGAGTGACAAACGTCTACTGTATTAGGAGATATAACTTTTGGGATTTCTGAGGTGGTCTTTTAATGATCTCGATTATTTACTTATATCAATTCAACGTCATATATTTTAGTTGTGTGTCTTTAGGGAACGTAAGGATATGTGCTTATTACTCTTTTATCTTTCTCTTTAATTCCTTTGTTAAGGTAAGTGGTAACGTTGTTTATCTTATTGTATGAATCCTTATATAGATGGATTTCTTTGATTTCTGGATATATATCTTTTGATATTTTGTGACCACTTTCTTTAGTTTCTCCTGTGATTACCTACCTCTTTATATAGTACAAGTACCTAGTCTTCTTAGTTATATCACTTTTACTCATATGATGGGTTTCGTTGGATGTCTAAGTTACGTTAGGGATAGTTCGATGGTCGTCATAAAAAGTGTCTCGATCTTGTTTATTAAAGTGCTAAACATACCTTTATGTTTTGTGGAGCTTATCGGTTTCGTTAGAACTCTTTCTTCTTACCTTGACCTCCTTAGTTGGACGGACTGAAGTCCGAGATGATCTTTCGGTGTCAGTAGTTCTGTCATACCATGACCGTGTTTCTGTCTTTATATCTAGTTACCTTGTTTTCTCTTTCGGGTCTCTATCTAGGCGTGTAGATACCTGTGGAATAGAAACTGTTTCCTCCGTTCTTATATGCTACCTAATTTCTCTTAGAGAAATTGTTCACCAAGACCCTTTTGACCAGTTGGTGAACAATTTCTTACTTTGATCTCGTGAAAGATTGTGGTTTGAGTTTTACCTAATTTCTAGATTCACATTCTGGTCTTTGAAATTTTGAAGATCTCCTCTTGTATCCGTTTTGTGAGAGGCTGTATGTAGTGTCGTCCTAGGAGATACTGGGTGGAGGGTCTTATGACCTTTATTTTCGTTTTTATTCGTTTACCCTAGATTAATTTTAATTTTAGAAGTCGTGTTGTTTCCTTTGATATTCGTTCCACTTTTCTGTCGGAAGTCTTACCCTCTTTTATTATCGTTTACTTCGTTGACTGTTTGTTGATTGGAGTTTTTATATGTTCGTTGAGGATGTCGAGTTAAGGTCTTTTTATTTACTGGGTTAGTTTTTTACCCGGTTTCTTGATTTATCTGTAAAGAGGTTTCTTTTGTATGTCTACCGATTGTTTGTGTACTTTTCTACGAGTTGTAGTGAGTAATAGTCTCTTTACGTTTAGTTCTAGTGTCACTCCATGGTAAAGTGCGGTAAGTCTAACCGACACTAGGTTTTCAGATGTTCGTTATTTACGACCTCTCCCACACCTCTTTTCCCTTCGGAGAATGTGACAACCACCCTTACGTTTGATCATGTCGGTGCTACCTCTTGTCACACCTCTAAGGAATTTTTTGACCTTTATCTTGACGGAATACTGGGTCGTTAGGGTGAAGACCCGTATGTGTGACTCCTTTAGTCTTAACTTTCTGTGCACATGGGGTTACAAGTAACGTCGTGACAAATATTATCGGTCCTCTACCTTCGTTGGATCTATAGGTAGTCGTCTACTTACCTATTCTTTCGACACCATGTATATGTGTTACCTCATAATGAGTCGGTAATTTTTTTTCTTATATAAACTTAATCAAGATTACTCCACCTACTTTGACCTCGAATCATATGTCTAACTTCGTCCGGTCTTTCTTTTTGTGGTCATGTCATATGATTGCGTATATATACCTTAAATCTTTCTAACATTACTATTGGGCCATACACTCTATCGTTTTCTCTATGTCTACATATCTTGTCCGAAAACCTGAGACACCCTCTCCCGTTCCCACCCTACTAAACCTTCTTACCGTAACTTTGTACATATAGTAGTACATACTTTACTTATCAGTCAGGTCAAAGTTACGTACTACGACCTAGGAACCCCGACCACGTGAATTTGCTAGGTCTCCCTACCATACCCTTCTCTCCTCCCTCCCCCCAAGTCCTACCCCTTGTGCACATATGGACACCACCTAAGTACAACTACATACCGTTTTGGTTATGTTATAAAATTTCATTAATTGGAGGTTAATTTTATTTATTTAAATATAAAATTTTTTATTTTTATTTTATGTACAACATCAACTCATTTTTTTTTTTCGTTTCTAACAAAAGGGGAACAAAATTTGAACTAGTAAAGATACAGTATCAAAATAATCCTGTTTACTTACGTCATCTTTTCGATACTTTATACTAATTTTATTTAATTATAAGTCAGATGAGTCCTCTTTCTATATGAGTAGACTTACATCTCAATGTGTCTTATCACTCCTCTCTATTCTTTCGGTAAAAAGTTCACTTATTACGTTTATTTATCCTCTTTTGTTATCTTACCCTTTTTGATCCCCAGAAAAGTTCTTTTAATCGCTATGGTTCCCTTGTAAAGAACGTTTCTATCCGTGTTATTTCCTGACTTTACAATATCTGGATTGTCTTCGTCGTCTATCATTTTTCTCCGCCGTTCTTATATGTCTTTCTGATATGTTTTTTCTAGAAGTACTGGGTCTATTGGTACTACCATATTAGTTAGTGGATCTTGGTCTGTAGGACCTTACGTTTCAGTTCACCCGGAATCCTTCGTAGTAATTCTTGTTTCGCTCACCTCGACTACTTTAAGGTCGACTCGACAAAGTTTAGGATTCCCTACTACGACACTTTCACGACGTGAGTCATACGGTCGTTTAAACCTTTTGAGTCGGAACCGGTGTACTAACCTTTTCACCAAAAGTAAGGTCAAGGTTCCTCCCGTTACGGTTTCTTACAAGTGTATGACGTGTTAACGTGTAAAGTGTACGAATGTTTGATTACGAATTTTAGTAGGTTAGATCATACACTTGGTTCTTGAAAGTCGACCTAAATCTTTTCCGTTCCTTGGTCTCTAGTTTAACGGTTGTAGACTACCTAGTATTCTTTTCGTTCTCTTAAGGTCATTTTGTAGACGAAGACGAAGTAACTGATACGATTTCGGAAACTGACACACCTAGTGTTGTTTGACACCTTTTAAGAAATTCTCTACCCTTATGGTCTGGTGGAATGGACGTAGGACTGTTTAGACATGCGTTCAGTTCATCGTTGTCAATCTTGACCTATACCTTGTCACCTGACCAAGGTTTAACCCTTTCCTCATACAGTTCTCAAATATACAGTGGGACGAATAAATTGAATATACATCTTATGTAGTACACTTTACGGTCTACTACTTCGTGTTCAACCTTAGTTCTAACACCTCTCTTATAGTTATTGGAGTCTATACGTCCACTATGGTGGGATCACCGTCTTTCACTTTTCCTTAATTTATCGGAAAACTACTTCCACTTTCTCCTCTCACTTTTTCGACTGAATTTCGAGTTGTGACTTTTATGCTTCTAGTACCGTAGACCAGGGTAGTGAAGTACCGTTTATCTACCTCTTTGTTACTTTATCACTGTCTGAAATAAAAGAACCCGAGATTTTAGTAACACCTACGACTGATGTTGGTACTTTAATTTTCTACAAACGAGGAACCTTCTTTTCGTTACTGTTTGGATCTGTCGAATAATTTTTCGTCTCTGTAATGAAACGGTTGTTTCGACATACGTCAGTTTCGATACCGAAAAGGTCATTAGTACATACCTACACACTCGACCTGTTATTTTTTTCGACTCGTAGTTTCTTGACTATGGAAACTTGATATCACGGCCTCTTCTGAGAACTCTCAAGGAACCTGAAGTTCCTTTAGTTTGGTCAGGTAGGATTTCCTTTAGTTAGGACTTACAAGTAACCATCCTGACTACGACTTCAAGGTTGTGAAACCGGTGGACCACGCTTCTTGGCTGAGTAACCTTTTCTGGGACTACGACCCTTTTTAACTTTCGTCCTTCTCTTCCCCTTCTGTCTCCTATTCTACCAACCTATCGTAGTGATTCAGTTACCTGTTCTTAGACTCGTTTGAGGTCCTCTACCATTTCCTGTCCTTTAGGACCACACGACGTCAAGTTCCCAAGTGTTTCTGAGTCCTGACTCAATGACTTATTATTGTTGAGATGAGTACTGACAAAAACCGTTTCTTAGTACATTTTGACCTGAATCTCAAAACTCCTTTTTTAAAGAAAAGATCGTCTATTCGATTTTGTCAAGAATTAAGGTTTCTCAATATTCACATTTGTGTTGTCTTCCTCCTTTGTCTGTCTTGTCCGAGGTAGAACTTTCGTGCTGAGATAGAACCGGGTCTGACACCTGAAACTCGATATACGGGTAATAGATACCTTTACTGTATGGTTGACCTTTTGGGCTGGGGGGGTCTACCTTTCGGGGTCCCGAACATAGATCTGAGAGACAGTGGATTTTCTTATGGTATTAATAGACACATTGACTTATCTTAATATTTAAGATAATAAGAATAACCCCATACTGGTGTCCGGATAAATATTAACAGGTACCAATTGATAGACCCGAATTCCGTATGCTTAGTACCCAAATTCCGTATACTTAGTACCCGATTGAAACTAACATAGAAAGAAAAGGAAAAAGTCTGATCAAAGTCTCTTAAACCCCTACACCCAAACTCGTACATGTGAATCTCATATATTCCAAAAGTGTTTTTGACCAACCCCAGAAACCGATTCTCCTTTGAGACGGAACCCGGGCGACCACATTATTAGACGTGAGGTGATAGACGTAACAGGCAGACTCACTCAGACAAAGGGCCTTGCACACCGATGTTGTGTTGATATGGTCCAGGACCAAGATTTTATTATCTATAAACCTCTGGAATCGACTACAAGACCCACACTTTATTACTCGTCCTGTCTTAGAATGGAACTTTTAAGGACACCGATGAAACAAAAACTGTTCCTGGTGATCTTCCCCTTTTATGAAATTACTCCAATCACTTCTTAGTACGTTTTTTTACTTTAAAACTTTACGCTCTGGGATATTATAAATCACAAATAATTTCATAATTATATATATTGTCACGAAGGTTTTAAAATAGAACATGTTTTAAATAAAAAAATTAATTTATATCAACTAAAAAGTATGACAAGTACCCCCAGAATTCCGTTCTTATGACTTCACCAAACGGTATGGGAAGAGGTGACTGAGTTACCTGTACTCAACCTCGTTTGAGTTCCTTCATCACTTCCTATCCCCTCGGACCGTGCGACGTCAAGTACCACAACTTTTCTCAGTCTGTACTCAATCGTTGACTTGTTGTTGTATCAACTAAATGTTACAACACAATCAAAGTCCACATATCATTTCGTTTGGTATATGTATAAGTAAAAGTCTAAGAAAAGTGAATATCCAATAAGCTTCTATAACTCGTCTCAAGGAAAGTGATTTATCATCCAGGAACAACCAATAGATAAAATATGTCTATTTTTTATATCTCCAATTAGGGTTTGAGGATTAGATAGGAAGAAAGGGGAATGGGGAACAATTCGTACTCGAACAAAAGATACAGACACGTAGATAAAGACAAAACATATATACAAGTAAAACATAGTAAAAAATCTAAAGTGAATATTCGTTATAGTATACTATAATCAGAAAGAGACAGACCGATTGAAGTGAATCATACTATTAGTCACAACGAAGGTTACTGTAATAACACGAAAAGTACCGACTTATTATAAGGTATATATATATATATATGAAGAAATAGGTAAATATATGTGAAGAAATAGGTAAAGAGAAAACTACCTGTAAATCCGACGAAGGTACAGGACCGATAACATTTATCCCGACGTTACTTGTAAGTCAACGTACATAGAAAAGTTTAATACTAAAAGAGGTCTATATATGGGTCCTCACCCTAACGTTCTAGTATACCATGGAGAAGATTTAGATAATTCCCTCTTGATCCCCAACTCCCGCCTCTTCCGTTACCGTGGGGTGAGGTCATGAGAACGGACCTTTTAGGGTACTTACCTCCTCCAACCACCCGACGTCAGGTACCCCAACGATTCTCAGTCTGTGCTGACTCGCTGAAGTGAAAGCGAAAACTGAAAGTACGTAACCTCTTCCTTTACCGTTGGGTGAGGTCACAAGAACGGACCTCTTAGGGTCCCTGCCGCCTCGGACCACCCGACGGTAGAGACCCCAGAGTGTCTCAGTCTGTTCTGACTTCGCTGAATCGTCGTCGTCGTCGTCGTCGTCGTCGTCCCCGATTACCATATTTTAAGGTTAAGATTAATGTAGTACCTCTGAGTTAGAATAATCGAGATATTTTGTTTTATTTTCCCAACATTTAAAACATTTAAGATACATTAAAAGGTCACCTAGGGTAATTATAAGGAAGAGTAAAACTAGAATAGTATAAATAGACATTTTTCGAAGATCCCTTCTAAGGGAGGGAAGGAGAAAGAAGGTAGGTTCCGACGATTTAAAAAAACGTATAATAGTGATTAATAAAATATAAATAGTTAAGTTTCCGTACTAGAATAACCGATAAAGTCTCATACCAATAAATTAAAGTTTTTTCTTTTAGGAGACAACGTTCATTTCATATTTCATAGGGTTTGTTTAGCATAATGAATAAATCGTGATTAGAACTTATAAGTCTTACTTCGACTTAGGTCGGAGACATGAAACTGTGACTTAATTTAGAGTCTGTTTCTCAAAACCCACTTCATCTTTACTTAAAAAACGAAACGATCCGTTTTCCTCGGTACCACCCGATTACAGGAGTTTTAACACAAGACTGGACCTCCCTAACATTCATCAAAATACCGTTACCAAATTTCTTCTATACTAATCGAACACCTGTGAGAAGACTAATCAATTACCACTCCATTTATCCTCAGTCGTAGTAGTTGGAAGACCAAGGTTGGTCAGACCCTAGACACACGGATACCCGTCGTATCTCAATCGAAGAGGGTGGACCACCCTAAAGTCATGTTTTGTAAGTCTCTTTGTTAATACTTATCGGAAACTCCCCTTTGGTCCTGGGACGGGGGTCCAACGTTGTAAAAAAAGAACTAACGAGGAGGGAACAGAGACGTAGGGAAGGGTAGGGATTAATCGTTGAGAAACCTCGTCGTCTCTGGTACTTCCGACTTACTTTAGATAAAGTACATTAGTTCTTTACTCTAAGTGTCTTTCCGAAAACACGGGTCCTCTGGGTGTCCCAGGACGAGCCAGAGTCCTTATTATTATTATGTTATTATAAATGGGTTCCTTGTCCGTTCACTATGCCCGTCGAAATCCCAGAAGTCTCTGTCCGTAGAGAACATAAGAAATAACGGCGTACTTTGTAAGTGGTCCGTTTATTCAGACAATAAAAGAGTCGAAGATGGAGTCGTCAGGACTCACTATCCGTCCAAAAGTAATAGTGATTCCCGGATGGACCACCGAGTCTACCATTCCTTAGATGGACGTTACGTCCTTTAGGTCCAAACTAGGGACTCAACTTTCTAGGGTACCTCTACCCGTACAGTTGGGTGAGATCAAAAGAACGGACCCTCTAGGGTACCTGTCTTTTCAGACCGTCCAATGTTAGGTACCCCAACGTTTCTCAGTCTGGTAGTAATGTCTTGTTAAACGATAAACACCTTTCAGTGTGGAAACATGATTACGTGATTAATCTTAACCATCCTGTCAGAACACTCCGTCTCAATTCAAAGGTTTCCATATTCTTCATATAAAACAAGACAGAAATTTTTACATAAAAATTACTAGACTGTGGTGAAAAATTTATCATTTACTATCCCGGGTTCCCCCAGACTAACAATTCTACTTAGTAATACAATTGGAACGTTTGTTTCTTATTTTAGTGTCACTAGCAACTCTGACTGGTTTGACGGGTTTACTGTAAGATAATAGAGTAACCACGGATCGAAGAGTTTCGATACTCTGGTAGTCTAAGGTCTGGAGACCGATACACTGGTGTCCTGAGTTGATGTCCGATTTTTAATTGGTAGGGAAGTCTCTTAAAAAGTAAACACCCAATATTCTTTCTGGGGTGGAGTCTTTCCCTCCTACGACCAAGAGGAATTCCCGGTCAGTGCGAGAACAACGAAAGATTATTTAAAAGGAAAAGAACGGACGGGTGGTCCGAGAGAGAGAAAAAGAGACGTGAATGGAATGTAATTCGTGGATTCTCAGATAATATTGAAATAGTCACACTTAAACTAAACAAGTCTTTGTAAGATAGAACGAAGGATTACAAAAAGGTTCCCTTTATGTGATGACTGAGATTGTGTCTCGGTTAATGGAAACTATCTGTAAAAGCGACGAAAATTGTCCAAATATTTTCTGTTTCGGTCTTCTATTTAATGGAGTAAACCAACGAAGCCATAAGAAAGTATTCGTCAGATAAATCTTCAAAAAAGACGAGTTTTCATCTGTAAGATACGTATTTGAGGACTCTTCAACAAAACAGACTCCTTCAACACAAAAATTAATGATAAAAAAAGTTTTATTTTATTAAATAGAAAATACCTCATTTTATAATGTAGGAACTAAAGAGAGAGAGAAAAAAAAGAACGACCTGTGAACTTCAAATAACAGCTGAACCAAGTTCTGTGGACCAACACCCCACAGTCCTTCTGAGCTCACGGAACCTCTTATTATTCGTCTCAAGAGAGTTAGGAAAAACCACAAAACGACAAGAGTATATTTTATCGTGTTACTGAAGACGACCGAACTCGGACGGATCAGAGTCCCACCCCGACCCACCCTGCACCTCTCCTCGAGATTATTCGAGTCGCAGACCCTTTCTTAAAACCGCCAACCACCACTGGTGAGCTCTTCCCGAGGGGGTGGGGAGGTGGGGAGGAACCAAAACGACCCGACTGGTGGTCCGAGGATGAAGGAACACCGAAGGTCTCGGTTCAGTGTCGGTACGGCCACCTTCGGGCCCTTTAAGTCTCACGAACCCTGAGGTTTGTCACACCGGTCCTTACCCTTTCGCCTGAACGGTTTTTCTTCGACGCTACCCTCACCACCCCCACCGAAAGGGTGCTACAAAACGTGAAAACGTCCTCGACTATGACCTTCACCTTGGGTCTACCGTATCCATCAGTACTCGTTCGAAGCTTCGTGTGTACACCCGTCCACCTTTAGAACCGACGAGACGAAGAGGTCGGAGCCACGTGCCAGTGCAAGAACCCACCACCCTTGTCCCTGTCGACCGGCCACACGGGGAAACGGTTCCTCTAAAGCCCTCAGACGAGGTCATGACTTTGAATGTTCCAACTAGACATTAAACAGATACGTGAGCCGACATATACAGACATTTTCTACGACCTGTTGTAGGGATGTCTCGTTTCCGTCTTACCTGAATATAAATCCACTTACAGAGGTAATGTCTGGAACTGAATATCGTTTACTAAAATGAGTGTTAAAACAAACAATTCCTTCTGTAAATACGAATCTAGCGGGAGGACCGAAGAAAACGGTTCTTATGTCAGAGTTCGAGACGGTAAGTAAAAAGTTCGTAATGAACTACCTCTTTTAAGGTCCTCCTGACGAATTTCAGTCAGATAGAGGATGAAGAGGAACTTTATTTAACATAAGGAACTTCTCTTTTGTTGACTTTCGTCCAGTAAATCGACTAATTGTGGACAACCTCCTCCAGTGGTTGTCCTGGACGGTGAACAACTGAGAATTCACCTACGTCTACCAACTTCCGAGGAGTGAGGAGGGGACCAGGGACCCTACATGAAAGACGGGTGGTAAACGGACCCGTCGACAAAGTTCCTACTTGGAACTCTCTCATTTACGACAACTCTGGTAGGCTTGATTTATTCACTGACTTAGGTCCATTCCGACATACTATAAACTTTTGAGACCGACCGTCCACGTCTCTGGATGACCAGAACGTTGACTGGTTCTGTTCGGACCATATAGGAAGCAAATACTTTTGACGGTAGATGGTTAGACCTCACCGGACGAAGAAAGAATCCGGAGAGGGACGGGAGAAACATGTCCTGGTCAAATTCTAAAATGGAGGTTTCAAGAAGTAAAACACTTAGTTATAGTCGAGAAACGTCTCAGAGAAGAGTTAATGACAAGACTTAACCCGAGATCATACTACGGTAGTCGGATATAACTATAAACCTTAACAGTAATACGAATAATATACCGACAACACTTCTTATAACAAATAAAGTAATATGTCACCGGAAAAATAGTCCTCGGGACCTTCTTTGATGACAAACTAGAATGGTGCCTCCACTTAACTTGAAAAGGACTCGTCAACCAAATAAAGTAGATAAAACAACACTAGATATACTGACTAATAATATAGAAGGGGTTTTCTTAACTTAATAATAAAAAAAGAGTGTTTTATAAAAAATCAACGGATTGAGACTCGTTTCAAGTTACTACTCAGGATCTCAAACATTCACCCCTATTAGAACTATTATTATCGATCATGTCAACTGGGAACTTGTTGGACCTCCAGTCCCTGTAGTTAGGAATGGTGGGTGGTCATCTTTTAGGTTCTTATTGAAATGTCAATCGGGACACATAGGTCAAGATGTAGACGATTAAATTGGTTTAAGTCTATCACCTCAACATACCTGGTATAAGTAACTTTTTTTAAGGGTACATTCACTTAGACGCGTCAAGTTTGACACAACAAGTCCCTAGTTGAGATAGTTAATGAAAGATACAACGTAGTTACAAGAAACGTGCAATTGTATAATCGAAGAACGGTGACAACAATGACTAAACATCTATTCCTTTGACTCCACGATTCTCTGAGTTTTAAAAATTTTGAACGAGTTTATGCATTTCGACCATTCATATTCTCGATAGTAAGCACAGGTTTGTCAGATCATATCAGTGACGTAATACAACGGGGAGTTAAGTTTACTACTACTATAAACTTAACTACTATAAACTATCGGATAAAATTGAATAGGAGAGAATCCAGTGGATATTTTAAGTCTTAACATGTGAATCCGTAGTTAGTAATTTATAGTAAAGTACCAAACCTCGTGTATTACCTGTGAGTATTTACAAAAAAAGAATGGACCCCTTACAACTCTGTATTACTTCTTCCATATACCTGGGATTTAGATTCTCAAATATTTCAGTAACAGTACGATGATATTGGAAACATGTAGATTTTGTTTTACGAGTTTCATAAAACTAATTCCTTTTCTCCTGTTCTTTACGTTCTTACCCAAAAGAGTACTTTGTGTATATGAAAGATGTCTCTTCCCGTAGAGACCATAATACTACGAAATAAGAAAGTCTATCAAAACAGAAAAAATAACTTCATATCAACTAAACGTTACAACACAATCAAAGTCCATATGTCGTTTCACTAAGTCCATATGTATGTATATATATATAAAAAGTCTCAGAAAAGTGAATATTCAATAATGTCTTAACTCATCTCAAAGGACACGATAAGTCATCCGGAAACAACCAATAAATAAAATATATATCATCACACATATACAATTAGGATTTGAGGATTACATAGGGAGGGATGAGGGAAAGGGGAAACCATTGGTATTCAAACAAAAGAGTCAGAAACCCAGACAAAACATATAATCGAGTTAAACTGGTAAAAGAAATTTAAGATGTATATTCACTATAGTATACTATGAAATCAGAACTTACGTAAGTAGGGTAAAGACTCTTTTCACACAGGAGACCCGGATCCCTGAAACCAACAAACTGTTAACGAACGTAAACTGTCGAGATTATAGGAAGGATTTACAACACTACTTAAATTAAAAACTCCCTGTGTACGATTTTATAATAAAGTAAGAGGGTGAGAATCTCAAATTTTTCCTATCCAAACCCTGACAATAGAAGTCTTTAAGTTACATATTTGACGATGTCTAAAATTCGAACTCGAGTATACTTCTCGTTTTGAGTGATCGTCGTCCTCCGGTCATCAACTAAACACGAGTTGTTTTTACGTAGTCCTCATGAGGGTGTAGTCACGAAAAATCTCATTCGTAAACTGATTAAATTTTTCGACTTTCGACCGATTCTAGAATACGTCAGGTCTAAAAATAAGTTACACAAAGACCCTCTTCAGGAAAGGTCTGTTATACCCTGTTAGTCTCACCCTTCCTCAAAACGAGGGGTCCTAGGAAAAGGTTTTCCATTAACGTCTTCTTGTTCATTTTGAGATAATAAGAAGATGTATCAAGTTATTATACTTAGAAACTTGTATATAGTCACTATCGGAAAGAAAATAAAATTACACAAGTAGTTCATTCTTCTTTTTTTTCTGAAAGACTCTTATATAATTATATAGTAATTAAAGTGAGTTGGTTACAAAAGACTCATGAGAAGGATACGGTCCATGACGAGTTTCTAGATCTCTAGTATAAAGAGTTTAAAACTCTATATAATCACTTGTCTTCTTTTTTATAAGACGGAAGTAGTACATTTGATTCGACTTATTATGAAACACTATTACACTGAAGTTTGATATGACTTTCTCATAGTACTTCTTCTGAAAAAAGTTCATTAGTGTATTTCTTTCATGTGTTTTAGTAAATATTGAAACTCTTTTATTTTGTTGTACTTGATTCACTATTAACGCAGGTAAAGGGGATAGTTACCACCTCGTATTATAGAGTCAAAGGTTTACATCAAGGACTTAATACAAAGGTGTGATAGTTCAAATGTCTTGTTACACATTAAGAGACGTACAGCCTAAGAAAAACCGAGACAGGGAAATGGGAACAGGACTAGAGTTAATTATATCGAAAGGATGAAAGTTAGAATGGAGAGGAAATGAACCAATTACTAATAGTAAAAAGTCTTGAGTGGAGTCTGTCGTCAAGGAGGTCCTTTGGATGATTCAGGAGTTATAAGGAGTAGTATGGAATCAATGAACAACGAGAAGATTATCGACACTTCTTGGTTTAACTTCAAACATAACGACAACAACAAGTCAACAAGTCAACACAAGTTGAGAAACACTAGGGTACCTGACCTCGTGCGGTCCGAAGGGACATTGGAAGTGATAGAGGGTCTCAAACGAGTTTGAGTACAGGTAACTCAGCTACTACGGTACGTTGGTAGAGTAATAAACAGAGGGGGAAGAGGAGGACGGGAGTTAGAAAGGGGCGTAGTCCCAAACATAATAGTTACCATATCTGTCACGGACTTTGTACCATGTATGAATAATTCACACCAAACTTCCAACTGAAAGTAACTATCTTACTAATTATAAATTATAAATATAGGGAGGTATTAAACTTAAGACGGGTAGAAAGGTTGAAATAAAAAAGTCATCGAGGTATGTGTCGATTAGATAGGATTGGTTTGAATAGATGAGTGTCAGGGACTTGTAACGAAAATAAGGATACAGGTACTGTAAGGATTTCGTAAAGGTCGTTATAAGATAAGTACACAGTTCAGAGTTCAGTTTAAGGTGAATAAGGTACTTCAGAAAACACTGTGAAACTTAAATGCGTCACAAATCACTACCACAATGAATATCCGTTAATTATTTTTATTATTTATTTTACTTTTACTCTAATAAACGAAAATTGTACCTAGGAGTATCCCTCCGGTAGTCGACAGACATTCTCAGAAATAAACGTTTGTAAAATCACCACACCAAATGGAATGTAATATTTATGATATGTTTCATTAAAAATTTTAGAAATGGGTAACATCTCAAAAGTTCGTAATTAACAGTAACTTGTACCTTTTCTCTTGAGTCTCTATACATGAGAAAAATAGAGTAAGTACGATATGAATCACATTTTCTACTATCTCAACTATGTCAAAATCTACTACGAATTTTATATTAAACACTCAATTATAAAATTTTATCATTTTGAAACTTTTTAAATACCTGGATAAACACATTTTAATCACTCGAACAGAGTATTAAATTTAACTGGTATGTCTTTGGGAGTGAAATGTTGTCAAATTCTTTACTCACTCTAAACCAGTACCTAACCGAATATTAGACAATTCACATCTATATTGAACTTACTAAAACCTTATACACAAATTCATAAATTTATAATAGGATTCTGATTATGGTCACTAAACTCGTCTGATTAAAACTATCAACTTTCACTTGATATGTAACATAATCGAGACGACTTGTAACTCTTATTAGTCGAACTGAGATTCAACCTGTAAGTCAAGTCAAGTCAAGTCAAGTCAAGTCAAGTCAGCGAGTCAACACAGACTGAGAAACGCTGGGGTACTTGACGTCCTGTGGTCCGGAGGGACAGGTAGTGGTTGAGGACCTCAAGTGAGTCTGAGTACAGGTAGCTCAGTCACTACGGTAGGTCGGTAGAGTAGGAGCCAGTAGGGGAAGAGGAGGATGGGGGTTGGGGAGGGTCGTAGTCTCAGAAAAGGTTGCTCAGTTGAGAACCGTACTCCACCGGTTTCATGGCCTCAAAGTTGAAATCGTAGTAAGGAAGGTTTCTTAGGGTCCTGACTAGAGGAAGTCTTATCTGACCAACCTAGAGGAACGTCAGGTTCCTTGAGAGTTCTCAGAAGAGGTTGTGGTGTCAAGTTTTCGTAGTTAAGAAGTCGTGAGTCGGAAGAAGTGTCAGGTTGAGAGTGTAGGTATGTACTGGTGTCCTTTTTGGTACCGGAACTGATGTGCCTGGAATCAACCGTTTCATTACAGAGACGAAAACTTATACGATAGATCCAACAACAACCATCTTCCCAGATTACTGAACCCTCGAAGGTCAAAGTAGGGACTACCCGAAATATAAACCCACTAACCGTAGACCTAGACTAGTGGAACACCTGTCTGTTACTCCTATTTGTAAAAAAGGACCAATCCCAGTCAAGACCACCTAGGAGAATCATTGAGGTAGATATCCTCCGACCCATTGACAGTCCCTGTTGTGTTTCTAAAAATAGGAAGAGGGACTCCAGATTAACTCGGTGTATTTATAATTATATTCTCTCTAGTCAATTAGTTACCTCTGTAGTCACCGAGAATTTTATTATCACCAGGAACCGATGAACTTACACGGATTCTAAGTTCCCTCCTAAATTAAACCAGATATGTAAATTATGTCTTGTTACCCGTCTTTTTTCGTTACCGACCTTCTTCCTTTTTCTTCTCTCGTATTATGAGTAATCAACTTGTAAGTACAATTCTTTTTTTCGAAGAAAAAACCAGACTCCCTTTCCTCATCCTCACCACGATCTCTCAGTCCCTTTCAAAGAAATAAGATTTACAGAAATAAGATTTTAGGAGAGTAGATATTTATAAGTTCTTTTTGTAATGTCACTATAACTTGAGTAAATTGAAACAAAAGGATCTGAAATCTGAAATATCTAAAAATATATATATATATATATATATATATATATATATATA
>SJYO01020080.1:40696236-40783562 GCA_006410555.1 Capra ibex
ATATATATATATATATATATATATATATATATATATATATATAGAAATATAAATATCTAAGGGTCTAGTGACAACCCCTCCCCACAGAGTTACTTCTTGTTCTTTTGATGAATCCATTGAAAACCCAACGACAAAACATCATAACTAAATTCTCAATAAAAATCATGAAAAATACCTGTTCTTTCAGACCGTACGACGTACGAGTGTTTCTCAACCTGTGCTGACTCACTGACTTGATTTGACTTTCTCGATCACCTTTCCTAAAGTTTTAACTGTTTTATAATCGATAAAAGATCGAAAGTGGATTCCGACTATATAGGGAATACAAATATGGATATCTCAATTACTTTATGTATAAACATTTTGTAGGGTAATTATTTTTTCCACTAACCTTTTTCATAGTGGACATAAAACAATTAAAAGACGTCCGAGTGAGAGGGACGTGGACCGTGTATAAAAATTATAAAATAAACCGTCCCCTTTTGACAGACACCACCCCTTTGGTCGTCATCAAAGAAAAGTATTTCCTTCCCTACGACTTTTAGAATCATTAATGTTGGGGTAAAGTTAAAATGAGTGTCGTCAATTTAATAAATTTACAGAGAAGACGACAGTTTTACTTATAAAAAATCAAATGTTTATAAAATAATGGTAATCCCGTTAAAACAAAGGTAATAGAATCGAACGGTTAATACACATAATTTTTACTCTTGGGAGTGTTTCACTATAGTTTAATCTCAAGATCCCAGTCTTTAATAAATAACTAAACGAAATCAAGAAACTGATCCCTCTGATACATATAAAATTATCAATTCTACGTAAGACGACGACGACGACGACGAATTAGAGAAGTCAGTACAGACTGAGACACACTGGGGTGACTACCGTCGGGTGTTCCGAGGAGACAGGGACCCTAAGAGGTCCGTTCTTGTGACCTCACCCAACGGTAAAGGACGAGGTTACGTACTTTCACTTTCCACTTTCACTTCAGAGAGTCAGTACGCACTGTGAACCACTGGGGTACATGACGTCGGATGGTCCGAGAAGTCAGGTACCCTAAAAGGTCCGTTCTCATGACCTCACCCCACGGTAACGGAAGAGGTCTTTACATGTCCCTTTCCTTAATTTATCTCTAACTCAGGTCGATGGATTATAAATGTAGGATAAAGGGGTATAGACTCGACTTTTAATTTTTTTCGTTTTACCGACAGACCCGTCCGGAATGTTTGTCGACCCTTTTCTTCTCTTCACTTTTCGTTTCCTTTTTTCCTTTCTATATTTGTAGACTTACGTCTAAAGGTTTCTTGTCGTTCTTCTCTTCTTTCTGAAGAAGTCTGTAGTTACGTTTCTTTATCTCCTTTTGTTGTCTTACCCTTTCTGATCTCTAGAGAATTTCTTTTAATCTCTATGGTTCCCTTGTAAAGTACGTTTCTACCCGAGTTATTTCCTGTCTTTACCATACCTGGATTGTCTTCGTCTTCTATAATTCTCTACCGTTCTTATGTGTCTTCTAGAAGTGTTGGGTCTATTAGTGCTACCACACTAGTGAGTAGATCTCGGTCTGTAGGACCTTACACTTCAGTTCACCCGGAATCTTTCGTTGTGATGCTTGTTTCGATCACCTCCACTACCTTAAGGTCACTTCGATAAAGTTTAGGACTTTCTACTACGACAGTTTCACGACGTGAGTTATACGGTCGTTTAAACCTTTTGAGTCGTCACCGGTGTCCTGACCTTTTCCAGTCAAAAGTAAGGTTAGGGTTTCTTTCCGTTACGGTTTCTTACGAGTTTGATGGTGTGTTAACATGAGTAGAGTGTACGATCATTTCATTACGAGTTTTAAGAGGTTCGGTCCGAAGTCGTTATGCACTTGGCACTTGAAGGACTACAAGTTCGACCAAAATCTTTTCCGTCTCCTTGGTCTCTAGTTTAACGGTTGTAGGTGACCTAGTACTTTTTTCGTTCTTCAAGGTCTTTTTGTAGATAAAGACGAAATAACTGATACTGTTTCGGAAACTGACACCTAGTGTTGTTTGACACCTTTTAAGACTCTCTCTACCCTTATGATCTGGTGGATTGGACGGAGAACTCTTTAGACATACGTCCAGTCCTTCGTTGTCACTCTTGACCTGTACCTTGTTGTCTGACCAAGGTTTGTCCTTTTCCTCATGCAGTTCCGACATATAACAGTGGGACGAATAACTTGAAGATACGTCTCATGTAGTACTCTTTGCGACCTGACCTTCTTTGTGTTCGACCTTAGTTCTAACGACCCTCTTTATAGTTATTGGAGTCTATACGTCTACTGTGGTGGCAATACCGTCTTTCACTTCTCCTTGATTTTTCTCATAACTACTTTCACTTTCTCTTCTCACTTTTTCAACCGAATTTCGAGTTGTAAGTCTTTTGTTTCTAGTACTGTAGGTCAGGGTAGTGAAGTACCCTTTATCTACCCCTTTGTCACCTTCGTCACAGTCTGAAATAAAAAACCCCGAGGTTTTAGTGACGTCTACCACTTACGTAGGTACTTTAATTTTCTACGAATGAAGAACCTTCTTTTCAATACTGGTTGGATCTATCGTATAAGTTTTCGTCTCTGGAATGAAACGGTTGTTTACAGGCAGATCAGTTCCGATACCAAAAAGGTCACCAGTACATACTTACACTCTCAACCTGACACTTCTTCCGACTCGTGGTTTCTTAACTACGAAAACTTGACACCACAACCTCTTCTGAGAACTCTCAAGGAACCTGACGTTCCTCTAGGTTGGTCAGGTAAGACTTCCTCTAGTCGGGACCCTAAGGAAACCTTCCTTACTACGATTTCGACTTTGAGGCCATGAAACCGGTGGAGTACGTTTCTCAACTGAGTAACCTTTTCTGAGACTACGACCCTCCCTAACCCCCGTCCTCCTCTTGCCCTACTGACTCCTACTCTACCGACCTACCGTAGTGACTGAGCTACCTGCACTCAGACTCACTTGAGGTCCACAACCACTACCTATCCCTCCAGACTGCACGACTCTAAGTACCCCAGCGTTTCTCAGCCTGTGCTGACTCGCTGACTTGACTTGACTTCGACTTTTAATTGTGACGTGAGTCGGTGAAAGAGTAAGAATAAGATGACTCAACGTGATACTCTCAGTTTAAATAGTCTCACTTAAAGTTTTAAATGTGGATCTACATACTCTTTATATTGGAATAAACCAAATTAAACTGAACTACGACCTAGATATAAGTTGGAGTTAATAATTAATCCAGGGGAAAGAAAAACTTAAAACGTTTACTAGAATATCGGACATATTAAATGAAATACGTAATACGTTGGTAAACGTCGAGTAAGAGTCCAGCATCCCAGGGAATGTCAGGTCTCCGAAAGATGAAGAGACGGTAAATATTTGGGTCTCGTACATTTAACCCGAAAATCCGAGGTTTGAGGGAACCGTGTAACACATAGAACAGGAAAGACGTTAAGTGGGTGAAAAAATACCTCGATGAGGTATCTCAAAAGGTGATACGACCCTAAAGAGAGAAGACAGAGGTAAGATCCATCGAAACATCTGTAAAGGTGTGAATTTCCGTCAAAGGTAAACGAAAGGTGGAGAGGAGTTTTGAGTCGTAGGAAAGACATTACTCATCTGAAATTGGTTTTTACCTGACTGGGACTTAATCTTAAAAGGTTGAAATGTCACAATCACTTCACTATGTGTAAGTCTTATTTGACAAGAAACTTCAAACTTAAGACTAGAGAGTCCGATGACTATACGTTATGTCACGAGACCTCACAACCCGTCACCGTCACTCGGTGTCGAGAGTCAGTTGACGTGTTGGTACTCCCATCTGTTATGTGATTTGGTAAGACATGGATATGCCGGAAAGACAAAGAGTGAAAATTGTCATAACTTATTTAATGTATTCGGTAAGTTGGGAAATAATATTTTATCCATACACGATCTACCAAAACGGGTTGACATCCAACTACAACACAAGACTGTCTCGGATAAATTCCATCCGATCTGAATTGACACTACAAGATATCCTCACCTCATGAATTACTTTAAAATTGAATCCTCTGAAAATGGAATCCTACCCAAATAACCTTGTATTGGGGGACTATTTAGCTCCCTATGGACTTATACTTCGTCAAGATATTAATTTGTTGAAGACGAAAGTCGGGAAACTTTGAAGGAATTCGTTCCTTTATGTCATAGACTGGTGTACGACCTTAAACTCCCATGTACTTTCCTTTTACCTCAGGTATACATGCGTATGTGTACGTGTGTGTGTTTGATAAAATAGTTATTTAACGGAAAACAATAAACCCTTCTTTATACTATGACATTCAGCCTGTACTGAATCACTGATTTGGTGACACTATGTCATTTTATTTGAGAAGACTGTCGTAAAGTCACTTTTAAGATCGTGTTATGATGCTTTTTCGACCAGTACTGTCTGACTAAAAGATCGTCATTAATTAATGGAGATATAAGGATTAAGAGAAGAAAAGAGTCGATAAACATTCCGGAGGAGTCTGTTGGTAAACGGAAAAACGTAAAGAAAAAGAACCTTTCCAAAACTAGTGGTGGAGAAACATTTCATAATACTTGGAGACAAGTATCAAGAAGTCCGTAAGACGGATAGTCTAGATTAAGAAACTTAGATAGACAGTGAACATTAACATTCCCTAAACTAAATCCAGTATGGACTTAGCAGATCACCGAAAGGGATGAAAGCAGTTAAATTCAGACTTAAACCGTTATTCCTCTAGTACTAGATTCGGTATCAGTGGAGGGTTAGAACAAAAACTACTGACATATCTCGAAGAAGTAGAAACCGACGTTTCTTATATTAGTTAGACTAAAACTATAACTACACTACAGGTACACATCTCAGAAGAGAATACAACAAACTTCTCCCACAAACGATACTGGTCACGTAAAAGAACTTGTTTTAAGATAATGGGAAAAAGGGGGAAGTAAAACATGAGGTTCCAGTTTGAACGGACATTGAGGTCCATAAAGAACTGAAGGATGTAAACCTAAGGTCAAGGAATATTACTTTTCCTGTAGTAAAAACCACAATCAAGATTTTCCAAAACATCCAGTAGTATCTTGGGAAATTGAAGTCGAAGCAACCTCCATCACCAACCCGTATCTGAACCTATTGACACTATAACTTACCAAAGGGAACCTTTGCTTGTCTCTAGTAAGACAGTAAAAACTCTGACGTAAGTACATGACGTAAAGTCTGTGAAAACAACTGAATACTCCCGATGAGGTAAAGAAGATTCCCTAAGAACAGGTGTCATCATCTATATTACCAGTAGACTTAATTTAAGTGGGTAAGGTCAGGTAAAATCAAGTGACTAAGGATTTTACGACTACAAGTGATGGCGGTAGAGGACAAACTGATGAAGGTTAAATGGAACTAAGTACCTGGTAAGGTCTAAGGATAGGTTATAACAAGAAACATCGTAACCTAAAATGAAGGTAGTGGTCAGTGCAGATGTTGACCCACAACAAAAGGGAAACCAAGTCGGAAAAGTAAGAAAGACCTTGATAAAGAGGTGAGAGAGGTCATCGTATGACCCGGTGATGTGTGGACTCCTCAAGTAGAAAGCCACAGTATAGAAAAATGAAATACCGTGGTGATAATATCGTCTTTCATTTTTCCTTAATTTCCCGGAGAACTACTTTCACTTTCTCCTGTTCTACCGAATTTTGAGTTGTAATTTTTGATTCTAATACCGTAGACCATGGTAGTGAAATACCCCCTTGTCCCTTTGTTACTTTCTGAAATAAAAGAATCCGAGGTTTTAGTCACGTCTACCACTGATGTCGGTACTAATTTTCTAAGAATGAGGAACCTTCTTTTCGATACTGTTTGGATCCGTCGTATAAGTTTTCGTCTCTGTAACGAAACGGTTGTTTCCAGGTATATCAGTTTCGACACCAAAAATGCCATCAGTACATACCTATACTCTCAACCTGGTATTTCTTCCGACTCACGGTTTCTTAACTACGAAAACTTGACACCACAACCTCTTCTGAGAACTTTCAGGGAACCTGACGTTCCTCTAGTTTAACCAGTTAGGTTTTCCTTTAGTTGGTACTTATAAGTAACCTTTCTGACTCCACTTTGAGGTTATAAAACCGCAACTGAGTAATCTTTTCTGGGACTACGACCTTTTCTGACTTCCGTCCTTCTTTTCCCCTTTTGTCTCCTACTCTACTAACCTACCGTAGTGACCGAACTACCTGTACTCAAACTCGTCCGAGGCCCTCAACCACTAACTGTCCCTTCGGACCGTACGACGTCAGGTACCCCAGTGTTTTTCAGTCTGTCCTGACTCACTTACTTGACTATAAAGATTAAGTCAAAGGGTAAATAAATGTCTTAGTACACTAACCTTAAAGTACCCTTTGAATTCTGGAAAACCCCACCGGTAAATTATTAATTACATTGGGTTACGAAACATACACCACTTTCACTTTCAGTGCAGGTTGAGGAAGGTTGGGGTACCATATATGTAAGGTACCTTAAAAGGTCCGGTCTTATGACCTCACCCATCGACAAGGGAAGAGGTCCCATAGAAGGGTTAGTTCCCCAACTTGGGTCCAGAGGGTGTAACGTCATCCTAAGAAATGGTCGACTCGATGGTCCCTTCAGGTTCTTATGACCTCACCCATCGGATTACGATTACTCTAGTAATTGTAGACTATAAATATAAATATTGACGTATACACTACCAATCAAAATACACAGTCCAACTTCCCACAAAGACTTCGTCTATTCGTAAATTCAACTATTTGAAACTTATTCGTCTGACGGGAGATATTTATCCATCTGGAGTAGGTTAGTAAACTGTCGTCCTTATCTTGTACTTCTGGAAAGAGGGTTTAGTTCTCCCCTAAGAGGTCTTCTGATGTGAGTCTGAAGTAAACGTGGATCTAAATAGAGGATCTAGAGATCAAACGGTCTGATATGACGTCTAAAATCTAAGTGGTCATAGACACTGTGGACCTAGTGACAGATTATTATTTAGAGGAAAATATATAAATGTGATTAAGACAAAGACACCTCTTGGGACTGGTTATTTATCTCGTACATAGTTGAAACTCTATACCTCACTTCTTTCTATAATACAAAAAGTTACTATACTCTTCTTTATGAGACGAAATGAGTAAAAATTACAACTACGAAGAACTCGTCTTCCTGGAAGTCAAGTCAGTGAGTCAACACAGGCTGAGAAACACTGGGGTGCCGGACGTCGTACTCTCCGAAGGGATAGGTAGTGGTTGAGGGTCTCGAACGAGTTTGAGTACAGGCAACTTAACCACTACGGTAGGTTGGTAGAGTAGGAGACAGCAGGGGAAGAGGAGGACTGAAGTTGGAAAGAGTCGTAGTCCCATAAAAGGTTACTCAGTCAACAAGCGTAGTCCACCGGTTTCATAATCTCGAAGTCGAAATCGTAGTCAGGAAGGTTCCTTATAAGTCCCAACTATAGGAAATCCTAACTAACCAAACTAGAGGAACGTCAGGTTCTCTGAGAGTTCTCAGAAGAGGTTGTGGTGTCAAGTTTTCGTAGTCAAGAAGTCACGAATCGAAAGAAATATCAGATTGATAGTGTAGGTATGTACTGATAACCTTCTTTTCTTCCTGAAACCCTATGTGGCTTAACTTTATTCTTTTTGTAATAGTAATAAATTATACGTATGTTTACATGTTCACTATACCTATCTTAGTTGTGTTCGTTTTGGTTCACTTACATTTACTTTTTCACGTACTGAATTATAGTCAAAAGAAAAGTCTTACAGTTATGGTTATATTACCTGATGGGAGACTTAATTGAACTATAAAATTACACTTTTTAAAAGTCTTTAGTACACAGTTTGAGATTTCTTTAGTTATTTGTTATGTCTCTAAAATCCGGTGGATCAATATTAAACTTACAGGAAGTCTTTCAACCTCTCTATTTCATCGAAATACGAAATGTTGGAGTAATATAAGAATGGTTTTGTTCTTTGTCCGTGTGTACTGGAGTTTTCGAAGAGGGTAGTCCTATAAAAATAATGTTAGTCCTTTTGAAACGTGGATCACGGATGTTCTATAATTTTAAATCTTATAATTTATTATTCTAGTATATGTTGTCACCATGTGATGGTAATTGAAGGTTATTTAATTTAAACGTCCTTAATTTCATAGATCAACGATACAAAGTAACTTTCCTTTATAATTTTAAGTACTCATATGATTTCCGGTGGGATTGATTTAGTCTCATCTAATGACAAGACGGTTATTTCTTGACCTTTAAAGATTATCCAGAAATGGTACTTTAATAGTCTTTAGTTATTCTTTTATCTATAGAAGTAACTTTTTTATACATCTTAGTCGAACTTACTACCAATATCTTCTACTTTTTCAATCTACCCATAAAATTTTTATCGACTATAGGAAATATCGACGATCCTTTATGGTCGTTTCTCCAATTTCTCTTGTACTTCCCGTAAAAATTTATCAAGTTCCTCTTGTTCTATATTTTTTATAACTTTTATCCGGAGAAATTTTTTTACTAATATCCTCGGTATGTTTAACGATTATTATTAATCTAAATCTTTATAGTATTAAGTATTATCTTTATTATAACTTTAAAATATTTGACGACAGTTTTATATATAATATTTTAACTCTTCATTATGCTTAAGTCTTTTTCGTTTAGATTTTTGCTTTTGAAATTTTTCAATATATCTTATAACAAATTTACGAGAGGCAGTCATTTCCATAGAGTAACGATTATTAAAGAAAAAAAATTATGACTGTTTTATAAAGTCGTAAATTTATCCTTATAAGTACTATAAGTCCCTGTAATATTTAGAAAAATAGTGTTCCAAAAAAGTGACAATGATAGTATTTTCGTACTATTTGATAACACGGGCTCAACGCAGTCAGTTAACTTGACTGTTTAACTAAATGGAAATTGAATTCGAAAGAAAGAGTATGTGGAATGGATCCTTCGTACCGACCACGTACCTAAGTACCACCCTCTACAAGTATTTCATTAGTAAACCCCTACGAAATTCAATAATCTATAAACGAAACCTTCTATCCTTGACATTATTAATTGTTTATCCAAATTCGGAAAAGAGAGTACGATATTAAGGGAAATTCATCAAGTCATGAAGTAATTTTCTAACTTAGAGAAATATCAGAACACCCCGAACGTAAAATAAATGTGTAACTCTCTTTCCTGAGACATAACTCTTTAAATCCTACCACTAATTAGTCGTGTCTCGTTCGTCAGTGTCAAGACCCTAGTAGGTACTCCTGTGTGTATCAAATTCTTGGAAAGATTCATTTTGGAAAGGTTCAACCCTACCTACATTTGGTTACAAAAGGAAACATTACCTAGAATCTCTTTCTATTCGGGACTTTTCCCCTTATACAACTATACAGATAATGTATACAAATTATGAACAAAATTTGAAAGAGAGTAAAAATCAGTACATCCAGTGAAATTAAACAACCATTATTTTTACGTTTTTGTACTAAAACCAGTAATCTAAAATCAAGTAAATATTAGAGACAGTGAATTAGAGGAACTCAAAAGAATATAGGTTCTATCTTTACGTTATGTATACAGTAACCGATTCATAATGTAAGGTACACAGTCGAACATCTTTACAGATAAGGTCACGACAGTGTATCAACTATTATTTTACATTAATAAAGGGATGGGTTGGAATCGGTAAGTTTTACTGAATCCTTGAACCTTGACTTGAATGTCATACATCTCAGATTAGTAATGTCTGACAATTACCGACAACAGAAAGACAGGTATTGTGACAGGAATCTATTCATATTGGATTCCTACTCAATCTAAAAAGAGAAAGTATAATAAAGGAACATGACAAGTGAATATACTTTGAACATACAGAGATTTTGTGGGCTGTAAATTAAGAAGACTTACTAAGTTCGGTTCGGAACAGTTATTTAACAAGTTATTTAAGAAAAATTGTCTTATAGAAGGTAAAGGGAGGTTATTAAGGAAAAATATTAGGAGACCGAAAGACGAGGAAGATCTTCAGACACATGATACACTTCGAGAGAATCCTAGGATAAATCGGACGTCTCTTCTCTTTTAGAGACTAATAGACTACGACAACTCTTCAGTTAGTTATTCGTTGTACCTAAATCATTATTGTTTATTTCGGTTCGTGATTCCGAAACAACAAACAACGATTTGATCACCATAGGACGTTCTTTTCATAAAGAAAATATGATCGACAGTCCATCTAAGAATTTTTTTATTTCTGGTTCTGGTTTAACGTAAACTACCACCAATTCAGTAATCTGAATTGTTTATTTATTAACTCCGTTCCTAATAAATAGTGACTAAACATATTTTTATATTATACGAATTAATACTCATTGTCATAACTCCTTCACTGAACTACAGGAACTCGTCTCGTTTTTTTTCTATCTTACTAATAACATCCACTTGTTTTACATCGATATCTCTCTTTTACTCGATTTTTGTAGGTCTGATGTCTTTTCTGGTTTTTGTTTAGTCGATATTTTCTATAACTTCCCCTTTGTAGTGTATGACAAAATATTAAGATTTTACTTTACGTTTGTCTATTTCATATTTTAAACAACATCTTTTTAAAACTTTAATTCGTGGTCCTAAGTAGAGTCGTAAGTTAGTTCTTACACGGACACAGGATTTTACGAAGTCAGCACAGACTGAGACACACTGGGGTACCTGACATCTGGTGGTCCTTGGTGATAGGTATCCTAAGACGTCCGTTCTTATGACCTCACCCAACGGTACGGAAGACGGTCCCCTAGAAGGGTTGGGTCCTTAACTTGATGAGTGTAAAGAATGTAGAGTATACAACCGTCCGTCCAAGAAATGGTGATCACGGTGGACCCTTCGACAGTTCTTATATTCCTCTAAAGACAGCTCATATCTTTACGGGGGAGAAACACTCACTTTAGTAGTATTTCTCTAATCAAATAACTATAATCACACGACCATCCGAGGGACGGGGACGTCAACGAGACGAATTAAGAGAAGTAGAGGGGAAGGATTGCTAAGTCAGTAACCTTGACTAAAGATACTTTTTTTTACAAACTAAAGATTTTACAATATTAAGGTTTAATATTGTCATGTAAATTATTCTTCAAATATAAACGAATGACTTAATAAATTTAAAAACAAGACCTTTTGTTACTGTAAACAGATAATATCAAATCCAACCAAAGGAGTAAGATCAGACCTAGGAATAGACATCCCTACAATAACAACAAGTCCACGATTCAGGAAAGACTGACAAACGTTGGGATACCTGACATCGTACGGTCCGAGGAGACAGGAGATGTCAGAGGGCCTCAAACGAGTTTAAGTACAGTTAACTCAGTCACTACGATAGATTGGTAACGTAGGAGACGAAGGAGTAAGAGAACGGAAGTTAGAAAGGATCTTAGTCCCAGGAAAGGTCACTCAGTGGAGAAGCGTGACCCACCGGTTTCATAACCTCGTAGTCGAAGTCATGGTTAGGAAGGTTACTTATAAGTCCCAACTAAAGAAAATCCTGACTGAATACTAGAGGAACATCAGGTTCTCTGAGAGTTCAGAAGGGGTCGTGTAGTCAAGGTTTCGTAGTTAAGAAGTCACGAATCGGAAGAAATACCAGGTTGAGAGTGTAGACATGTCAATGACCTTTTTGGTATCGAAACTGAAATGGTAGGTTTATAGGGATCTTTCAACCTCATTTCCCTTCGGTAAGGATATCGTAAGACACCTTCGTATAGATTCTTCCCTATCGTCTAATCCTTTTTTTTTAGTAATTTCCATTTAAGTACGGAACTCGTACTTCTCGACTCCTATCTACGGTCTTTCTTATCGTCTTGGTCCTTCACTCACCGTCCGTCTTAATTTTAAACCGAACGAGTTTTTCTCCTGTATCCACTCTACACGTAAACAATAGGTTCTCATTTAGCACTGCTAACGAGAATCCTCGAGGACAACAACACAAGCACAGTCGAATTTCGTTAACATACATGTAGAAACCTCTCGTAGAAATTAACAAATTCGTGTAAGAAGATAGAGTGATCAGACCATGATACTTTCACTTTTGTCACTTTCAGTTTCAGCGAGTCGGTACAGAAACGTTAGGTCCGGTCTTATGACCCCACCCATCGGAAAGGGAAGAGGTTTCCTAGAAGGGTTGGGTCCCTAGTTTGGGTCCAGAGGGCATGATGTCCGTCTAAGAGATGGTTGACTCAGTGTTCCCTTTGAGTACTTATGACCTTACCCATCGGATAGGGAAGAGATCCCCTAGAAGGACTAGATCCTTAGCTTGACTTCAGACGACGTAATGTCCATCTAAGAAATGGTTGACTCGATAGTCCCTTCGGGGTCGGACCATGATATTTTACTCTAATATGAGGTAACAATGATCTGTACAAATCTCCCACCTAAGTGGGGACTATAGGAAGACCCTTTAATCGTACAGAAATTTCCTCTTCTGAGGATTAAAACGAGAACTTCAAAGAATCTCGTCTTTGGGATGACACGAGACCATTCAAAGGAAGTAAAGGAGACTAGACACAAAAACCAGACCAAACCTCGACACGGTTCGGGTACGGGTAAGGAAATGTACATAAAAAGACAATGTCCTTCACTTTCATTCCAGTCCTGACAAGTTTCCATAATTATACGTACGTACAAGAAGGAATCTTTCTATGTGTATAAGATTCATGTTTACTGAATGTTTTAAGTCTGAACACTCTCCTTTTCATTTAGCTACTCATTTATGTTCTAAAAGGTTAAGAGATACCCATGAAGAGACGATTCCTTTTGACAATTTCAATTATCTGGTTTCTCGTTTAGGGAGACAGAGAGTTTAAAAGGACTTCTTGTTATTCTCTCCAGACAAGGAATGTATACATATTTAACTTCTCAAGTTAATTAGGTGGGTTTGTCTAGTTTCTTACAGAAGGGATTTTTGTTTACGAAAAAGATAGGACCCTATATTTCACTCTAAACACTGAGAGTTTTACCGTCAGAAGGTTGGAGTTTTAACTTTTACTGTAAGAAATAGTATACGTAGTAACATTCCTATAACTTCTTGATTCGTGACTCTTAACTATTCGGACTCAGACTGACAAAGTATTCACCTTTACAACTGAACTATCCTAGGAGGAAACTCAAATCAAAAGAAGGACTTACACTTCTAACAAATCGATTAGACAATTAAATACCAGGACTACACCCTGTGTCAAAGTCACTATCTGAATTAATGAAATCTTTTACATCTCGAGGATTTATAAACACTATAAAAGAATAACCCCGTACCTTACTCAATATATCTTTTTAGAAATTAAAAAGGAGGTCTTCATCGATACGATATTTGTAAATATAGATACCGAGATAGATATAGATACGACATATGTAAATTTTCTGTTCAATAACAAATAAAAATATCAATGTAAAAACCTGAGGAAATCCTGATGAAAACCTTCATCTATCTAAAAGAACCATGACTCATGTTAATATTGTAGTAATCTTCAATAATCTTCAATAAGACAGGAAAGTCTACGTACACTTGAACTAAATGTAGGAGAGAAAATACGGGTTATTTTTTCAAGTGACGAAAGAGGTTGTGAAGACACTTAAAGGTCCTCACACATAAAAGTCAGTGAAGATTAAAATTAAAGACTAAATGAGACTTACATTAGATCGAAAAACAATAAGAGGATCGACGAAAAAAAGTACTAGATAAGTTTGTTCCTTGTAAAAGGTACATAAATCCAAGAGAGTACATGGTGACTGTCTCTCGTAAACATCTATATCGTCTAATATGACTTTTAAATCTCAATAGTCCCACACTCTCCCCGGTATCATCATGATATGTCATCAAGTACATTTTTCATCTTCTACAGGACAAGAAACTTCAAGAAACGAATGATCGGGTGGAAAACGTAGTTGTCGGTTTTTAAACATTGACCGTTGTAAAAAGATACCCAAGGTGACCCCATTTACCTAAAAGTACATGTTTCATAAAAGACTTTATTTTATCTCTTTTATTAATTCAGTCAGTTGAAAAATATGTCATGTCAATTAGATAATTTTAAAATTAAGGATAAATAATTTGAAAAATATATCTAAAATTTCCATATAAGGTAAATGTAAATAACTTTTAATAACTGATATAAGAACCACAACATGTTATGTAGTAACATCGGACAGAATGTAGACTATCAAACGTAGAGAGTAAAGGGGTCGGGATATAACGTAGAGGGGGTGTTGACCATCACGATCAAACAAGAGGTATAACCACTCAGGAAAAGAAAGAACAATATAAGTGATCAAAAAACATAAACCTCTAGGGTGTATATTCATTATAGTGTATATAAAAATAGAGAGACCGAATAAATCGTATTACGGGAGACTCAGATAGGTGTATACGATTTACGATTTTAGAACAAGAAAAAATACCAGCTCATCATAAGGTAACACACACATATATATGTGTAATATTTATAACGACGATACTTGTAACCCCAGGTACATAGAAAAACTTAGTCATAAAAACTGTAAAAATTATATATAGGTCTTCACATTAACGACCTAGACCGTCGGATGAGGTCATAAGAACGGACCCTGCAGGGTACCTGTCTCCTCGAACCGTCCGACGTCAGGTACCATAAGGTTTTCTTAATCTGTACTGAATCGTGGATTTGTTGTCATCATTAATATAAAACTTTTTGGAGGTATGACAAAAGATGTCCTCCATGTGGTCAAATGTAAGGGTGGTTGTCACAGGTTTCGAAGGGAAAGGAGGTGTAGGAGTAGTTGTATATAATAAACATATGTAAAACTACTATCGGTAAGACTGCCTACAGTTCATTATAGAGAGACGTCAAAAATAAACGTAAAGAAACTATTAGTCACTATAACTCGTAGAAAAGTATAGGGACAACCGGTAGAAATCAGATAAACCTTTATACAGATAAGTCAAAAAGACGGGTAAAAAGTTTACCCAACAAAGAAACTAGAATTACACATATTCAAAAAATATATACAACTTATAATTAATTAATTATTATTAATTATAGTAAACGTTTACAAAATAGAGTAAGTCATTCAACAGAAGGGGAAAATAACTACCAAAGGAAACACACTTATTTGAGAATTCAAATTAATCCGAGGTATACACATAAAAACAAAAATAAAGGAAATAGAATACTTTATCTAAATTTTTTATACGACGTCAAATACCGTTTCTCACAGGATGGATACAAAAGAGACCCTCAAAATATAGACCAGAATGTAAATTCAGAAATTAGGTAAAATCAAATAAAAAATGTTCCACAATCTCTTACAAGATTAACGTAAGAAAATGTACATAGACAGGTCAAAAGGGTCGTTGTGAATAAGTTCACTGATAGAAAAGAGATAAAATACAAAAATGGGGGAAAGAAATCCAATTAACAGATACCCTCACACCCAAATATAAACCCGAGACATAGGACAAGGTAACTAAACACAGTCAAAAACACGGTCATGGTCCATCGAGTCAACCATTTCTTAGAAGGACGTCACGTCCTGTGGACCCAAGATAGAGATCCAACCTTTCTAGGGGACCTCTTCCTTTACCGTTGGGTGAGGTCATGAGTACGGACCTCCCCGGACCACCCGACGTCAGGTACCCCAACGTGTTTCAGTCCGTGTTGACTCGTTGATTGTGGTACGTAAAACTATTGACGTCGAAACATCATATCAGATTTCTGTTTCGTACACTAAAAAGGTCAAGAAAAGAAGAAGGTATTCTAACAAAACTTATAAATTTCAGAACAACAAAGGTATGTTTAAACTTTTAAATAAACAAGATAAAGACACGTTTTACGGTAACAATAAAACTATCCCTAATGTGACTTAAATATCTAACGAAACCCGTCATACCAATAAAATTGTTACGGAGAAGTATACCAGTGGAGATGAAAGTAGGAAATAAATTTAGAGATGAACCGTATGAGAGGTTAAAAGTAACATAGAATACTTTTCGTCGAATATCTCGAAATGTAGAGGTCGATTTTAGGATGTCAAAGGGTTTTCGTTATACAAGACGATCTATATTCTGGTATATTGGACCTCTCTTTAACGGGAAAGGAATCCCCGTTTAAACGAGGAACTTACTCACTTAATGGGACAATATAAAGGGAGACATGAATAAGGTCACCGTAGAAGTAAACGGAAGGGTAGGAGGTCGTCAGAAAGGTTCACGAAGAGAAACGTAAACGAAAAGAACAAGGATCAAGATAATCCGAGGACAAAAGACATCTTGTCTTATAAACATAAGTCCTTGAAGGAGTGAGATGGTGTCAGACACATAAATAACGAACTCCCCTAAAAGTCCCGATCTCGAACGACCATTTCTACTAAGACCTGTGAAGAAAGGTCTACCAGGACGAGTATACTACGGTACACATGTACAATAAAGTATACATTCCGACCGGAATCTCTAGGTTTGGAAACACTCTTATTTGAGATGTCTTACATGATATGAATTTTGGATATAAGTTGTACTTCTTACATAATCTTACACGAAAATAATGAGACAAAAGAGTTTCGATTCGTAAATCCTATATTAGGACAAAGAAGTCATTCGGACTATCGGTAACGTAAAAGAATTATAAGTGTTGTTTAACGTATTTACTATCTTAAAATAGAGTAGACTTTATAGGACAATTCAAATGACAATATAAATTTATATTTTATGGGTAGAACAACAACAAATTTCGTATACGTTTATAAACTCACTCCTCTAAATAAATAAATAAAATTTCAGGACTACACTTAGGTAAGTTGGTATGAAAGAACGAGGTTCGAGATCGGATGTGTGTTAAAAAGTGACTTCATAATAAACTTGACTCCTGTAAGCGTTACTAGACCTTGTATAAAAGAGGTTATGAACTAAAATTGGAGAGATATGTAGAAATGGTAGTAAGGACTACCAAGTCTACCATTTCTCAGATGGACGTTACTTCCTCTGGGTCCTAACTAGGGACCCAACCCTTCTATGGGACCTCATCCTATACCGATTGGTGAGGTCATAACAACGGACCTCTTAAAGTATCTATCTCCTCGGACCGTCCGACGTCAGGTACCCTAGTGTCTCAATCTGTGCTGACTCACTGATTGTACGTACGTATGTAGAAGTCAAGTCAAGTCAGGTCAGGTCAGTGAGTCACACGGGCTGAGAAATACTGGGGTACTTAACGTCGTGCGGTCCGGAGGGACAGGTAGTGGTTGAGTGTCTCAAGTGAGTTTGAGTACAGGTAGGTCAACCACTACGGTAGGTCGGTAGAGTAGGAGACAGCAGGGGAAGAGGAGGACGGGGGTTAGGGAAGATCGTAGTCCCAGAAAAGGTACTCAGTTGAGAACCGTACTCCACCTGTTTCATAACCTCAAAGTCGAAATCGTAGTAACGGAGGTTTCTTGTGGGTCCTGACTAGAGGAAATCTTACCTGACCAACCTAGAGGAACGTCAGGTTCCCTGAGAGTTCTCAGAAGAGGTTGTGGTGTCAAGTTTTCGTAGTTAAGAAGCCACGAGTCGAAAGAAGTGTCAGGTTGAGAGTGTAGGTATGTACTGGTGACCTTTTTGGTATCGGAACTGGTCTACCTGGAAACAACCGTTTCATTACAGAGACGAAAAACTTATACGGTAGATCCAACCAGTATTGAAAGGAAGGTTCCCCATTCGTAGAAAATTAAAGTAACGACGTTAGTGGTAGACGTCACTAAACCGTCGGGGTTTTTTATTTCAGACTGTGACAAAGGTGACAAAGGGGTAGATAAAGGGTACTTCACTACCCTGGTTTACGGTATTAGAAGTAAAAGACTTACAACTCGAAATTCGGTTGAAAAAGTCAGAGGAGAAAGTGAAAGTAGTTCTCCGAAAAATCAAGGAGAAGTGAAAGACGGAATTCCCACCACAGTAGACGTATAGACTCCAATAACTATAAAGAGGGCCGTAGAACTAAGGTGGAACACGAAGAAGGTCGGGTCACAAAGAGTACTACATGAGACGTATATTCAGTTTATTCGTCCCACTGTTATATGTCGGAACTACGTGAGGAAAAGGATAAACCTTGGTCAGACAACAAGGTACAGGTCAAGACTGACAACGAAGGACTGGACGTATATCCAAAGAGTTCTCCGTCCAATCCACCAGACCATAGGGGTAGAGAAAGTCTTAAAAGGTGTCGAATAACACTAGGTGTGTCAGTTTCCGAAACCGTATCAGTTATTTCGTATGTAGAACCTTAAGAGATTTTTACACGATACCGTACAAACTCATAGTGACTTGTCTGTTCTCGATACGGATTGTTCTTGTTACGATCAGACTCACTTTTTATACAGTAAAAATAATTCTCGTAGAAAGTATACAAATTAATTCGAGGAATAAGACGGTTATGACGAGAGAGTCATTTCTTAAAGAGGTATACATTGTGTAATATATAACAATTTACCAAATTCGTTATTTTTTAATTACTTTTATTATTACTTATAGATGGTAGTGGATCGAAAAATAGTACATATGAAGGTAATAAAATTAATTTATAATGTATAAGTAAACTGAGTGTAACGAGTTAGTAAGGGAGACGGTAAAGGGAAAGAAAGAAAGGGTCTTCATTGACTATAGAAACAAATAGTTTTGTTACATATAAATATGTAAATTATGTAAACATATATCAGACTTAGTAAAAATGTAAAAATACAACAATTTTGTACATTTAGAAAAATGTCAATGAGTAATAATGTTACATTGTTAAAAAAGTGTAATACGAAAAATTCTAACAAAAAGGATAATTATAAACGACCATATTAAATAAGTAAAAAACGACATATTCCTAAAGTAACATACTTGTGTCGTCTTAAATAAAGGGAAACAGAATAAAAGGAATCAAAAAAGTGAAAAGATCGTCAAAGTGAAATTCTCGAGAAACTATGTTTTGGTACACTCGAAATTATTTAATAATTATAAAATTCGATGACTCTAAACTTTACCAAACAATGTGTCGTTATCACGATTAAAGTAGTCAATTTTTATTATCTCATAAAGAATAATTAGGGACTTCGTGACAGACAAAAAGTAACCTAGGTACAAACATTACAGAAACTGACACCAATAACTCCCAGACATAGAATCGAGTGGTGATTTTACACACAACAAACGCCCTACCCGGACCTGAGAACCGTCTACTTCGTCAATAAAATAAAGATTTTGTTCATTCACAATTTTATTTAAAACAATTCCAAAAAGAAAAGATGTTTTCGGATACGGATCGAAAGTAAATTTTGACCATATGGGTGTAAAAGACTCAAAAAGATCCGAGTCACGTCTGTTCGTTTTTGTCGGATAAAAACCAGGAAAGAAGTGGGGGAGGTCACGAAAGGTGACTATAAAAAGAGACAGCAGAGGTCGAATCAGGAGACCCCCGTATACTCGAAGGAGTCTTTACTACTCTTCAGATAAAATAACTACTATGGTGGTTGTAAAAAAAGGGAAAGTCGGACTCTGGTAGAAGACCTGGGAATTGGGACTTAATCGTGTCGTACGAGAAAATATAAATCCCAGTGAACCAAAAATTCTTTTCTTTAAATATATAAACAACACAAATGATAACACTGAACACTAAATAGTCAAGTCAACTCAAAGAGTCAGTACAGACTGTGAAACACTCGGGCACCTAACACTGTGGAGTCCGGAAGGACACGTAATGGTCGAAGACCTCGAACTTGTTTGAACACAGGTAGCTCGACCACTACGGTAGGTTGGTAGAGTAGGATACACTAGGGGAAGAGGAGCACGGAAGTTATAAAGGTTCGTCATCTCAGAAAAGGTTACTCTGTCAAGAAGCGTAACCCACCGGTTTCATAACCTCAAAGTCGAAGTCGCATTCAGGAAGGTCTCTTGTGGGTCCTAATTAGAGGAACTCCTAACTGACTAACCTAGGGAACGACAGGTTCCCTGAGTGTTCTCAGAAGAGGTTGTGGTGTCAAGTTTTCGTAGTTAAGAAGCCGTGAGTCGAAAGAAATATCAGGTTGAGAGTGTAGGTATGTACTGATAACCTTTTTGGTATCGAAACTGATCTACCTGGAAACAACTGTTTCATTACAAAGACGAAAACTTATACGACAGATCCAACCTGTATTGAAAGGAAGGTTCCTCGTTCGAAGAAAATTAAAGTACCGACGTCAGTGGTAGATGTCACTAAAACCTCGGGGGTTTTTATCAGTCGGTGACAAACGTAACAAAGGGGTGGATAAACGGTACCTCACTACTCTGGTCCATGGTACTACAATCAAAAACTTACATCTCAAAATTCGGTTGAAAAAGTGAGAGGAAAAAGTGAAAGTAGTTCTCCGAGAAATCAAGAAGAAGTGAAAGACGGTATTCCCACCATAGTAGACGTATAGACTCCAATAACTATAAAGAGGGTTGTTTGAACTAATGTCGAACACGAAGTAGGTCGGGTCGTAAAGTGTACTACATGAGACGTATATTCAATTTATTCGTCCCACTGTTATATGTCGGAACTACATGAGGAAAAGGATAAACCTTGGTCAAGATTGACAAGGAAGGACTGGACGTATATCTAAAGAGTTCTCCGTCCAGTCCACCAGACCATAAGGGTAGAGAAAGTTTTAAAAGGTGTAAAATAACACTAGGTGTGTCAGTTTCAGAGACCGTATCTCTGAAACGTTATTTCGTCTTTATCTACAAAAAAAGACCTTGAGAGAACGAAAAAGATACTACGTTCCCTACAACCGTTAAACTAGAGACCAAGGAGACGGAAAAGATTTTGGTTGAACTTGTAGACCTTCGAGTAGCAAGTGCATGACAAGTTCGGACCGAACCTATTAAAATTCGCAATGAAATGATCGTACACTCTACTCGCGTTAACACACCTTTAAACTCGTAAGAAACTGTAACGGAAATAAACCCTAACCTTACTTTTGACTGGAAAAGGTCAGGAAACCGGTGACGACTCGAAAACTTTAAACGACTGTATAACACAAGTCGTGAATTTGTCGTAGTAGATCACCCTAAACTTTATCGAGTTGACCTTACGGTAGTGGAGGTGATCGAAACAAACATCATTCCGAAGGATTCCGGGTGAACTGAAGAGTAAGGTCCTACAGACCAAAATCCACTCACTAGTGTAGTAGTACCAATAGTTCCTTCTAGAGAAAACCCATCAAGACATATAACAACGGTGAAGAAGAATTATAGAAGACCAAGAGAATCGAGATATGATAAAGACAGGAAATAACTCGGGTTGAAACGTACTTTTAAAGGGAACCATAGAGATCAAAATAACTTTTCTAAAGATCAAAAAGGGTAAGACAACAAAAGGAGATAAAGAAAAGTAACTAGTGACTCCTTCCGAAAGAATAGAGAGGGACAATAAGAAACCTTAAGACGTAAGTCTACGAATAGAAAGGAAAACGGAAAACGGAAATCGAAGAGAAGAAAAGAGTCGATAAACACTCCGGAGGAGTCTGTTGGTAAAATGGAAAAACGTAAAGAAAAAGAATCCCTACTAGAACTAGTGACGTAGGACATGTTACAGTACTTCAAGACAGGTATCAAGAAGTCTGTGACACAGAGAGTCTAGATTAGGGACTTAGATAGTGAAAGTAACATATTACCATCCACTAAACTAAATCCAGTATGGACTTACCAAATCACCAAAAGGGACCAAAGAAGTTAAATTCAGACTTAAACCGTTATTCCTCAAGTTCTAGACTCGGTGTCACTCGAGGTTCAGAACAAAAACGGTTGACATCTCTGGAAGAGGTAGAAACCGAAGTTTCTTATATTAGTTAAACTAAAGTCATAACTGGTAGACCACTACAGGTACACATCTTAGAAGAGAACACAAAAACTTTCTCCAAAAAACGATACTGGTCATGCAAGAGAACCGTTTTGAGAAAATTGGAAACTAAACGAAGTAAAAAATGAGGTTCCGGTTTAAACGGGTAATGAGGTCCTAAAGAACTGAAGGATGACAACGTAAGGTCAGGGGATATTACTTTTCCTGTAAAAACCCCCCACAATCAAGATCTTCCAGATCGTCAAGAAGTATCTTGGTAAGTCGAAGTCGAAGAAGTCGTAATGACCAACACCGTATCTGAACCTAATGACACTATGACTTACCAAACGGAATCTTTGTTTGTCTCTAGTAAGACAGTAAAAACTCTAACGTAGGTTCATGACGTAAAACCTGAGAAAACAACTGATACTTCCGGTGAAGTAAAGAAGATTCCCTAAGCACGGGTGTCATCATCTATATTATCATTGGACTCAATTTAAGTGGGTAAGGTCAGGTAAAATCAAGTGAGTTAGGATTTTACAGTCACAAGTGAGAACGGTAGAGAGCAAACTGGTGAAGGTTAAATGGAACTAAGTACCCGGATTGTACTGTTCTAACACCTCATCTTCCTATACACAAGTAGAAGAGGACGTTCTTGAGGTTTTCATGTTGAACGACGACTTGTTGGTAGTTGTCCTCTCAAAACCTAGGGTGGTTTTTTACCATGGGGTACAGGTTCTCGTGTACTCTTCGGAGTCGTTCTACCATCCTCCCCACTTTAGAGTAAATCTTAGTTTGGGGTATGGACGGTCTCTGTGAACCTCCCGACTTTGTTTTGGAACTCGTGTTGTCGTCTGGGGTGTCTCTGACTCGGTCTGGACGGAGACTCATAAACTCACAGAGGACACCTTCATACCCAGTCGTCACCGGACGAAATCCCCGTCCTCGAGACCCATGTCGTCTGGACCCGTACCGTATTCGGTAGAACCTCCTCCAGCGGTAATTGGGGTGGTATCTCGGTCTTCTTGAATGTTCCCTACCCCCTTTGTCTGAGAACCTCCCGTGTTTGTTTTGGCACACGAGTGGTTCTGGGTCCTCTATCCTCATCACTGGGATACTCTCTAACTGGGTCTAAACGGGAACTCACAGGTCCTTAGAGGTAGTCTACACACCCAGTCGCCACCGGATGACATCACAGTCCCCGTGACTCACTCCGTCACACCCGTACCCTGGAAAACTTCCTCCAGTGGTAACAGAAGTAATGGAGGTGGTATCAAACCAACCGGAGTCCAGTTTGTTGTCTGTCCCTGGTGTCGGGGTGGATAGTTGTCTTTTAACCTAATTTCTATATGACTCGTACAGGGACGGGTAGTCTTGTTCTGGGTCAAAGGGGTAGTCAGTCAGAGAGGGTAATCCTTCGAAGGTATTCGGAGAATGAGAATAGATAACCTCCCGTCTGTATTACTTCTGGTGTCAATGTCTTGTGATTAGTCTGACTAGTGTCACTGGTGTCGGAACTCATTGAGTTACTTTGACTCGGTGCGGTACACCCAGTGGGTACCTGCCCAGTACCACCTCTCAAGACTGTTTTACACCAGGTGACCTCTTCCCTTACCGTTTGGTGAAGTCATAAGAACGGACCTCTTGGGGTACTTGTCATACTTTTCCGTTTTTATGTCCTGTGACTTTCTACTTGAGGGGTCCAATTCTCCACGGTTATACGATGACCTCCAGTCACCTCTTTATTGAGGCCTTTCTTTCTTCTTTGTCTCGGTTTCTTTTTTGTTGTGGGTCAATACCTACACTGACCACTACCTTCACTTCAAGATACGACATTTCTTGTTATAACGTATCCTTAGACCTCAGGTACTTATTCCGTCTAACCTTGACCAGTTTGTCCTCTACCGTTCTTGCTTGTGACTGTAACACTAAATATTCTTTATACATAAACCAGTAAATTTACTGGTTTTATAGAAAGTACATAGACACATTAATATAAATAAATATTTATTATATTATAAATATAATATTTATTTAGTAAATATAATTTTGTATTTATAAATACAAATAAATATTATATTTAGTAAATATGATAATGTATATTATATAATATATTATATATTATATAATATGTTATATAATAGATATAAATAAATGTTTATAAATTATAAATATAATTTTATAATATTTATAAATATGATAATATATATATATATTTTATATATACATAAACCAGAAGTAGGTGTCAAAGAACGAGGGTTAACGATTTTGGAAACCCTAAAAATTCGGAAATTTTCACTTTTTCTCAGGAAACAATACAGTCACTCCGTCGAAAACTTTCATAGATCCCTATCTCCAATTAACGACCCCCTTGGTCAGTCCAATAATCTCCCAACTTTAAAGTCAGGACGAGAGACTAGAGGATCCATCGTTCTTCCGATCTTCAATAGTCAAGGGTTACCGGTTACTAAATTAGTGGATACGGATATTATTTCAGCGATATTTTTAGGTTTTCCTGTCCCAAGTCTCTTGAAAACCCAACAACTTGTGCAACATGAAACCCCTATCACCGGTCGGACTCTCCCGTACTTTCGAGACTTAGGGAGGGAAAACGAAGTGTAGTAGAGAAGACAGACCGACAAGGACTTAACATAGGATAATGTTATTTAACTGTTACATCATTCATTTAAAACGAGACCAAAACTCACAGAGAACATTTAATTAACCTGGATTCCTCCTCCAGTACTCTTAGAGAATATCAAGACAGCCAGTCTACATGTTTACTATTGGACTGGAACTCTGGTCACAGACTTCCCCCTTCAGAGAATTCTGACTCGGGAATTGGACACCTTAGACTACGATAAAGACCCATCTGTCACACTCTTAACTCAATTTAACATCCTGTGGCACTACCACAGACTCTTAATAAACAACAACACACGGTAGAAGAGGGGAAGGACTGACGACGGAGGGGTGTGGCGGGGTGTTATGTAACCTTAAACCTAGGACCTTGGATCAAATGGATGAATAGAATGTAGAACCATAAACCGTCACTTGAATCTTGATAAAGAACTTGTTTAATAACTGACTAAAACAATAAACTAGGTGACCATTTAAAATTGAACTGTTTGAAACGGGATATAAGAAACGAGGAACTGAGAGGGATTGGGGATACACTCTAGTAAACTAAGTCATTAAAAAGACCATATATAAATGTTTACTTTTACGGTTATAAACACGGAATATTTGTAAGAAGGGAAAATAAGAAAAAGAAAAATGATTTGTGAGATAGAAAATAGTCAACAAGTAAAACTCATAGTTCAATAGTCAAAATAACGATATTAGTAACGGAATTAAACCAGTAATTATACTGAATTTTAATGAGTCGACGTTTGTTAGGTAACGAAATACGAACATATTATACTCCCATTACTTTTTAAGGTCGGAGTTGTAACATTAAAAACTAAACTATACAAGTTATCTATACCGGGTACAACTTTATTTTACAAGACCGAAACGGAAAGAAGTCCTTCTATAAATGACACAAAGGATTAACACTATCTTAATAATGAAATACTAAATAGTAAAATCTGTATAGTGTTAGGATAACAGATATTAGTACTCTACAAGTTAGAAATCACTTACTAAATTTAAAAAGAAATAAATATCTTTGAAACACTATAGGAATGATGAAAACGATAAAAAGATCGATATAACTTTGAGACTGGGTTAATATAAAAAGAAATTTCTTATCTACTAAATAACCCCAGGTACAATATGAGACGTTCTCGGTTTGTACGATTCGATAGAGCAGATACCAGATAAAAGAATAGGACTTATGTATACTACTAGTCCTTCGTTCTTCGTTACTCCTTCTTACCAAGGAATTTTTCGAAGAAGAAATAACTAATTGAGACAACAATCTTTCATGTTCAGAGATACCGAGAGTCTTAATAAATATATAGGTAGGGGTTCTTACCTGAGTATGTTGATATCTCATAGTACAGACCCTTCCTAGGATTTGAGGTAGATTATTTTATAATAAAGTAGTTCCGTATTCAACTTACTTTAAGAGTTGTAAACTAACCAAAACAAAAATTTTTACATTAAAATTATACCAAGTGGAGTATCTACTTCACTCCTCCGGGGTCATTGGACGGTCACTCTGTACAGATCCTGTCCTTGTGATGTGATACTAGAGTCACCACGGAGAACGACATAGTGAGTAGAACAAATGGATAGCAATTTTCTTATTCTTTCAACTATATATAAACTTTACCTTTTTCCCTTTTTCCTTGGTGTGTTTTTCAAAAGGGTTCCCTTTAATCCTATAAAGGTTATTTTACTTGATGGTTCTATATAATCACATTGAGAAACGGTCGTCCCTTCGTAGGACCTAGCAAAGGAAACAAAGTTCGTTAAGAAAATAATAGAGTTATCTGAGAAGAGTTCCCTACTCACCGGTCGTCAAGTTTTTATCGAATTCTCAAGTAGATCTAGAACCTACCGTAAAAAAAATATGTTTATTGTTTTATTTACTAATAATACAAGGGACTGGTTATAGAACTCCAATAAATTCGTGTGTTCTATGGATTTATTTGACCTGGACAAGATTTATGTAGATCGATAGTATATAGAGTAATAAAGATACCCTGTTAATGAAATTCAGGACAGGGTAGGTATAATCGTCGGTAAAGGTCGTAACTACATCTTGTCCCAGAAGTGACCTCTAACATGAACACTCATTGTACGTGAGAATCTTAACATACCTTTACTAAATACTATGTTAACGAATACTTCACTCTCGGTAGATTAGGAACTAAAGATATACGACCTGAAGGATACAACTAGAGTAAAATTTTCAAAACGATGAAAAACTGAGTCAAGTCAAGTCAAGTCAAGTCAGTGAGTCAGTACAAACTGAGAAACGCTGAGGTACCTGACGTCGTGTGGTCCGGAGGGTCAGGTAGTGGTTGAGTACAGGTAACCCGGCGGAAGGTCCGCCCCTACTCAGGTAACTCAACCACTACGACAGGTTTGTAGAGTGGGAGACAGCACGGGAAGAGGACGGAAGTTAGAAAGGGTCGTAGTCCCAGAGAAAGTTTACAGTCAAGAAGCGTAGTCCACCGGTTTCATAACCTCAAAGTCGAAGTCGTAGTCAGGAAGGTTACTTATAAGTTCTGACTAAAGGAACTCCTAACTACCAACATAGAGGAACGTCAGGTTCCCTGAGAGGTAATGGTGTCAAGTTCCTCAGAAGAGGTAATGGTGTCAAGTTTTTGTAGTTAAGAAGTCGCGAGTCAAAAGAAATATCAGATTGAGAATGTAGGTATATACTGATGACCTTTTTGGTATCGAAACTGATCTACCTGGAAACAATTGATTGAACACTTTTAAACTCACGACGTAAATTAATCTTGTCATTTAATATGACTTAATGAAGTCATAAAGAACCTACACTTGAAAAGTTTAACGAAAAATAAGTTGGATTACGATATAAAAATAAGTTGAAGTAATGAAAAACATCACACATGACACCTTCGTCCATGAAAGACTTAATTTTAATTGAGACGTAAAGACTTTCTTCGAAACAAAGACTCTCATTAATAAACATTATTAACGAGGTGACAAAATACTTTTCCATTCTAAGGACTACAGTGTACCGTTGGAGTAGGGACCCAGAGGACGATCGAGAACAGTCTAATAACGTACGATGAGGGGACGACGTTTCGGGTTACCTAAGAGAAGGTCCGGTGGACACCTCCTTCTCTCCCAAAAATTAAAAAAGAATTTAAAGATTCTCTTACTCTTATAGATCTTACACTTAACCTCCTGTTTCATAGTAAATGTCATTACAACAAGAACTCTTATAAATCAGAGTCCTTCTTTTATGTAACTTGAGACCAGAGTGTAATAGAATGTCACAGAGGATTTCTTTAACTGTTCTAAAACAACGTAGATGTATATGAGGTGTTAGACGAGTCTAGAACGATAACAGATGAAGGAATGAAATTTAGTTCAACAGAAATTCTTCCTCATTTATAACCGAGAAACATTTCCAACTTTTATAAATCTGTACTCAGACCATCGACCCAACTATTATAGAAATGAAAAAAGGGAGAAAGGTAATAATAATTTTGAAGAGAGTTTCACTTCGGTGGTAACCACTTGAAATCCACGATCTTGGAGAAGGAGTAACAAAAGGGAACAACCTCTCCCTTCCGTGAAGGTCCGCCCCTACTGACGTAAAAACAGTCCGTCACAGTCTGATGTGCAGGAATATTTCTAGCGTTCTGGTCATACCTAGACTTTATGGTTTGCACGGTGGACACTCGTGACCTATTCAGAAGACCTAGACGGTATTCTCCATAAACTTTAATTAACGTTTGGGAAGACCTTACAGAAAATACTTTTCGAGTTGAGATCGGAGGACCTTATAAATCAATGAAGATATAAAGGAGATAAAGTCGTCTGAGGGAAGAGACGTCAATCCACTTAAAACACTTCTAATCAACCCAAACTACACCCTTCCAGAAATACTCGGTAAGGAATACCAAAGTTCTTAATCCGGGAAATACTTGCTTTAAAGGTCTGTTGTATAAGGAGTGAAGACCCCATTCACAATTCGAAATTTATAAACGACTGACTTTTTTTTTACATTATTGACTGTAAACGATATTTAAATTATTTCGAAAACTAACATAAAATAATTAGTGGTTCAGTAAATTGTATATACTATTCCTCATATATACATACACTTCATATAAAATCAGTCAGATGTTACAACTCTCTCGTTTAACTACGATACTAGAAAGTAGGATAGGGTAGTAACGAGGGGATTCCGTGGTTTTCCAACAGAGAATGACACCGTATTTGACACTAACACAACAAATAAACCCGAAACGAGGTAGGGAAGTCAACATAGACTGAGAAACACTGGGATACCTGATATCGAACGGTCTGAGGAGACAGGTACCTTAAGAGGTCCGTTCTTATGATCTCACCCAACAATCCCAAAATGTATATACGATTAGTAAATGAATACTCTACTCAATACATGGTATTTTATACAAGATACACTTTATATGAAGAATTGAAAGATACCTTTTAACTTTCTATTCTGCTAAATTCCAACATCAAATATTGTCTAGACTACAAACAATGTTACCTGGAAATAAATTGGGATTAAGAATTCGTTAAGGTACAGAACACACACACACTTGACAACAGAGGATGCGAGGTGGAAGAGTAGCGAATCCTTCCGAATCGAGGGAACGATTAATGAGTATTACAAACTGTTTCTTTAATAAAAGTAAAGAATTTAAATACAGATCACTTAACTACAATTGTCAGTAGAAGGAATGATCTCTGGATTTTCCTTAAAGGTGGTCCAAATACACGAACTGAAACGACTATCTACGACGATCGTAGATCACGTTCCGGTGATCGGGTCGGACCGGGTTCCATTTAGGACGAGTAAAGAAGGGTCTAAGAATATCTAAGTACAGAGGACGAGTTTCCCAGAACGAGAACTGAAAAGTCCCCACATTTCAAAGTACAAATGCACTTCGAACCTTGTATAAGAAAGGGCATTATAGGCTAACACTGAATGTAGTATTGACGAAAATCTCTATCAAGAGATTCCCATCCCTTACACGGATAAAACGGGTAAGAACATAGGATTTACTGATCTTATCCTTTGACTTGGATAATTCAGAGTTATATATAATATACTTACTTACTCGGTTACGAGTTTACTGAGTTCATCGTTTTGAGTAAAGTCATATATAATAAAAGACTCAGAAGTCTAATATCATGAGGAGAATCGATAATTACCTCGATGCTTTAACACTTCAGATCCGTATCCCCGGTAAAAAACGAAAGGTCTTAGATCTAGTAATAGAATGTCCTACCGATAAGAGAGAAAGAGTTTACGTCAGTAGACTAAAACCATAAACAAAATTATTAACCAAACACCTATAATCCAGAATAAACTAAAAGAGGTATTCTGACGTACGTAATCTTACCTGATTTCTGTCAAATGTAGTCTTGAATCTTATATTTAGGGTAAAATGACCACTTGTCGAAACCGTCACTATCTAACGAGTAAATTACCTTCCTAGATACTACCATACACGACTCTAGTTGTGGTACTTGGATTCATCACATGTACTTTAATGGTGAAATAGTTTACTATTATACCCATAATTCTGTAACTACGAGAACACAAAAGGAAGAGTTCCTCAGTATTATCTAAGGGACCCGTGTTGACTTTCATTTAGACATCTCTGTCTTTTTTACGACAGAAAGAAAGAGAACGTAAGAACGAGAACGATAATCTCGATACCTCTTTCCTATACGAATGTCGTTTATCCTAAAAAAAACAGTGACACTGTGAATACTATCACTGTACTGGGTCAGTTTCCAAATATCCTATAAAACGGTTTCGTGGTGACCCGACAGGAAAACGGGTCGAGGATTATCCAAAACCGTCAATAGGTACAACCCTTCGGACTTCCGAGACTCTTTCCAGCCACAGAAGTATCGAAGAGTTTGTGGAACGACATTGAACCTTACTTTGACTAGACGAGTCGTCGGTCTCTTTCCCCTCTCCTCTTTTTAAACTATTTTTAGAAATGGTGGTAACTCTAAAGAAAGAAAAAGAAAAAAACGAAACCTTTGAACGAACAGTCTTAAACCTCTTAAATTCCTTTTGTTTACAGGTTCAGACGATATTCCAACATATACTTTCCATGTAGAAACACTGTGCTGAATGATTTTCCAGTTAACTTGACTGTATAATACGGATTCCTCTCTAAAATAAATACGGAGAACGTCTTCTTTAGTAACTATTGAAAGTTGAGAGGGAACTTATGTGAACTCAACGGTAATTTGGACTCCTTTCTTTAGTTCCAGGATAAGTACTTACAACGAACAGTTAGAGTTAATAACTCGTCTCAACAGTACTGACAGTGTATGTCCGTATATCCTATAAACTATTACTATCTTTATAAAGTCCCTGATTATCATTTATAACCCAGACTAACAATTTAGGGACCCTAACTTTCTCGTTGATTCATCATAGACAGTTATGACTCCAGAAGTCTCTTTACACGTTCTATTCGTTCCAATAAAAAGTAGGTAAATAAATCGTCTTACTAGTATAAGTCTTCACTCGTAAAAATACGGAGATTTGAGTCTCTTAGACCAAAAGTACCCTAAATGTACTAACACCATAAAAAACACTTACACACACATGACACTTTCGAAGGGTCACTTGTTTCGACGAAACGGATTTTTCTCGACCTGTAATAGACCTGAGAAAGACCGGTATCAATAACAATTACAAAGTGTCTCTAATGTGGCTGTTCTGTCATATGTGACTACCATATTGAATCGAAAGTATAATGGACGAATGAACACGACGAGTACCATCTCAAACTCGTAAGTATTGATACCCTTAAAAAAACTTACGACATTATGGAGAAAGACAAGTAATGGAGAGGAGGATTGTTACCCGAAGAAAAGGAAAAGGTCATCGAGGAACGTAAAATTGTACTTATTCTTGATGGAACCTTTGAACAATATTACTCTAAAATTGAATCATCCGTCCCTACTAGAGTCCTTAACGTAACTTTTCTTTGAGACTTATTGAGGTCACTTATTGAGGTATGAACCTCTTTGTATCAAATCTGGTAAGAAACCGATCGTAGGAAGACTAATCGTAACTTGACACCTAAGAAGTCCGAGAATCGACGGAAAAAGAAACGGTGGATATGAAACATCTTAACGTCCATCCAATTTTTATCACACTAACTTCTAACCGCTTAAATTCTTCACGATGGAAGATACCGTCTTTCACTTCTCCTTAATTTTTCGAAGAACTACTTTCACTTTCTCCTCTCACTTTTTCAACCGAATTTCGAGTTGTAAATCTTTTGATTCTAGTACCGTAGGCCAGGGTAGTGAAGTACCCTTTATCTACCCCTTTGTCACCTTTATCACAGTCTGAAATTAAAAACACCGAGGTTTTAGTGACGTCTACCACTGACGTCGGTACTTTAATTTTCTGCGAATGAGGAACCTTCTTTTCAATACTGGTTGGATCTATCATATAAGTTTTCGTCTCTATAATGAAACGACTGATTCCAGGTAGATCAGTTCCGATCCCAAAAAGGACACCAGTACATACCTACACTCTCAACCTGACACTTCTTCCGACTCGCGGCTTCTTAACTACGAAAACTTGACACCACAACCTCTTCTGAGAACTCTCAGGGAACCTGACGTTCCTCTAGGTTGGTCTAGAAGACTTCCTCTAGTCGGGACCCTAAAGAAACCTACCTTACTACGATTTCGACTTTGAGGTCATGAAACAGGTGGAGTACGGTTCTCAACTGAGAAACCTTTTCTGAGACTACGACCCTCCCTAACCCCCGTCCTCTTCTTCCCCTGCTGACTCCTACTCTACCGACCTACCATAGTGACTGAGCTACCTACACTCAGACTCACTTAAGGCCCTCTACCACTACCTGTCCCTCCGGACCACACGACGCTAAGTACCCCAGCGTTTTTCAGCCTGTGCTGACTCGCTGACTTGACTTGACTTGGAAGATACCGTTCTCCCTGAAGTGTCACACTAATTTAATTCGTAAAACGTTATCCTTCTAATACAACCTAACAGGGTGACCCGGGTTGTATTAATGTTCTCACTCTCTCTCTCTCTCTCTCTCTCTCTACCATACTCCGACCAGCACTTTCACCTCCTTCCCTGATCCTTTAGAGGACATCTGGAAGGTCTTCCTTGTGACCGAACGGTTGTGAAACTAAACCCCGGACTAAAGTCTGAAGACTGGAGTTCTTTACATCTATTATTTAAGTACAATAAGATTCGGTACTTCAAACACCATTATATAACATCATCGTTTATCCTCCGATTATCTAACAGAAATTTGAACAAACAACTCAAGTTACTTTTTTATTCTTACTGTTGTTAAGGATAAGGAATCTTAAAAACTCGTCTAGTCTACTCTATATAGTATATTTTATATACTTTCACAACCAACGACAGTACAGGTTGAGAAACACTGTGGTTCCTGACATCGGGTAGTCCGAGAAGACAGGTACCGTAAGAGGTTCGTTCTTATGATGATCGGTAAGGGTCACCGATGACCCTCACCCATAGCGGTAAGGGAAGGGGTCCCCTAGAAGTGTTGGGTCTCTAACTTGGGATCAGAGGGCGTTACTCGTCTAAGAATGGTAAACTTGGTGGTCCTTTTGGACATTTTATATACTAACGTATAATTTATGTATGACGACGACTTCTACTATCAGTACACTTCTACGGTTGTTACGACGAAGAAGTGACGATCGATTCGTCTCGGAACAACAACAACAAGTCAGTGGTTCAACACAGACTGAGAAACACTGGGGTACCTGACGTCGTGTCGTCCGGAGGGACAGGGAGTGGTAGAGGGACTCAAACGAGTTCAAATGTAGGTAACTTAACCACTACAGTAGGTTGGTAGAGCAGGAGACAGTAGGGGAAGATGAGGACGGAAGTTAGAAAGAATCGTAATCCCAGAAAGGGTCACTCAACCGACAAATATAGTCCACCGGTTTCATAACAGGAAGATTACTTATAAGTCCCAACTAAAGGAAATTCTAACTGATTAAATTAGAGGAACGAAGTACCCTAAGAGTTCGCAGGAGAGGTCGTCGTATCAAACTCTCGTAGTTAAGAAACCGAAAGATAAAATAAATACCAGGTGGAGAGTGTAGACATCTACTAATAACCTTTCTGGTATCGGAACTGATATACTTAGAAACAGTCGTCTCACTACTGAAGTCTAGTCTAGTCTAGTTTAGTCAACGAGTCAGCACAGGCTGGGAAATCCTGGGGTACTTAGTGTCGTGGGGTCCGGAGGGACAGGTAGTGGACGGCCCCAGGTCGGGCCCACCTAGGTCCCACTAAGCTTCCACCCCCCTGCCTCAGCCGCAGAAACCTTTTTATGTATAAATTAGTGTCTATATCTATCTAATCTTTACCTATCACATCATCCTTCTAATCACCTCTTTTTCTCCGACTTATTGAACCTAATGTACCTTATCGTAGGTACGAAGTCTACCCTTAAGTCGGTCTTTTTACCCTCGTTCTTTCTTCGCTGTACCCCCTTAGTCAGAAAGGTCTTTGACTAGGCTAAAGAAATAAAACCCCAAACGAATATATGGAAAACAATGTGTATCCCTACTTATGTCTCAGTGCACCCTCAGTCGTCAGGACTGGAAATAGTTTTAGTCCACGAAGTATATTTACATATTTTTTTCCATGTAGTAGAAGACCGGTACTCACTCTGGACGACTGTACAATACTAGGAAAGAAAGACTATTGGTTTTTTGAATAAAGAATTTGGTCCGTGGTGGGAGGTTTATTTCAACGTAAGGATATCCGACTCCCACATCACTCAATGTTAGTTCTTTCCTTAAATAAATTGGGTTCCAATTGTACTAATTAGAATTTCCAATTATGAATAAAGAGGATATACAAACTTCCAATTATGAATAAAGAGGATATACAATCAATATAAGTAATATTCCCATCCCTTATACTTCTAAATCGTCGTTTGTAGTCGGATTGTTTACTTTTAGGAAAGTGGTTACGAGGGAAATTCTAGATAAATCAGAATTCTATACTATTTCAATGTAAGAATGTATCGTTCCTGTGTCACTAAATATTGTTCCATATCACTAGATAATGTTTTCTCTTTTAGGTAAATGAGTTTTTCAGATTATAACGATTGTAGTTTTGATGATATAAAGGAAACGATATAAGGTTTATGTAACTAATTATATAAGGGTCCACGGATTCCTATACCTCCGGACCGCCGTTCGTAACTGAGTTGTTCTTCTTTTTCGGAATACGATTAATTCTGAGAGTTTTATGAGGTTTTGAGAGACACGACAAATACCAACTCTCCATCATTTGTTAGTACACCGTCCTCATACCTATTAGGACAGTGTGTTCGATCAGACAGTCGTCTCTCCAAGTTGGACTCTGTAGGAACAGGGTGGGTCTCGTCCCATAATCGTCGTTAATAACTGTCTTGTTTACTTCTTTGGGAAGTGGTTATATTAAGGATTGGTTGGGTGATATAATTATTAAAGATTGAGGGGTTTCATTAAACGGAAATCATTCAGATTTTGTAGAGCACGGAGAGTCTAACCCTCCGACATTTGTTAGTGTACACCGGTCTTTTGGATATGTCCGCCCGATCTATTGGAAGTCTCCTCAGGCATTCGACTTTGTGAGAACAGTGCGGGTCCTTAAAAATAACGGAACCTCGACGTGCAAATGAGGAAGAGGTTCTTTTTACCAATACCTCTTCTCGGGGGCATTTCAGTCTCCGTATCCGCTCTCGTATTTTGTCTGAGACCAAAACCCCAATCTATGAGCCCTTGTCCCCCAAAGGACTCCGAACTAGAGCGGAAACGCATACGGTTCGGAGCAAGGAGTACTGGAAGCGGTACCCGCCTCAAGGAGTGCGACCGAGGGTCGTTAGTGGTAGAGGGTCTCAAGTGAGTTTGAGTACAGGTAGTTCAGGCACTACGGTAGGTCGGTAGAGTAGGAGACAGTGGGGGAAGAGGAGGACGGAGGTTAGGGAGGGTCGTAGTCTCAGAAGGTTACACAGTTGAGAAGTAAACTCCACCGGTTTCATAACCTCAAAGTCGAAATCGTAGTTAGGAAGGTTTCTTGTGGGTCCCGACTAGAGGAAATCTTACCTGACCAACCTAGAGGAACGTCAGGTTCCCTGAGAGTTCTCAGAAGAGGTTGTGGTGTCAAGTTTTCATAGTTAAGAAGTCGTGAGTCGGAAGAAGTGTCAGGTTGAGAGTGTAGGTATGTACTGGTCACTTTTTTGTATCGGAACTGATCTGCCTGGAAACAACCGTTTCATTAAACGGGTGATTATTTTTACTCCCAATAAGGATTGAGTGAACTAAAATCTAACGATGAGGAAAGTCGACAGAGGAATCTATTATTTGAGAGAGGTAAAACACACAAAGACCCTTCTCTGTCGGTATAAGAACAAAGGTATAATTTAGTTAGGTTAATTATTCTGAAAAACTAATAGATGATTGATGGGTGCTAATATATGCGATCCTTAGTCAACCGAGTTAGTATAAAAGGAACTGAAAGATATTAAATATCAAACTTCCAACAAACTCCTATAAAAAGGAAGATCCACCTCTAAAACGTTCAGAATATCAGGGTACTAAGAGATGTTGAAGAGACATAGTCGTAGATCGTACAAGACTTTACTACATTTACTAAAAATTTTTCAATAAACGAAGAATTCCTCGACTAGTAGATAACAATATTCACATTGTACTAGTCCATGGTTCATTTACCTCATGTTAACTTCTTACCATTCTTGAGTCTCTTCTCCTCGACATATAACTATCGAAACCTTTTTCGAAATCGCTCCTTCATTTAGAACTTTGGACTAAACTTCTTAAGTGTATTAAACCTATCTTTTTTCCCCACTCCGTTTTATATAATTTAATCCCCCTGTTACTTTTTAGGTAACTTCGGCAAATATCTACTTCCACTCGTCGCTAAAAAAACCTCTCCTAGTCAATTATCCCTCGACCTTAAACCGACTGAGTGATACACGAGTTCGAAATGTCCAGAACATTCGTGAAGAATAAGGTAACATAAGAACTTGGAGGAATATTTAGGTATGATTACGTAAACATACAACTTTAGTTTTATACAAACGAAGAAAGAGAAAACATTGTTAACCTATGTTATCACATACGACAATAAGTAGGTACGACTAAGAGTTCCAATTGACTGTAAATAGGAGAGAGGGCTGTCTATCGGACTTGGGAAATTATGACTTGCGACAATTACCACTACTTCAACTTTAAAATCTATCAAAATTTTCCTTTTTTTTCTAGACTATTCGTAGGTCTCTCATCTCTCGTCCTGATAAGATTCATAGTTCCCTTGACAAAACCTCTTCCTAGTTTTGTTAGTCGTCAAACAAAGACGAAGAGAGGTCAGTGTAATTAGATTTTCCCCGGTTACGGAGTCACTTCATCACATCCTCCGTAATCGTAGTCGTTGGGACCGTTTTAGGGTCGATGGAATACCTACTCCCATTTTCTTGTCCTTCGTTTACTCTATTAAGTTCTCTTCTCGTCTCTACCACTTAGTCTCATCATTACCCGACGAAGTCCCCTTTTAAGTACAAGTACGAGTCTTGTGTCACTGAGGAAGGAGTCTTTGTGTGTTAGTTTATTTATTTATTGTCTTTTATGAGGTAAAGTACTCGGACCCCATTCATTCCCTTCTGTACCCTAAAAATCCGTTCCCCGTGGACGTTCAGGTAAAGACTCTACACAGTCTTCTCCATTCTTTAAGGGTCCATGACCCGGACGTAACCGATAACGTTCCGCGAAAGGTGTGTGAGGGGAAGGACTCCGAAAGTACTCGGAGAGTGAGATACGTAGTTCCATTTTAATTAGTCGTGTTACGAAACTCCAAAAACAACCGTAAAATTGTTAACTTCTCATATTGTATGTTTTTTCATAAATTTCGTTTGTTGAACAATCGTTTATTAGTATGACGACGACGACGATGATTCAGTGAAGTCAGCACAGGCTGAGACACGTTAGGGTATCTACCGTCAGGTGGTCCGAGACGGTGGGGACCCTAAGAGGTCCGTTCTTGTGACCTCACCCAACGGTAAAGGAAGAGGTTACGTACTTTCACTTTTCACTTTCACTTCAGCGAGTCAGCACAGACTGAGAAGCGCTGGGGTACCTGACGTCGTATGGTCCGAGGAGGTAGGTACCCTAAAAGGTCCGTTCTCATGACCTCACCCAACGGTAACGGAATAGACCGTTTATTAGTATTCTATTGGTGTTTACCGTACCGTATCGTATAACAACAATCATCGTGTCCACGTCGGTCACGGGGGTGATCCGGGAAGTGTAGGAATAAGGGAAAAGAGGGGGTTTCCATTAGTGATAGGACTTAAAGAACCGTCAGTGAAACACAAGAAGAAATATGTTGACCGTGAATACATATATAAGGTATTTGTGACGTTAAAACAAAAGGAACAAAAGAATTACAATGTATTTACCTTAAAATAGTATTCGTAAGAAAACACAGAACGAAAAGAAAATAGGAAAATTACAATACAAATACTCTGAGTAGAAACGACAACGAACACCAAGAACGACAACAAAAACTTCATTGAGATTACCTATATCCGTCCGGAGTCTCTATTTTACCTAAACCAAGGTCTGGCGACGTTAATTCATTTATAACGTTATTTCACTCAGTGTGTCTGAAAAAAAGGTCTCAGTTAAGTTCAATACAAATGTAATGTGACATCAGATAATTCACACGTTACCGTAATAGACAACCCCTTTAAACATTAAAGGAACCAAGACAGAACGACGTCGTTTTTAAACTTCGCTACCTACCTGATCACAACGTCGAGTCAAAATAAACCGTTCATTTCCTTTTAGTAGGAGCTCCACACTCCCGTCCGGCTGGGTCTTCTACGCTTCTCTTCTCTCTTCGGGTACCGAGTTAAAACCAAGGAGAAAAATGCAGTAAAGAGGAGGGTGACTCGGACGGGATACATTTGACCCGATCGGTCCTTTCGACAAACAAAGTGGACTCGAAGAGTGAAGCCAGGAGTCTTGAAGGAAACAAGATAAACAAGATAAAAACTCCCGAAAAGGGAAGAAACAGAAAATCGGTGGTGATAAGACCTGGGGAAAAAACCTAAGATTGATGGATTGTAATGGGTGATTCTCTACCCTTCGGGTTAAGAAACTCTTGTCCCCACAGCTCCAGAGAGACCGATAAAGGACGACTTGACCCTACCACTCCCCGTAACCCGGAAGGGGAGAACGATCAGAGTTCGGAGCCTCAGGAATATTACCACAGGTAGATTCCCACTCACTATAAAGGGTACCAACCGACATCAAAATATATAGGAACAACTTGACCGCGACGTACAACATCGAACAACTGGACCTGTCTCTGTTTTACCCAATCTGTTAACTATAATGTACCTTACTAGAGTTCATCGTAGTTATACCACTATTGTACCTAATCTCCCCGCAATCGGTTAAGTTTTAGGGGGTAGTGGTCCTTTTCCTACGGGGTTTCTCTCTAACGTCGGTGAGTTCTTGAGAGGTCGAACAAGAAACTCTAGGACATCCTAGACTTACAAAAGGAACTCCTGACACTCCGAAAGGAATTGAATCGACCTCCATAAATGGGTCTTTATTGTACAGAGTAAGTTCTACCCAGTTCAGGCAGGATCAAGTCCCTAGTCAAGACAGATAAAACCTCATGTTGGTGACGGTTCGACACAACCGAGAAATTTCGATAAGACTCTTTAGAATAGGGGTCTTTGAATTAAAACCCCTATAAGTAATCCTACTGTGAGTAAACATCAAGACTTATCCATAGACTCTAGAGGGTTCCCCGTGTGTCCACATAACTCACAGGAGAAGACAAAAGAAGGCACCGAACTGAGTACTCATCACTTAGGTCCTCAACACAGGACCATGGAACTGACGACACCCTCATCTTTCATAATTTACCATCCGTCGGAGAGGTACACCTGACCTCGACTCCGAAACCCCTGGGTAGAAAGGTCTGAAATTAATCCTAAACTCAGGGACCTCGTATATCACCACCGAGAAATCTCATAAAACCCAGGACCAACTGTGGGGTGTTCGTGTATAGGACAACCTTAATGGGTCACCGGTACCATATTCTGACCTCCCAGACTCGGAGACCTTGATCCTCCGGTAAATGTATTTGTTTACCAGAGGGTATATCGTAGAGTATTCCTGATTCTGGTTGGACAAAGAATCCCCGTTATGTGCACGTCTCCTCTCGATAACCATTTAGGGAGAAGGTAAGGACCCTGCAGAGGACCGAAAAAAAAAAAAAAAAGGGTTAACGACTAAAATTCTTAACCAACCGAGAAAGATGAAAAGGACTTCTGACTTCGGAGGTCCGTGTTACCTCTAATATTCGTTACGAGTTACTAAATCTCTGGGAAACCCACTGGACACTTCTTTCGACTCGTGACTTCTTAACTACGAAAACTTGTCACCACAACCTCTTCTAAGAACACTCAGGGAACCTGACGTTCCTCTAGGTTGGTCAGGTAGATTTCCTCTACCAGGACCCACAAGTAACCTTCCTGACTACGATTTCGACTTTGAGGTTATGAAACCGGTGGAGTACGTTTCTCGACTGAGTAACCGTTTCTGAGACTACGACCTTCCCTAACCCCCGCCCTCCTCTTCCCCTGCTGTCTCCTACTCTACCGACCTACCGTAGTGACTGAGCTACCTATCCTCAAACTCATTTGAGACCCTCAACCACTACCTGTCCCTCCGGACCGCACGACACTAAGTACCCCAGCGTTTCTCAGCCTGTACTGACTCACTGACTTGACTTGACTTGACCCACTGGAATCTTCATTTACTACAGGGTAACAGTGAAACATTACTGGACCCGTCTGGGTTAGAGTTTTACTAAAATACCTCGTCAAAGAAAGAAAGAAAGAAAGAAAAAAAAAAATGGTGGAGGAGTCGGAAGAGTCAGGTCCACCCTTTCGGAAGTCAGGTAGGACACTTACATAGATAGTACTGATTATCCATAATATGGGAACTCTTTGACCGTAGACCTACTTCAGGTAGACGGTCAGGAGAGGACTCATCCAGGGTACACCAACCTGTCCGACCCGGTCGACCCCAGAAACTCAAGGAACCCCTAACAAATTAACCGTTCACCCTGTTCTTCTGAGTTGAACGGAATATGAGCAAACTTCCGGACATGGGGATTTACTCACCACCGTATATTCCTCAATTGGTTGAAGGTAACCTCCAATGGTCCGTCTTTTATTCTCAGCGAGGAAAACTTTAGTGAGGTATACTAGAAGAACTTTCGGGGATGAGAATCGAAATTCTCAGAGTGGAAGTCATATACTTCCTCAAAGACAGTTTAATCAGACACCTTAATTCCACCGTTGAGGTTAATCCAGTAATAAGACATTACGACGAGAGAATCGACGGACTAGTTGAGAAACCAAGGGAACATGGTGGAGACACGAGGGACAAACCACAGGAAATGTTACCCGCTGACTTTGGAGTCACCCGTCTGCCTGGAGGAGGTTCTCGGATTCCTAAAGTAGTGGTATAAACTAACCCCTTGGAGCCCACCAGTTACCGGAGAAAGAAATGTTTATCGTCGTCAAGTTTATTGACTTGACTCGTACATCGTGGTCTTTCCGTATGAACCTCAGTGACATTTACCGATGAGAAAAAGGAAAAAGGTCGAGATTTAGACCTCAGTCCTGATACTCGAGTCTATTAACCTTCCTGACTACAACTTCGACTTTCAGGTTATGAAACCGGTAGACTACACTTCTCGACTGAGTAAACTTTTCTGGGACTACGACCCTTTCTACCTCCCGTCCTCCTCTTCCCTTGTTGTCTCCTACTCTGTCAACCTACCGTAGTGGCTGTGTTACCTGTACCCATACCCACCTGAGGTCCTCAACCATTACCTCTCCCTCCGGACCGCACGACGTCAAGTGCCCCAGCGTTTCTCAGTCTGTGCTGACTCGTTGACTTGACTTGACTCGACTTGACTTAACTTGGACAATCGTTTCCAAATCGGAGATCCTAGAGTTTTAACCTCTGATGACGTATAGACCGAGAAGATAAAGATAGGTTCTGTTTCGACGAAGGTAGTCACATGGTTTAAAAGAGTCCTAAAAGTGTCCTATAAGACTCTTGAGGAGAGTCCCAAAACAAGTTACCAGGTTTCAAAGATACGTTCTCACCTTCCGCTCTCTCGGGAGCCCCTATCCGTCCTCCCACCGACCCAATTCTTTGGTTGTTCCCCTATATCAGTCCGGACCTAAAAGGTAGTCGTGATGAACTATAGACTCCTAGGAAATTAGTCTGTAGGTATTTACTGGAGAGGGTAAGTCCTCAACAAAGTGAACCACCGACCATTTTTATCAATCAAAAGGGTGTTTTCTCACAAAATTTTGTATAAGATTGTCCTAACGTTATCGACGTTCTAAAACTTCCGTCCCTCTCTATCGAAGGGTTATTCCCCCATCCTATGAGTCCCTGATGGTCTTTGACCACCCTTTGACAAACATGTAGGGTCGTTGTTTATTCATGAACCCAGTCAGAAAAACATTAACAAAAAGGACATCGTGGGGTTTACCATGTCCAAACCCTCCTCTTCAGAGACCTCTTCCTCCAGTCCTATCAAAAAGACACAGTTTGTTCTTTAAGAGTCTGGATAGACGTGTAGGTCACGTGGGAACCCAGGTCGGGAGACTTCCAATAGACACTGTCCACCCGACCGACCTCACTCGACGAAGTCAGGACAACTTGGTAACACACCCTTCCGAACCTTGAACTGGATCTCCGACAACCCAGGGGTCCCGTCTCACGGCGGGTCACAAGGTGAACTATCGTAAACATCGTTCGGTAAAATCCTCTGAACAGTACCAAACCTGTCAGAAACCGGGTTACAGGGTGGACAGATGTTTAATCTGTAAACGGGGTACGGAACAGGAAGTTCCTGAGCCCCAAACGGTATCCCGAAGGGACATCCCGCCGGTCGTAGACCCGTACGGAACAGAGAAACGAAAAGAGAGAAAGGACCCGGGACCGGAGGGAGAGGACAAGAGACAACATGTTTCCATAACCACCGACCTGGTAGAGTATATTTCTCCGTCGTCCCAAGACGAAGATATCGACAGCATTGAAATAGAACGACAGACTACATGTAACCCTGTCCTTAAATAGAAAATTTTAGTGGACAGGGAGCATTCTCAGGTTCAGGTCTAACCATTTGAAAACCTCCTGGAGAAATTCGAAAAGGTCTTTCCGTTACCCCAAGAGTAATCCGAGTACTCAACAACTACTCTGACCCGTATCAGGGTGTTGATTATCCGAAGGAAGATAAAGGTACCCGCCTGAAGGAATCCTTCCTCAGAAAGACTTCGAATAGGATGGGTCATGACAACTTTGGACTCTCGACCCGTAGGCGTCTAACGGTCCGTCTAACTCCACAGTGTCGGAGGACCTCTAGCTTAGGGACCCGTCCGACTCCGTCCAACCGGAGAACTCTCAACCCAGGGACCCATCCACCTCCGTATAGTTGGAAGACCCTGGGGACCTGACCACCTAAGGGTTCGTCCAACTCCACACTGTTGGAAGACTCCTGGTCTAGGGATCCTTCCAGCTCTAACGAACTGGAGGACCCTTGAGGTCTGACCTAAACCCGTCGGGGTTCCAGAGGTCGTACCGGTCACGACCCATCCTAATTCCTAAACATTAGAATTGAGTAACGACCAAACAGGTGACGTCTACCCTTATATATGGTACTACATTTCGTTAGGTTCAGACACGAGACACGGACCCTTGGACCACTTTGTCGGTATCGGAATAGGAGCATAAAGAGACTCCCTTTCATTCAGTGACTAAAGGAGGGGATCAGGAGGTATTCTCGTTAAATCCCACAAAGGTTACGAAGTCCCATTCGTAAAGTAACAGTATCTGAGTGAGATCCATTATTGTCTTCATTACTGTTTCCTCACCCAATAGACCAGGACAATTCCCGTAATTTCTCATAAAATTATTACTCCCCCCACTTCGCTACAACGGATGTTCACCCGTCCCAGGACCAACGTCCTCAATCATTCACTGAATTACTATTTAACTATTCTCCGTTGTTTGGTCTACAAGGTGTTTTCACCTCACCTCTAAACTAGGTCCCCACACAAACATTGAAATACTCTTCTCACCGTTACCAAACTCGGGTTTGTCGGACGTCCCGATTGAGGATTTCACCGTTTGTAATAGGGACCTTCGGGTTAACGGGAACTCCCCTACGGTGGTTTCCTACCTGAAGATTGTCCGTAACACACGGACAGTGGGTGTGACCACCTAAGTGACTCTTTACGACAACAACGTGTACAACATCCTTTGTACCTGCTACTTCTGGACTGATAGATCTCCCTAACCTATAACGTGTCATAAAGAGAGGGTTCCCGGTCGATAAAAGACCAACAGGGAGGTCTTCTAACATCTCCGTCGTAACACCCGGGTCTACCCCGAGTCCTTTTCTCGTACTTTGTCCTCCCTTCCCCTGTCCCGTGTTGAAAACTTTCTTACTATATCGGGTTCCCGTATTATATTTGTCTAATTTTAGTTTACCCAGGTTCTACTGTTCAGTTTAAGTTGATTTGGAACTAGGAGTTAGACGTTCGATTTACTGTCAAGGTTCAGTGACAGTTTTCTGGTTCCTCACCCACCAAAGGGTCCACAACCTTACTAGGAGGGTATATAATTGTATACTTAGTGAGTCGAGACCTTTTGATTGGTGTGGTCTAAGGTACCGGTCAAGTACATTACCGGGTGTGAGAAACCTCACACGAAGAGAGATTTAGACTTGTCTAGGTAGAGAATGGATAGTGACACAGAGAGTGACTTAACAAAAACGTTACTCTGTAGTTCTCGGACCCGAAGTAATCCAGGATTTTGGTCCGTGACACTCAATACCGGTCCGAGTTCAGGGTCAACCTATACTGACTCACTGATTCGTATCGTGTCTCGGAGACGGTACACCCAAACTCAGGGAAAACATCCATTACCAAAGTTCGTGTTGAAAGTCTTTACCTTTCTACTACTGGACGGGTTATTAAACATTCGTCACCGTATCTACCTTTCTCCTCTACTTCATACCCTCCTTTTTCGTCACCCTTTTTGTACGACTCCTTAGGAGAAGTATTAGGAGACGACCTTTTAGACGATTTATGGGTTGGACACGAGTGTCAAAAGTAACCGGACTAGGAACCGTGTTCTTCTAATTCCTGTCTTCTTGGGGGTGGGGGAACCTGTTATCGATGATTCATCGGGGACGGTTTTAGGGAGTTTACGTGGGTGACGACGAGTAGATAAGTAACCCCCTAGTTCCTTTGTTCTTTGCTCTCTAACATTTCTTTAACCCTAAAACAATCGATATACAGGAAGGTCGGTATCCTCGCTTCTGGAGGATGGAATTGACCTCCAAGAGACTCTGACTCGGAGCACTCGAAAGACGGTTCAAACAAAAACAACAGGGCGAAAGGTCGTACGACCCGAAGAACAGTGAAGGAGACGTGACCCAAAAGAAACGTAAGTGGAAGGTGTCACCCTCTAAAGTGGCTCAACCCGAAGACGACACGTACCGGAGACGGAGTACCTCCGACTCGGCTCCAACAAAGTCGGTCCAATTTAGGTTCAGTACCGTGATACATACAGTCCCCTCAAACATTAAAGGAACCAAGATAGAGCGGTATCGTTTTTAAACTTCGCTACCTACCTGGTCACAATGTCGAGTCAAAATAAACCGTTCGTTTCCTTTGATGTAGGGATTCCGTACTCTCACCCATCTGCGTGCTTCTCTTCGTTCTTCGACACCGAGTTAAAACCGAGGAGAAAAATGTACAATAAAAAGGAGGGGGACTCGGACGGGATACATTTAACCCGATCGGTCCTCTCGACAAACAAAGTGGACTTCAAGAGTGAGGGTAGGAACCTAGAAGGAAACAAGATAAAAGTGACCGAAAAGGGAAGAAACGGAAAATCGGTGGCGGTAAGACCTGAGGAAACAGGATAAGATTCATGGATTGTATAGATTTTTTCGTTACGTGTATGGAGTTAATTTTGATTACGACAACCTTTTTACCGACTTTCTTAACGAACTAAGTTGCAACGATGTTTGGAAGTTAAACAATTTTTTTATCGTAGACTCGTTGTTTCACGTCGTTTTACTTAATACGGACAAAATATCATACATGTACCTAATATCTTATTTACACATTCATTCACCACGATCACCATTTCTTGGGTAGACGGTTACGTCCTCTGTATTCTCTACGTCCAAACTAGGGACCCAGTCCTTCTAGGTGACCTTTTCCTTCGTTCTTGGGTGAGGTCATAAGAACGGACCTCTTAGGGTTCCTGTCTCCTCGGACCACCCGATGTCAGGTTTCCCAGCGTTCCTCAGTCTGTACTCACTCACTGAATCGTGTATGTATTTATTCATCTACATACAAAGTCTATTGTAAAGAAATATATTAGAGTCAATTCGAAGAGACCGTATCATAATCAAAACAAAGATGGATTGTTTAAGGGTGTGAATAGTCGAATTTTGTAATAGATACATCATAGGGTGTCAAGACCTCCACTCTGTAAACCAACTCGAACTGACCAAGGAGACGACAATCAGAGTACTCCGGTTGTAGCTCCACAACCAAACAGATAAGAACCTAGACTCCGACACCACTTCTTAAGTGAAGGTCGGGTAAGTTCGACAACAGTATTAAGTCAAAAAAACACTAACACCTTTACAATTGTTGGTCTCTGGATCCTAAGGAATTAGTTATCTTTAACTACTCCGGTCTGTTCTTTAAGTCCGTTCCGAAATAACCCTGAGGACAACTTCGTCCTCCCTTACTTTTCTTCATTGTCAAAGGAAACGAACGAGGGACTCTACAACCACTCACCCTATACCCGGGAATTTACCCCACTCTGATCCCAGTCCAGGTCCCCAGTCCGACCTCCCATCGAACCCACCAACCGGGTGGGACAACCACCACGACACACGTCACTAGTGAGTGTCATGGTCAAAACGAGGGATGTGGGGTCTTCACCGTCAACCCAAAAACCATAAAAACATAAAACAAATATTAAACGAGACTTACGTGTTAATGAAATCAGGGAATCTCAAAAAAACACGACAAAAACCTGTTCTTCTGTAATATACAGGTTCACACACGTGACGTCGTTTTCCGTGGTCCAGGATCCAGGATCGGACACAGTCTTGATTTCAGGGCAGAGGAACGACTGAAAACCGTTCTTCAGTGAGATCTTCAACGAGATTCCAAGAAAGAGCACTGAGGGATCAGAAGTCTCGGTTGATACCGTGTAGTTCAAAGTCCGAAGGTTAGAGAGAGTAAAAGAGAGTTCTCTTTCGTCCTGTTTCTCGTCCTGTTTTAGGGGACTACACTAACGTGCGCACTCACGAGTCAGTGAGTCAGCACAGACTGAGAAACGTTGGGGTACCTGACATTGGACGGTTCTAGGAGTCCGGTACCGTAAAAAGTCCGTTCTTATGACCTCACCCAACAGTAACGGAGGAGGTCCCCTAGAAAGGTTGGGTCCTTAGCTTGGTAGAGAAAACACAGGACGTAACTGTCCACCTAAGAAATGGTGGTTCGGTGGACCCTTCAAGGGAAATTCACTAGTCTAAGTTAATCTAATGAGTGGTCCTTTTAAAGAAAACAGTATAATATTACATTGTTTTAGTACCCTGACTATATAGTATAGATGTCTAAAGTAGGTGTGAGTTTCACCCAAAATGTTCCGTTCCTAGTATCCCCCGTAGAAAATTAAGACGGAAACATGTCCTCTTCTTTTACTATTAAAATAACTAAATTTTAAATCACAAAGATTTATGACGTAGACTACGTAGGGTGACACGATATCGAACCGTGAATTTTACTGGTCTCTGGTCTCTATGAGTATGAAGGACATTTTAAATATAAATAGAAGTTGTCCTTTCCGACTATAAAACACAAATGATTAGTATAAGGTAATTATTTCATGACACCTACCTATGTTTCTACTACACTACCAATGTATTATTGGATATCTTGTTATTTGTTGACATTGTTATGTTTTAAGTCTTAAACTATACATAAGTTCGATACGTCCAGTCCTTCGTTGTCAATATTGACCTGTACCTTGTTGTCTGACCAAGGCTTATCCTTTTCCTCATGCAGTTCCGACATATAACAGTGGGACGAATAAATTGAAGATACGTCTCATGTAGTACTCTTTGCGACCCGACCTCCTTCGTGTTCGACCTTAGTTCTAACGGTCCTCTTTATACTTATTGGAGTCTATACGTCTACTGTGGCGGGAATACCGTCTTTCACTTCTCCCGGATTTTTCGGAGAACTACTTTCACTTTCTCCTCTCACTTTTTCCACCGAATTTCGAGTTGTAAGTCTTTTACTTCTAGTACCGAAGGCCAGGGTAGTGAAGTGCCCTTTATCTACCCCTTTGTTACCTTTGGTACAGTCCGAAATAAAAAAACACGAGGTTTTAGTGACGTCTACCACTAACGTCGTTACTTTAATTTTCTGCGAATGAGGAACCTTCCTTTCAATACTCGTTGGATCTTTCGTACAAGTTTTCGTCTCTGTAATGAAACGGTTGTTTACAGACAGATCAGTTCCGATACCAAAAAGGTCACCAGTACATACCTACACTCTCAACCTGACACTTCTTTCGACTCGTGGCTTCTTAACTACGAAAACTTGACACCACAATCTCTTCTGAGAACTCTCATGGAACCTGACGTTCCTCTAGGTTGATTAGGTAAGATTTCCTCTAGTGAGGACCCACAAGTAACCTTCCTAACTACGATTTCGACTTTGAGGTCATGAAACCGGTGGAGTACGCTTCTCAACTGAGTAACCTTTTCTGAGACTACGACCCTCCCTAACCCCCGTCCTCCTCTTCCCCTGCTGTCTCCTACTCTACCGACCTACCGTAGTGGCTGAGTTACCTACACTCAAACTCACTTGAGGTCCTCTACCACTACCTGTTCCTCCGGACCGCACGACGTTAAGTACTACAGCGTTTCTCAGTCTGTGCTGACGCACTGACTTGACTTGACTTGACTTCACTCGTTCCCTCCCATTCTGATGTAAGACGACTCCTTCAATTTCTTCGGGAATCCACAGTTGATTTCAAAAAAAAAATTTAAATTTGAAATAAAATAAAACAACACCTCGTATCGGTTAATTGTTACAATATTATCGAAGTCCATCTGTCACTTCCCTGAGTCGGTAATGTATATGTATATAGGTAAGAGAGGGGTTGAGTCGAGGGTAGGTCCGACGGTGTATTGTAACTCGTTTCAAGGAACACGAGATATGATCCAGGAACAACCAATAGTAAAATTTATATCGTCACACATGTACAACTAGGTTTTAAGGGATGGTTTTAAATTATGGGCAGGAAACAGAAACCAAACAAGGGGAGTACAAGACAAGAGGAGTATTTAAAAATTTTAAGTAAATTGTTTGTAAACTATTTATCATGAACCCAAATGACGGGTCATGTTAAGACTTGGGAAATATATATACTTGAGTAAAGTACAATGTTATTGAGATACTTCAGAAGAATAAAGTATCCATTTTTAATGGACCCGTTTTTTCATTGAACACATTCAAAGTTATTGTTCATTAATCGTGTAGGTCACCGACTTGGGTCAGGACGACCGAGTCTTAGTAACGAAAATTTGGTGACAAATTTCAACGTGACATGGATTTACTTCTACCTTAAGTCTAAATTGGTACATTATAAGTCCAAATAAAATAATACTCGGCACATCTCGTCACCAAAAGTAGTCTCAGATAAAAAACGGAAGAGCGTTGACTTGAAATACAAACCCTTCTAGATCTCTGGAAAAACCAACAGTGTGACTGTGATCACAAATCACCCATTCTCCGATCACTTTTTTCACTGTTACAATCAGTAAGTCAGTACAGACTGAGAAAAACTGAGGTACTTGACATCGGACGGTCCGAGGAGACAGGTACTTTAAGAAGTCCGGTCTTATGACCTCATCCACCGGTAAACGACGAGGTCCCCTTGAAGGACTAAGTACCTAACTTGGTTCCAAAGGGTGTAACGTCCGTCTATCTCCGATCTCTACGACGATTTATAAATTAAGAAACGGAGGGTGTTGTTTCTTAATAGGTCGGGGTTTACAGTCAATACAACTCCCACTCTGTGAGAACATCGGGGTACTACGAGTCCTAATTTAGTTTCTAGAGAGTTTGTACCGTTTGTTCCATTAATGGACGCACCGGACAGGGAAACACGAGTGGTTGGGGAAGATCATCCAATACACGTGTTCCGCGTGCGTGCCACGAGAAAGAACTGTGACACCGACATAAATAAGAGAGGTGAGAGGGGCCTTTCGGAAGAGAGGTGTAGGAGAGTGGGTGTTGTCAAGGGTCAGTCAATGAGTAGGAAACCCTACTCAAGTCATGTGCCAGTAAGAAGTTTGAAGAAAGATATGAGACCAGTCACACTCCACAGAGGTATGGCACCAAGGTATAACAGACGACGGCATTACTTCACAATGTGAATGTCGTGACTTGTGAAAGAAACGAGGAAGGACGTACTCAAACCCTTAGGTTATCCTGGTCCCTGACAGTCTGAGCGTAGTCACAGTCTTCGTGGACCATCTCATATTAAGGACTGTGTCTATTTAAGGCATGTAAAAGTCAAGTCAAGTCAAGTGAAGTCAGCGAGTCAACACAAGCTGAGAAACGCTGGGGTACTTAGCGTCGTGTGGTCCGGAGGGACAGGTAGTGGTTGAGGACCTCAAGTCAGTCTAAGTACAGGTAGTTCAGTCACTACGGTAGGTCGGTAGAGTAGGAGACAGTAGGGGAAGAGGAGGACGGGGGTTAGGGAGGGTCGTGGTTTCAGAAAAGGTTACTCAGTTGAGAAGCGTACTCCACCGGTTTCATGACCTGTAGAATCAACTCAGTTAATCGCTCACTTTCATAACATAAGGAGACGATCCTGACGGTATTGTTTTAAGATGTTTAGTCCACTGAATTTATAGTCTTTAAATCAACACCTACAACCCGTCAAGTTCCAGGACCACGGACGTCCAAACCAAAGAAGACTTCACGGAGAGGAACCGAATGTCTGTCGGTGGAAATGAGACACAGGAGTACAGTGGAAAAGATACATACACGTGTAGGGACAGTAAAGGAAAAGAACATTTCTCTGGTTAGGATGACGTAATCCCGAGGTGGGAATACTGGATCAAATTGGAATGAACAGAGAAAAAAATTTATATTTAAATAAATAGAATTAACCTCCAGTTAATGAAATGTTATAACATAACCAAAACGGTATGTAGTTGTACTTAGGTAGTGTCCATATGTGTACAAGGGGTGGGACTTGGTGGGAGGGATGAGGGAAGGACATGGTAGGGAGACCCAACGGAATGAACAGAGAAATTTTTGGGACAGAGGTTTATATGAGTGTAACTCACAATCCCGAGGTAATATACTTGAAATTTCCCCACATTGAGTCGGGTAAGGACCTCTTCCCTTACCGATGAGTGAGGTCATAAGAACGGACCCCTTAAGGTACGTGTCTCCTTGGACCACCCGATGTCAGGAACCCCAATTTTTCCCAGTCTGTTCTGACTCTCTAATTATGAAAGTCGCGAAAGTTAAATCAGGTATAGTTCACACTTCACTTTTTTATGTCCTATATCTTTAACAAAGTCCAAGCTATCCTTTTACGAAGAGTTTAGATCAGTAAATTATATTAATTTTATGATAATTTTAATCAAAAATAACAAGTTAAAAAAGAAAGTCAACTTACATAAATATTGACATTTACTTTTTGTTCGAATATAGGAATTTGTTTTCCATAGGCTTGTTTTCGTAAACAAAACTTTTGTTTCATCTACAAGGTAACATCGGGTTTTTCACAACGGTTACCTTTCTTGACCCGAAAGTAAATAGGAGACAAATAATAATTTCTCTAATACTTTACAAACCCCATACATTTATCATGGAACGTGGTTTCGTCCTATCTTTTGACTTTTTACTTTACAGTAAAAATGGTAAACTCAGTTACGAGAAAGAAGGTATAGAAGTGGTTTGATCTACGTAGGGTTTGAACCAGTGTCTAATGTAGTCTCGGATCATACACACGACTCCTCACACACCCGACTCCGACTACTCCTACCCCTCCGTCCTCAGTCACAGGATTGGGTGCCGCTTCGAAGACACACAAATGACGTCAGACGTAATATAACATATTGATTTGCCATGGACCTAAAGTTCATAGTTTTTAAAATGGCTTCTATCAGAAAATCATGATTCTCTTTAAACGTCTGTATGAGATATTTTATGACGATTAAGGACAATGTATTAGTACAAAATAAAGACCACCAAAGTATGAGGTTTGACCTCTTCCGTTACCCCAGGGTGAGGTCATGAGAAAGGACCTTTTAGGGTACCTGCTCCGCCCCTACCCCCCGACCATCCTACGTCAGGTACCCCAGCGCTCCTCAGCCTGTGTCGATTCGCTGGAGTGAAAGTGAAAAGTAAAAGTACTTAACCTCTTCCTTTTCCGTTGAGTGAAGTCACAAGAACGGAACTCTTAGGGTCCCTGCCCCCTCGGACCACCCAATGACAGATACCCCAGTGTGTCTCAGTCTGTACTGACTTCGTCGAATCGTCGTCGTCGTCGTCGTCGTATGAGGTTTGTCACGGAACCTCACTACAACATCACTAGATACCGTTCCTCAGAGTGTAAACCGTACGTCGTTTTAGTGGACCTCCCGAACAATTCTGTCAAACGACCCGGGGGACAAAGGTTTCATAGACTAATCCTCTGTAACTACCCCAGACTCTTAAGGATAAAGATTGTTCAAGAGTCTACGACGACTACGACGGAAAAAACCTTGGGATGAAACTCTTGGTGATAAATTACCAAGAAGATTTCATGACGGAACGGGGGAATGTTCTCGACATCTACTTTTTGTTGGGGTATAACGACAAGGTCTGACTCTATAATTTCGGTATACATCCATGTCCAAAAGACGGTCTTGTAAAACCTTCGTAGGAACCATAAAACTCACGTGAAGGATAAACCTGGAAGTAGGTTATCGACTTCTGACTAAATAACTTTAAGAAGTAAACGGTCCAAGACGCGATCCATTAACCATACGTCGTCACACGTGACTATTCCGACGTCTGAAAGATGGTTGTTATCACAAATGTCCGTCGATACACCGATAAGATCAGTTACACACTCGAGTGTCTGGACCTTTACTCTAAGACAGAGTCAAACGGTTTGAAAATCGAAGCACTGGAACTTGTTTAGTACTTTGAACGGATCTAAGATCTAGGGAGAAGAGTTTTTATTCTAATTGTAGTGTAAGTCACTGAAGTTTATAAAGACTTTTCGATACTACACTTTTTCAGACTTTTTATCTGAAAACTGTATACTATTGGAGTGAAAAAAGAGATAGAACCACCGTATTGCCATACTTGACTTTGTCAGTGATAATCATTTTGAGTTACTATCAAACATACCACAAATTCTAACCAATTAAATTTAGAATAAATTAGTCTTAATAAAGAAGACGAACCCTGGACTCTCGATAGACTTTACACAGTTTGTCGTGAGTTTTGTCTTTTAATGTAACTTTGATAGGCTTAGTAGACCGTCACACAAGTGGTATTTCAGAAAGAACAGAGGAAACACTCTAATTCAGATGGACAACCATCGAGACGGTATAGGATCGTGTGTGTGACATTCTATTTCGTTGAAAGATAGACGTCCGTTGACATCCTGTCAATAGATTCTTATTGTGCACACTTTGTACATCGTAGTAAACACTGTATAACATCTACGATTTACGATAAAATTTTCATTGAACATTTATCTTGTGACAAAGTTGATCTAATATCTATTAGTGAAACCCGGGTCTTTCCTATTATCAGATTCTTGTACTAACGACTTTTGTCGAGGACGTGGTTATTGAACTCCGTCTTCGTTCCAAATCCTTTTATAGAATCAAACCCAAGAAGATTTTCGTCTCGGACTTGTTATGGAACCGATATGATTCTCCATCCTTAATCCATTACCCCTCTTAACCTGTCCCCTCCTAGTTTCCAGTTATAAGTCCACACAAAAACTCCAATAATGACAGTCAAGGGGTCCTGACTAAGGGGTCCTCGAGGACTCATCCCACCCCTTGAGGAGGACATTCTCATCGACTCTCGTCTCGACGGTCCTAGTACCAACAAGACCCCTGAAACTGGGTGTGGAGACCTGGTATAAATGTACACCTAACTCCCTCAAGAGCTTTGGAACCCCCTCTACGGATTGTCTTTCACCTTTCAAGTAGAGACGTAGGAATTGTTCATCTTTACGGTGGTCGTTTGGTAACTGTCAGACTCGACGTCGACTTCAGTCTTCAATCGACTCCCCGGGACTGTACCCCCTTCGGTTCCACTACTCCAACGTCATCAAAACTAGTCTTAAGATATTCAGGTCGTTGAAAGATCCTACAATGTCGATCTTCTCCAGGGGGTGGAAGTGAAAAGTTTTAAGGGATTCCAATAATTAGAAGTACAAGTTGAGTTACTTATAATGGAATAAAGTTCAAATTTTCTTTCATATAGTATGTAAAAGTCCATGTTATCACGAGGATCCGTATTACTGTGTAATTATCTGTAACCGATCTGTTCATAAAACCTATTCCACTGTGTATTTGATGGACACAGTCTGAATGGAAATTCTGGGTGATGCAATTTTAGAAAGTTCTATTCCATAAAGGAAATTATTCGAGATATGACCTTCAACCCCCGAATAATACGACAGAATAAAACACGAAACCCAACAGAATAAAGAACAATGTATGTGACAAAATTGTATAAGGAAGAATTAGGGAATACACCACGATAGAAAACAGCTCCCATACCCTTTTAGTAAGTACCTTCATAAAAGAAACCGACACACATGATACACATCTATTCTCTAAGGGAGTAGACGGGGAAGATTCACTAATTTGTAAGTGTGTGAACTACATCGAATCTTAGTAAGGTAGACGGTCTATGTTGTTCCCCTCACTCCAACTGATGTAGTAAACTCCTTTACCTCCAAGTATCGTGGACTTACAAAACAAAGTTGGGTCTATAGTTTTGTATCGAGGTCGACTCTAATCTCGGAATAAGTCACGGGGTTATAGTAACTCTATTTTCGACAGACCTTTTAACTGTACCACTTACTTAGTATCCAAGGAACAAAATAGTAATTTTCTTCTATTGTTGATATGTGTAAAGAGTCTTGGGAGAAAAGAGTCCGTCTGATATCAAAGCAAGTCCGTAAAATAGTTTCATGAATTAGAATAACTCGTATATCTGTCACCATAGACTTGTGTTACTTGACTAAATTCTTATTTCTTTTATGAACTCGAGTCCTACATGAAAGAACAATCGACCATAGTGACCGATCAAAATACATCCCAAAGATTTGTATATAAGAGATACTGTCCTTTGTACTTAAGTCACATACCACCTATTTACACATCTGACATCCAAAGGTCAAGAGGAAACAAGTTACGGGAGTCTTACAGGCAGATGATAAAAGGTAAGATCCTCGAGTTTATTCAAAAGATTATTCTAGTCTCACTTTTGAGCTAATTCATAACCAAGTACCTTCTAAAATACCAGAATAATATGTCAATGTGAGATGATAGAATTCTGGTAGAATATATCAAGGGATTTAAGGTACGAAAACATACAAGTTAAAGGTTTTCATGTTACTGTATTTTACTGTACTCCTCTTGAATTACTAAAGTTTTGAGCTATAAATTATTGGTAATGGACATTATCTATTCTTTCACTTACAAACTTTAAAATCTAGTATGTACCTATTAGTTTATAAACCCACCATCTTGTCTAATTTATTCACTCTACCTTCAATGTCTCAACTTGAAGAAACCCCGACCAATTTAGAGTCAAAAATACATCGAAGTAACAAAAATACATCAACGAACTCATAATTTATATTTCTTTTTTGTTAATAGAAAATAAAATTATGAAATGAATGGTCCCTCTAAGAGTGACTTGAAAACGTCACGACATCTTGGGTTGAATCTTGGTTTGGGATTTTAATTTTTTCATGAGAAAAAAAAAAAAAGAAAACTCTAATCCACCCACTTACCCACATTTACTGATATTTGGTAATGGAAAACTCAAATATATTGACTATCGATGTCAAAAAGACGTAGAGAAGGGTGACGGTCTGATATTCGTTGATGGAGAAAGACGGAATAATAGGAATAGACACTTTGTTTCTATTTACGTTATGAATACAGAATCAGAATTACCTTAACATATACATAGTCAGTCAAGTCAAGTCAACGAGTCAACACAGACTGAGAAACACTGAGGTATCTGACGTCGTACGGTCCGAAAGGACAGATAGTGGTTGATAGTCTCGAACGAGTTTGAGTATAGGTAACTCAACCACTACGGTAGGTTAGTAGAGTAGGAGACAGTAGGGGAAGAGGAGCACGGAAGACAGAACGGGTCGTAGTCCCAGAAAAGGTTACTTAGTCAAGAAGCGTAGTCCGTCGATTTCATAACCTCGAAGTCGAAGTCGTAGTCAGGAAGGTCACTTATAAGTCCTGACTAACATACATGTGTGTGTATAATACATATATACAAAACAGACTGTAGTGTGACAATATCTCTGACGGATTTTGTAAATCTCACTAATGTTCTCTACCGTTCCCACTTACAGTTGTAAGATCCTTAGTCGTTTGATTTTACCTGACCTTACCCACTTAAATTGAGTCTACTGGTAATATAGATGATGACGCCCGTCCTTAGGGAATCTTCTTTACCTCATCGGTAGTACCAGTTGTTTTCTCAGACTTTACGTCAGGAACAGACGTTAGAGTTTTCACTGTCTTACTAGAGACAAGCAGAGGTTCCGTTTGTTAAGTTATAGTGTCAATAGGTTCAGATACGAGGTTGGTCATTGTGACTTCTTTGACTTCAACTTACCAAAATACTTCTGGATGTTCTGTAAAATCTTGATTGTGAGTTTTTTCTACAGGAAAAGTAATATTCCCTGACCTTACGTTTTCATCCTTCAGTTCTTTGTGGACCTCATTGTCCGTTTAAACCGGAACCTTACGCCTTACTTCGTCCCGTTTCTGATTATCTCAAAACGGTTCTTTTACGTGACCAGTATCGTTTGTGGGAGAAGGTTGTTGTGTTCTCTTCTGAGATGAGTACCTGTAGTGGTCTACCAGTTGTGACTTTAGTCTAACTAATATAAGAAACGTCGGTTTCTACCTCTTCGAGATATGTCAGTTGTTTTTGTTCTGGTCCTCGACTGACACCGAGTCTAGTACTTGAGGAATAATGGTTTAAGTCTGAGTTTAACTTCTTTCATCCCTTTTGGCGATCTGGTAAGTCCATACTGAATTTAGTTTAGGGAATACTAATATGTCACCTTCACTCTTTATCTAACTTCCCTGATCTAGACTATCTATCTCACGGACTACTTGATACCTTACTCCAAGTACTGTAACATATCCTCTGTCCCTAGTTCTGGTAAGGGTACCTTTTCTTTACGTTTTTTCGTTTTACCGACAGACCCCTCCGGAATGTTTATTGACACTTTTCTTCTCTCCACTTTTCGTTTCCTCTTTTACTTTCTATATTCGTAGACTTATGTCTCAAGGTTTCTTATCGTTCTTCTCTATTCTTTCTGAAGAAGTCACTAGTTAAGTTTGTTTATCTCCTTTTGTTGTCTTACCCTTTCTGATCTCTAGAGAAGTTCTTTTAATCTCTATGGTTCCCTTGTAAAGTACGTTTCTACCCGAACTATTTCCTGTCTTTACCATACGGGGATCGTCTTCGTCTTCTATAATTCTTCTCCACCGTTGTTATGTACCTTCTTGACATGTTTTTTCTAGAAGTACTGGGTCTATTAGTGCTACTACACTAGTGATTAGATCTCGGTCTGTAGAACCTTACACTTCAGTTCACCCGGTATCTTTCGTAGTGATGCTTGTTTCTTTCACCTCCACTACTTTAAGGTCAACTCGACAAAGTTTAGGACTTTCTACTACGATACTTTCACAACGTGAGTTATACGGTCGTTTAAACCTTTTGAGTCGTCACCGGTGTCCTGACCTTTTCCGGTCAAAAGTAAGGTTAAGGTTTCTTTCCGATACGTTTTCTTACGAGTTTGATGACGTATTAACGTGAGTAGAGTGTACAATCATTTCATTACGAGTTTTAAGAGGTTCGGTCCGAAGTCGTTATGCACTTGGTACTTGAGGGACTACAAGTTCGACCAAAATCTTTTCCGTCTCCTTGGTCTCTAGTTTAACGGTTGTAGACGACCTAGTAGCTTTTTCGTTCTCTCAAGGTCTTTTTGTATTTAAAGACGAAATAACTGATACGGTTTCGGAAACTGACACACCTAGTGTTATTAGACACCTTTTAAGACTTTCTCTACCCTTATGGTCTGGTGGACTGGACGGAGAACTCTTTAGACATACGTCCAGTCCTTCGTTGTCAACCTTGACCTGTACCTTGTTGTCTGACCAAAGTTTATCCTTTTCCTCATGTAGATCCGACATATAACAGTGGGACGAATAAATTGAAGATACGTCACATGTAGTACTCTTTACGACCTGACCTTCTTTGTGTTCGACCTTAATTCTAAAGGCCCTCTTTATAGTTATTGGAGTCTATACGTCTACTGTGGTGGGATACCGTCTTTCACTTCTCCTCGATTTTTCGGAGAACTACTTTCACTTTCTCCTCTCACTTTTTCAACCGAATTTCGAGTTGTAAGTCTTTTGCTTCTAGTACCGTAGGCCAGGGTAGTGAAGTACATTTTATCTACCCCTTTGTCACCTTTGTCACAGTCTGAAATAAAAAATCCTGAAGTTTTAGTGACGTCTACCACTGATGTCGGTACTTTAATTTTCTGCGAATGAGGAACTTTCTTTTAATACCTGTTGGATCTATCGTATAAGTTTTCGTCTCTGTAATGAAACGGCTGATTCCAGGTAGATCGGTTCCGATACCAAAAAGGACACCAGTACATACCTACACTCTCAACCTGACACTTCCCCCGACTCGTACTTTCTTAACTACGAAAACTTGACACCACAACCTCTTCTGAGAACTCTCAGGGAACCTGACGTTCCTCTAGGTTGGTCAGGTAAGACTTCCTCTAGTTGGGACCATAAAGAAACCTTCTTTACTACGACTTCGACTTCGAGGTCATGCAACCGGTGGAGTACACTTCTCGACTGAGTAACCTTTTCTGAGACTACGACCTTCCCTAACCGCCGTCCTCCTCTTCCCCTGTTGGCTCCTACTCTACCGACCTACCGTAGTGCCTGAACTACCTGCACTTAGACTCACTTGAGACCCTCTACCACTACCTGTCCCTCCGGACCGGACGACGCTAAGTACCCCAGCGTTTCACAGCCTGTGCTGACTCGCTGACTTGACCGTATTAAAATGTGTGTCACAATTGTTACAACCGATAAAATAAGGTGTCTTTTAAAATAATTTCTCTTATAACTGTATATCTCTTTGTAACTCGTGTTTATAATGGTTCTTATGATTTTTATATCGAATATCTACTATGTTAGTACCACGAATAATACCCGGTTCCGGAAGTTTATTAAACACATATTCAACTATATGACAAGTGTTTAGGTAATACTATATCGATTATAACATTAGAAATAAAATGTCTACTCCTTTGATTTTGTCTTTTATTACTAACGAGAGTCAGACTGTCACCCTTCTCTCCGTCTTTTTAACACTAATAGACCATATAACTAAAATTTTCCTCTCCAGAAATCAATGAATAATCTCCGGTTCTGTAGGCAGTCATTAAAGAAGTCCGTTTCATCATACAGTCCGTTCATTTTATTGATCCCGAGTATCACTGGTAGGACACTTTGTGCGATTTGTTTTCCTCTCTCAACCATCCTAGAAATTCCGTTTCTCCACAGATTATATAAAGTTCTGATAAAGTGAATCAAAAAAGTACAAAACTTTTGATTTTTAATTCAAGGAAAAGTAACCAGCCCTATAATTTCTTTCGTAAAGAAGTTAATATCATTTTTATTATAAGTAGCATCGAAAGTATGTAATTTTTTATTTTTGTTTCTTATCGTTGGTGTGTGTGTATGTGTGTGTGTTTATGTGTGTGTCTACGTGTGTGTTAAGTAACTTTAAATTCCTTGATTAAACCTTTAAGGAAAAAGTTTTAGTCTAAATTTTCAGTTCATTTTAAAGAGGAAACAAAAAAGGTGATTAACACAAGATAATCTCGGGCCTGTGAGACATAGTTCGTCCAAAAGTGGTAGGTATGAAAAGAAAAATTATTACGGTATTATACTATTGAGTCGGTAAATAGATCTAATTATAAGTGAAAAGAAGTCCACCTATTTATCCTTGATGTATGAAACCTTAAGTAGACGAAAAAACCACAAATTACATTCCCATCTGAGTTCTTACACGGTACCAACTAAAAATTTTGTTCCTGGTAAATACGGAGACTTTACCCTGAATCCATGATTCCCGAGAATCTGTAAAAATAACAGTAGGCTGGGATGATTTTTCATCTTTCTATACGTAACTTTAATTCCTGAAAACAAATTGTCTCTATTAGTATTTCTTCATATTTCTTTCCACTGTCTTTCTTATGTGAAGACATAGTTTTATTCCGTACTCTACATCTTTACAGGTCTTACAAATTCCTTGCAACTCGTTATCCAATAAGTTCTCTTCCCTTTTGAGCCTTTTACTTATCATTAAGTCTCTTTACCTTTAAAGACAAATAAGAACGATACGTGTTCCCTTTATGTTCAATTTCCTGTGAAACTCAAGAGGTCTTACTGTTTTTAACTTCAGTACATTATGAACTTTGATCACTCCTATATCGTTTTTCTCTAGAGTGCATATACTGATAACTGCCATATTTATAACATGTCGTCAAATCGTCATAGTTCACGGACACTAGATCGTAACGTAAAAGACCCGTATAAGAAAGTTCTGACATATGAAGTATTCTCTTGTACCTTACCCTAAAAGTATAAGTGGGAATCCACTATCGTTCTCAGCCTTTCATACGTCACTGATAGTGATGTATTGTTCTCCTTTTTACCTCAATATAATCTGTGTGTCGTGTTTGATTTACTTGTAGGTGGTCGTTATACTATTGTACCAAAGTTCCTATATAACCATAGGTTTTCTATGAGATTACTATCTACCCGTCATGGATATAATGATCGTGATTTTTCACGAAACACCCTCACCCCTGAACCTTCTCTTTTTTTTCCCCTTAGTAAATTAAAAAATTTTTTCATTACTAGTAATAAATTTAGTTAGTACCCTATTCTTACTAATAGAGTTAGACTTATATAGGTTTTTTTCCCTTCACTTTTCACTTCAGCGAGTCAACACAGACTGAGAAACATATTACGGATCCTGATCAATACCTGACTATATATCTTCAAAGTCACTATATTTTTACTAACTCGAACTGTCACTTACGTTACTGACTTTTGACCGATGTACTTTTACAAATAAGTCTTGTTCACTCACAATTGACAGTTTTCTTTACCTTATGACCCATATAAGATTCTATTTTATTAAGACTCTTAATTATAATTGGATTTAAGTTGTCACCGACTACTAGATATTATTACGAACAGTACGTTGTCACACTAGTAAACTACTGACCTAAGAGTCTGATAGTTCTAAGGAAGTTCGATACATAAAATAAAACAACTTATTTTATTACTTACGTACTTATTTACAAACCTGTTTACCGATATAACCACTTTTCTACTTTTGTTATTTTTTTAATAATAGAATTCATCCTCTTCTGTTCCAAAATAGATAAATAGTAATGTTTAACTTCTTAAATCCGACGTAACCATAAACCTTTATTAAGAGTCAATGTCAAAATCGGTAGTAGTGTATATTTCAAGCCTCAGAATTACTTTATATAAAGGATTTTATCGTTACCTTAGTTCCTTTTTATGTTATTTTCAACTCTCAGAACACCATGACAAGAGTATTAAACATCAGTGGCGATCTTTAGTCGACGTACTTACTCCACTCCCACTCACAGTTTTCCCTGACATCAATTAAAAATCTTTTATTACCATAACCTTCGTAAATACTATAGATATTTCCACAAAATAAAAACTGGTCATCGTTTCTAGTTCCATGTACTGTCTAAACCGATACGATGTGATAAAACCGGTTTGTAGTTTACCCTCTGTGTCAGAGAATAAATAAATCACGTCATTTTTTATACAAAACAAAATTAAACAACGAAATCTAGTTTATAATTCTTTTTTATGAGTACTATTTTATAAATACTAGGAATTAAACATGAAGTTTATTATACAATACTGTTTGTAAGGTATATTTAGTACATGAGACCTTACATGTAGATTTTTCCTATAGGTCTCATTTCTATAAAATTTCGAAAAAAAGACAATAAACTTTGTGTTATTAATAATCTAAATAAATTTCCAAACATAGGGAATAGAACAAAGGGTTCACACAGTGTAAAGAACGTTTCACATACGTTATTACCTATTTCGTTTAAAATTTCACGTTCACTTTTTTGTTATTTTTATACATTTTCGTTTGGTAAAACACGTAAACGATGTCTACCTAGAACTTACTGAGACAAACAGTGTCTTTTTCTTTTATACATGCTAAAAACAAACAACCGAATTTTTGGTAAATTTTTAGTCAAACCAAAAATTAACATTTCGAAAAGAACTATAGTCTAGAATATCCTTTAAGGGAGTACTGAAGGTCATTAATACAACCTTCGATTACTATAAAGATTTGAATATCATACATAGTGACTCATACACACACATAGGATTTAAGTGTATATATACATATATATATGTATATATATATATATATATGTGTCTATCTATACTACATCATTACCTTTAAGATAACCACTCAACGTTTTAATTAATCATATTCATTTATGAGACTAGAGACTATTATGTTCAATAATTGGGTTCTTTATTAAATCTAACAGAAATTTCCCAAAGAATGGAGTTCAAAACATAAGAATATAGTCAAGGTCACTACCCTACTGTCTTAAAACACTTCATGGGTTTTAACATACAATTATGGTGTACATGGTAAAATGTAAAGGGGATGAAGTCATAGTAAGTCGTAAGAGTTTTATTTAACATAGTATGCTTTAAATCTCTTGGTAACATGTGGTACATGAATAATTGACGAAATTAAGACTTAAATCGTACATATAAATACAAGAATCTATAAAATAATTATGAATTAACAATCGAAAATTTATTAAAAGACAACCATAATTGTTATAGTCTTTACTTTCGTGGAAATAAAGTACCATAAGTATTATAGAATAAATTTTGATGTCAAAATCTACGTAATATACTAAAAGAGGATCTTAGAAAGGTATATCTCAAATCGTATACGACCTTTCAGAATTGATAGTACTTCTGACTAAACAATGATATTTTCAGTGTATATATAACAAGTACTTAATAATAAATGTCTTCCTACAGTGAAAACATAAGTATAACAACATTAATTACTTTAAGTAACTTAGACAAAGAAGTATATCATACGTCCTTAGATAGACCTATTTAGTCGTTATAGTTAATTAAGAATACCATTTTGATAAAAGAGGGTCTAGTCTTATATATGAACGATGAAACACATAGTATTACAAATCGGAGAACTTCTTTCACTTTCTTCTCTCACTTTTTCACCCAAATTTTGAGTTGTAAGTATTTTGATTCTAGTACCGTAGGTCGGGGTAGTGAAGCTAAGGGCCCTATTTATAGTCATTGGAGTCTATACGTTCTACTGTGGTGGGAATACCGTCTTTCACTTCTTCTTCATTTGTCGGAGAACTACTTTCACTTTCTCCTCTCACTTTTTCAACCGAATTTCGAGTTGTAAGTCTTTTGATTCTAGTACCGTAGTCCAGAGTAGTGAAGTACCGTGTATCTACCCCTTTGTCACCTTTGTCACCGACTGAAATAAAGACCCCCGAGGTTTTAGTGACGTCTACCACTGACGTCGGTACTTTAATTTTCTGCGAATGAGGAACCTTCCTTTCAATACTGTTTGGATTTGTTGTATAATGTTTCGTCTCTGTAATGAAACAGTTGTTTCCAGATAGATCAGTTCCGATACCAAAAAGGACATCGGTACATACCTACACTCTCAACTTGATATTTCTTTCGACTCGCGACTCCTTAAGTACGAAAACTTCACACCACAACCTCTTCTGAGAACTCTCAGGGAACCTGATGTTCCTCTAGGTTGGTCAGGTAGGATTTCCTCTAGTCAGGACCCACAAGTAACCTTCCTGATTACAACTTCGACTTTGAGGTTATGAAACCGGTGGACTACGGTTCTCGACTGAGTAACCTTTTCTGCGACTACGACCCTTTCTAACTCCCACCCTCCTCTTCCCCTGCTGTCTCCTACTCTACCGACCTACCGTAGTGGCTGAGTTACTTGTACTCAGACTCATCCGAGGTCCTCAATCACTATTTTTCCCTCCGGACCGTACGACACCAAGTACCCCAACGTTTTCCAACCTGTACTGACTCACTGACTTGACTTGACGAGGAATCTGTCGTATAATTTTTCGTCTCTGTAATGGCTAATTCCAGACGAATCAGGTTCGATACTAAAAAGGTCACCAGTATATACTTACACTCAACCTGGTATTTCTTTCGACTCGTGATTTCTTAACTACGAAAACTTGACACCACAACCTCTTTTGAGAACTCTCAGAGAACTTGTCTTTTCTCTATTTTGATCAGTTAGAATTTCTTTTAGTCAGGACTTATTAGAAACCTTCCTGACTACGACTTCGAACTTATTAAACCGGTGTACTACACTTTTCTGTTGAGGAATCTTTTCTGGGACTACGACCCTTTCTCACTTCCGTCCTCCTCTTCCCCTGTTGTCTCCTACTCTACCAACCTACCGTAGTGGATGATTTGCCTGTACTTAAACTCGTTCGAGGTCTCAACCACTACCTGTCCCTTCAGACCGCACGACGTAAGGTTCCCCAGTGTTTCTCAGTCTGTAATGACTCGTTGACTTGATTTGACTTGAATTAGATAAATGTTAGGGTTTCTGTTCACCCTACTACCCCTACCTCCTATTGTCTTGATGATAGATATACCTTCCATTGACGGATCCCACTCTAGTAACGTTTAGTAGTCTGTTCTGTCCTGAAGACAGTGACCTATCTTATCCGTCAAAAAGATCAGAAATTCTTTAAAAAAACAACAAATACCCAATTTAAGAAATCTAAGTAATATTAAGTAGGTTTACGGAGAAAGGTGAAAAGTCTCCGGATCAATTAGGAAATTTAAAGTACTCTAGATCCACCGATTATTTGTGAAAATACAATATTAAATCGTTGGGTATCCTCTTCAAAGACGAGACGAAAAGTTTGAACTGTTGGGTTGGAACGTAGATGTTCTCTGTACTCTATAAAAATCCTATTTGTACCCTCGAAAGAACAAGAAGTAATAATAAATTCGACTCTTAAATTTTGGAACATGAATGGAAAAAAAAATTTAAATTTTTAGGGGTGACGATAGTCTTATCGGTCGGTGTAACAACTATAATGAGTGAGTAGTATCGAAGGGTCCACCACGGGCACCATTTCTTAAGTGGTCTTGACGTCCTCTACTTCCAAGTTAGGAATTCAGACCTTCAAGGGGAACTCGTCCTTTACAGTGCGTTGAGGTCATAAGAACGGTCCCTTTGGGGTACCTATCTCCTCGGACCGCCCGATGTCAAGTACCCCAGTGTTTCTCAGACTACACTGACTCGCACGCGGGCGCGCGCGTGTGTGTGTGTGTGTGTGTGTGTGTGTATGTGTAACGAAAGTTACTCGTAAAGTAAGGTCCCTTAATATCCTATTTTTAAATCCATTGACAAAGTGTGTGTAGACACTTGATTACCATAGGACAAAAGGTAGAAGGTTTAATTGGTTTGGTCTATTCGGTCAAGACACTCTCAGTTAAAGAACGTTGGAGAGAACAATTGTTTATGAGAGAGTTCGTTTAAGATCCATAAAATTTGTCAAATCAAGTCCCTTAAACCACAAGTCTACCATAATCTTAACAAACCAATTCTCAACATTTGTGTTACTTTGGAAACTAAATTTCTGGTAAATAAGGACTTCAGACCTTCGACGGGGACGATGATGGAGGTGTAACGTAAGTAAATACTGTGACATTGACTATGACCTTGCCCTTCAGAGGGAGGGTGTGTGTGAGTACAGAAAATCTTGAACGAACTCTCGACATCTTCCTACTGAAAATAAAATAGTATGGAAAGACTATAATACACTTACGTAGAGTTACCGTCTTTGTTTTAACATAGATCTTGGAATCGGTTTGTTAGACTCCTTTCTGGAAAATCGGGAACGTTGGGACCTATCTCGTACCCTTCCTACAAAATGAGTTAGAAAAGTCGTAGAGAACTGTATCAATTATCAACAGAAAGAATTTCGTGAAAGACGAGAACGAGAGGTATAAAAGTATAAAACGACACAAAAGAGGAGTATGTAACGGACGACAAAGACTCCTAGGAAAAGACCTACTTCATTTATTCCTTTTACCCCCGTCTCCCCATCCTGGTTATAGAACCCATACTATTGTCCCTTCTGAGTCTTATCTATGATAAATTTATCTTATGTGTGTTTACACTCCACCCAAAATCCTTATTGTGGCTTGATAAAAGAAAGAAGGAAAGAGGGAGGAGAGAAGACACCGCTGACACCTCTGGTTTACGACTTCCACCATGGTAGTGGTCCACCTTAGGAAACCGTAAGAACACAGAACTTCCCTCCGGGGTACTCTCCCGAGGGACAACACTTCGGGATATACCTGGGAGTATAATTTTTATCCATTAAAAACGAACAAAATTCGACGAACTTTCTCTCGTAAATCAGACAAAGTACTTCCAAACTCCAAATAGTCTATTATTACGATCTTCCATGTTCTTTCTACACCCGTATCCGTTATATCACTAAAAGTACTATCTGTCACTTTAAATCCAGTTTGTCCTTGTACACCATATGACTATTATAGTTATACTGTGACTGCTCATTATCGTAACGCTCCCATAAACTGGTTCACTCTTGTCGTACCTTACGACAAAATTTTACATACAAACGGTAGCTCTCATCTACCCTACAAGTAAAAGAACACTATAGTTCTAACTCACAGACTAGTATCTTCACTTACAGACTCCTCTATATTTTCTCTCTACTTTTGTGGTTGATACTTTTCTTACCTTTTGACTCTCCAGTCTCAAAATATCTCCAAGTAAACTTTCTGTAACTAGATAAGGACATAAATTTAATTTATCAAAATAACCAACTACCTCGATCTTATCGTATTGTGAACATAACCAGGAGAGACCCTGGAAACGATAAATATAAAATGTTTGAAAGAAAACCACTTCACTTCTGTTACAACGAGTATCTTTGTACCTGTAATCACAGTCTGACGGGTCGAAGACTAAGAGCAAATCTGTAAGTGATCAATTCGCCGTGAACCTTTGACCGAATGAGAATTTTATGAAATAAAATACACTTACTTTATAACTTCTAATTAATTTCTGTTACTAAAGTTTACAGAACCGATTATTCACAATAGTAATAACACATTATAATACCAAGGATGAAAAGAACTACTAAACCGTAATTTTATGTGGTGATTTAAATGACATCCCTGTAACCGTTCCTACTATAGGTGACATGGTAAATAACAATGGGTGTATTGTGGAATTAGTGTGTGTGTGTGTCTGTGTGTGTTCTGTCCTTGTCTTTATTGGAAGATCTAACTTAACTGTTTTCTTTAAACGAAGGTAACTTTTTGACGACACATAAGAGTTTAAGAGGTGTTTAATAGGATCATTTATAAACTAGGGAAAATCGAAGTCTGACTTCACTGAAACGTCGTCGTCGTCGTCGTCGAAGTCTCTGACGTATTAATCTCAGTTTTAACACCGAACTGAAATTGTACCCTTTATTAATATACTTATAGTATATGTGTGAGAGAAAGTAGGTAATTAATATTGGAAAGAAAAATAAAATCTACATTGTAGACTAGTAAGAATAACGAATGTAAAAGGTTCAGTGAAGTCAAGAAGAAACACACGTATATACACATGTTTATGGGAGTTATCGGATCTAAAACTCTGATGTTTGAAAACTTCCTTTTATCTACAGGTCTTCATCTTCTAAAAATGATTATATCTTTATAATTTTTTTTTAATTCACCAAAGGTAAATTCCTGATCCTACCTTATCAAGAGGACTCGGACGCAAGGTCATATTGAGAAAGATGTACAGGGTAAAACATAATTTTTCAATTAACACGTAGTGGATAACTGAAATAAAGAATTAAACCAGGTTAGATACAATATTAATAACAAAGAAGTACAGTACTAAGGATCTCAAATTACTCCCAGGATCTCGACAAAAGAGTTAATGTAGATATACCTATAAAATTACCATTTCCCTCTATTTTTTATTCCACGACAAAGGAAGAGATGACAACTTAATTCGTCTATAGTAAAATTATTACGGTATAAAGATAGGAACGTTCATCTCGAACGAAATGACACCGACTCTGTGATACGATTCATCCTGTCGACACTCGTAGAAACTCTTTAACGAGTCTCTAATTTACAGAGAATTAAAAGTATGGTCGTTTACTAAAGTAGAAACTGGACATTAAACTGTAAGATTCGTATCCTACAAGATATAAAATCATAGTACACACTACTTCGAGTAACCTAAAGTAGGTCACAGGATAATTAAAACTGAGACCCTTCCGACTCCTATGTCGCACTTAAAATTTGAATACATTCAAAGGTCCTTTCCTTTATCTCTTCGTTTATTTCTTACAAGTTAAGAATAGTCAGGACTGTTATCTAGACACTTCAACGTATGTACTATTTGGTGAATCCCATGAGTATTTGACAAGAGAAACCCTGTCTAAATATAAATCAAAATCCTCTGTAAACAACATATGGATGATACACCTTTTGAAATTCAAGAATTTTCTGTTTGCTTTACTTTTACTTTATTATGTCCGAAGTTCCTCGTGGAGAAGACACGTATCACAAATAGGTTCAAGTCTCCCTTTTTTATGTAAGAGATATTACACATGAACAACTTGATTGAAAAACACTTAAAGATTCATTGTCTTTTAAACCTCATACTCCATTGAACCGTGACTCCATTGAAATCCTTTATCCTCCAGTCCCCGATAGAGTTTATTTTCCAGTCCCGGATTGAGTTCAAGTCTTTGTGATAAGTAAACGGACTAAAAACTCAAGAGATTTGAAACAGGGATGACATATAATAAGTTTGACTAAAAAAGTGACGTAAATAATGTAGAAGACTAAATAAATCCGAATATATGAAATTAAGTAAGTAATTTTTTACTTTATTTTCCTCTTGATTTATTTGTCTATAAAGTATAAATACCTCTCCTTCTGAACTATAACAGTCCTTCAAGTAAGAGGGTTCTAGACGAACACAAGTAATAACAAAGGAAAGAATACAAATGGCACCTAAACCAAAAGAGAAAAAGATGAAAAGATTCAAACTTTGAATCTATAATGAAGAAAAGATGATATACGTAAGCTACGATACTTAAAGGAAGACTCACGACTAAAATGACATGGTACACCTAAACCTATTCAACACAAAAGTAAAAGTAAATCAAGTTTTATTAAAAATTAAAGAGAACTCTAAAGAAGGAACTGGATACAGTTTATTCACACAACGAATTAGAGGCGTATAACACCCTCAAAAGCAAATACGAAGACAATGACTAAAGATTCAATTAAGGTAACACCAAACTCTTGTCTATAACATACTAAAAATATAACGCGTCAAACGGTTCCCCACAAAGTACCAGGTGTAGTAACACCAATTATAAGGTATACTCGAACTACTTTTATATAAGATGACAACAACATACTTCATTAGATATAACAACAAGTCAGTGGGTCAGCACAGGTTGAGAAACACTGGGGTACCTGACGTCGTGTGGTCCGGAGGGACAGGGTGTGGTAGAGGACCCCAAACGAGTTCAAGTACAAGTAACGTAGACACTACGGTAGGTCGGTGGAATAGGAGACTGTGGGAGAAGATGACGGGAACTAGAAAGGGTCGTACTCCCTGAAAAGATTATACAGAAGACAAATGTAGTCTACTGGTTTTATGACCTCGAAGTCGTAGTCAGGAAGGTCACTGATGAGTCCCAACTAGAGGGAATTCTAACTGACCAAACTAGAGGAACGACAGGTTCCCTGAAACTCCACAGAAGAGGTCGTGGTATCAAGCTTTCGTTGTTAAGAAACCGTAAGACGGAAGAAATACCAGGGTCAGAGTGTTGACGTGTACTGGTGGCCCTTCTGGTATCGGAACTGCTATACCTGGAAACAGTCATCTCATTACAGCGTCGAAAAGTCGTGTGACAGATCCAAACAGTAGCGAAAGGACGGTTCTTCGTTAGTAGAAGACTAAAGTACCGACGTCAGTGACAGGTATCACTAAGACCTCTGGTTCTTCTTCTTTAGACAGGGATGAAGACGTAAAAGGGAAAGATATACGGTACGTCATTACCCCGGTCTACAGTACTAGAATCAAAATAAAAAAAATTATAAATCAGAATTTGGTCGAGAAAGTGAGAGGAGGAAGTAGAAGTAGTTCTCCGAGAAATCAAGGAGAAGTGAAAGACGGTAACCTCACCATCCTCATTAGATAGCCACAGGTAATATAGATCAGTCAACTACCATGACTCAAGTCGATACGGGAACGAGTAAAAGATAAACGACTTAGACAGGTAAAGATTATCTTCTTACAACTTCAGAAACTGATGTTACCACCGATGTAGACAAAGAGTAACGTCAAGAAAAAGATTGAGTACATAAAACTGTGAGACAACAACGTACGTATATGTAATTTTTAATACAGCAGAACTTCTTTACTGGAAAAATAGTAAATATCACGGAAAGAAATTGAGACTATTGAAAGTAACGAACCTTCATCCGAAACAGATTTTAATTATGTCTCAAAATACGAAAACCTAAGTACGATCGCACCATATAAAATGAGGGAAGTAAATGAAAATTAGGAACAAACTTAAATATAATTTCACCCAAAAAACATCTGTTACATATCGATCCCAAACAAAGAACTATGTCAGACTATTAGACAGAAAATTAAACACGTAAATTTGATAATTATAAGTATCACTAATAATATATAAACTTAATTATAGACGGTATACACAATCATAAAAAGACAAACGGTGAAAACAATAAATAGGGATAAAAACACAAGGTGAGAAAACCCAGAAAACACGAAAAATTAACTCGTAAAATATACTAAAGTAAAAAAAGAAAAAGGAGTCGTACAAGTAAAATGAAGACAAAAATTAAAAAAACCGCTAAAATTATATATAAAAGTCAATTAGGTTCAGATGAAAATTTATATTACTAAGTATCCATCACTCATTGAATATCATTATTTTGTTAGGAATAAGAAAAGAAAACTGGGAAAATAGTCATAACAGTAAGTAAAATGAATATGTATTCGTGTAGTTTATACGTGTCATATATACTATCTTATATCACAATGGTAATAATAAAACTTGTATAACAATCGATTATCTAGTAAATTATTACTCTTTTTATAAAAAAAATTAAATGGAAATGAATAAAGAAGGGACTATGAGTAAAGAAATATACCTAGACTCAATAGTAAACGACACAGAGATTTCTTAAAAATATTGTAAAGGACGTTTCACAAGATGGAAGTAATGACAAAGTTTGTAAAGACAAGAAAAGAGAGGAAAAAGATAACCTTAAAAGCAATCCTTTTGCAATCCGGTAAAAATCAACAGGGTGTAAAAACTATAAATCAAACAGGACAAAAAAGGGAAGGACGTCAGGAAAAAGACTAACGAAAAATCAAAGTCACGAAAGATAATTATATAAGAGTTCGAGACTCCCACAAAGGAGTCGAGATAGGTCAAACGGTTATTAGGGTAATTTCCGTGAGAAGTAAAGACAAAAGAAAATGTCACTAAAAAGTAGAGAGTAAAAAAAAGGAAAACTAAGAAACAATATTAAAGAGAGATGGAAGTAACAGGTAGACAAGAACGTACAACATGAAATAGGTAACCTCCGGAATCGTAGAAAAAGTGTCAACAAAATTTAAGGACCAGACTATTAAGGGTGTAGGAACGTAAATCAGACCACGACTACGAATGACAAAGAGGAGTTTGAAACTAAGAACAGAAAATGATACAGAATGTGGGAAAAGGAGTATCGACTTGTACTACATGAACAATTTCCCTTAACGAGATTAACCCGGAAATCACCAATCCACACCCACCTGTCCTTAACAAGGTATCAGAAAACTCATCCAGAATCAGACACTCACTCAAACATGACAACTTGACACTTACAGTGTGTATAAAGAGTTAAAAAACGGGGAGAAGTAACCCTGTACTACCGATCTCACTCGAATAAACCCATATAGAAAAGAAGATGTACCTTCAGATCTCCGTCGACGACGATGACGATTCAGCGAAATCAGTACAGGCTGAGACACGTTGGGGTATCTACCGTCGGGTGGTCCGAGGGGGTAGGGACCCTAAGAGGTCCGTTCTTGTGACCTCACCCAACGGTAAAGGAAGAGGTTACGTACTTTCACTTTTAACTTTCACTTAAGAGAGTCAGTACAGATTGAGAAACGTTGGCGTACCTGACGTCGGGTGGTCCGAAGAGGTAGGTACCCTAAAAGGTCCGTTCTCATGACCTCACCCCACGGTAACGGAAGAGATGATCTTCTCCGATCTTAACCCAAAAAGGAAAGAAGTTCAGTTAATTCGGGACTAATTGAGGCCCTCGAATGCGAGATCGATTTATTAAAGTGGACTCCCGACTGGAAAATTTCTGTTTGTCCCACGAAACCGGATAAAGTTTTACCGAGGAAAAGGAGAGACGTCCCCTAAAAAGAGACGAGAAGTGACACTCTTGGACTAGATGGAGGACCTCCATTCCGTGTTTTTACACCCCCAGGGGACTACAACTTTTTGTGTCTATCAGAAAATAAAGTCAGAACCAAAAGGGGTAAAATGTTTATTGGACTCCACGTCCATACAAAACATTGAATAAAAGAAATGGATTTCACATAGGAAATTATACGTAAGACCATTCACTATGACTTAAGAGAAAAAAACAGACACTTTCAACAATAAATCGAAAGGAAAAACCTTTTATAAAAACGAACAATGTTTGAAGAACACAACCACCAAAAAAGAAACTCTTAAACTTTCAATGACCAGTCGACGGAAACCGAAAGTATTTTTAAATCAACTCACAGCCAAAACAACATGGACATCAATGGGGATCACGAATAAAACGAAGTCTAAAAAAGTCCCAATGTAACACGTATGCCACCCTCAACCTAACAGTGTCCTAAAAAAGGTCACGAGGACAAGAGGATAATGGAAATCTGAACGGGAAACACGAAGGTGTACTCTTAACCATCTAGAGGTATGGAGAGTAGGGTCCCTTCCTGTCACGTATCAGTCGTGTCTCATCGGACCACACCCCTACCCTTCCGTAAGAGAACAGGACCAAGTCAGAGTCCGAAGGTAACCAAACCCCAAGGACCAAGACCCTTACCCCGAAAGAACTTCTACAACGAGAAGAAGGAAAACGATCTACATGATGTTCTGATCTCAGACCTGTCAGAGAATTAGAGGAAAGTTCCCATCTTAAAACAAAAAAAACTAAAGAACGGTGTCTTCGTTGACAAACGAGAAAGGGGAGGAGAAAGAGGTCGAGTTCTTAAAAAAAAAAAAAAAGAGGACAACCTGTCTTCAAAGATTTGTCCAAATACGAAAGGACGTTACCGTCGGCGAAAAGAACTTGGTGTGTCCCCCGGAAAAAGATTACAGACTGAGACGAGTTTTAACAAGAACAACGGAACACTGTAGGTACCTTTCGAGACTCTAACTTACGTTTTAGGGACCACAGAACCCGAGAACTCTCGAGACATAAAAGTCAAATAGGGTGGGAACCAGAAATCCTTAAATAATTTTCAAAATCGGCTTTAGAAAGAGGACCAAATATACACTCGGAGTTAAAGGATGGGGTCTATTTGGTAGTGAACATAAAGGGACTTCCAAGGAAAGGAATCTCAAGTCGGATGAACAAAGGAGACACTACAAACGATCAAATAATCGATTCTTGTTTAATATTAAAACATCTAATAAACAAAAAAAGACAACAGACCCACCCTCGTTACGAGAAAGATGTAAAGATATAGGATTGACCTTCGGTTTGGAAAGACCTCTTCTTAAAATCAAGTTGACCTTTGGTGATTTTGACTGTGGACGAAGTATATTACTCTTTCAATGAGTATTTACAAAACCCGATAACTATGATAACGAAAGTAATTGTCTACATAACCGTAGTAGGAAACATTTATAACCAGAAATTTTCCCGTCTTGTGTTAAGAGGACACTGATTTTACACATACACTACGGTAGAACATTTACACCACGGAAACCGTGTAGTAGTAATTTGACACCCGAACTTCAATACAAAAAATTAATCTCACTGTGTCTCACCTACAAAAATACATATTTTTTTAGTCTTTAATAATTTTACCGATAATTGTGACAAAGTGTCAATCTTTCAACTAAAACAATAGACAAGTAAATCTAAAACCTTTAACATAAATAGAAATCCCTTACACTGGTATCATCAAGGACTTTGTTAGTTCATTAATTAAAAATCGTGTAGTCTTAAGAATAAAGATTACATGACGTATTAAAGGTAACATAAGGAAAAGTAGTGAGACCGGTAATACTGTAAATTCAACTAGTTACAGTTTTGATGAACTTTCAAGTCAAATATATATGTATATATTTTATACGATTACATGAGAACTGAAGACAGATTACGTGAGTCCTTTTACAAAAATGGTCACGACAATACTCATTATCTGTCTTCACAAAACATAAATGGGTCAACCCAGTTTTTCGATCTTCGTCTCACTGTGACTTTTTATGTTCTCGGCATATATTACTTACACAATACCAGAGAGTAATAGAAAAATACAACAGTAAAAGTTCTTAATCTACCTCTTTATTTTCATTTTAGTCAAATTGGTACACAGGGAATAACTACTCGATCCACAAATAATTAAGTTATATAAATAACTCACCAAGAATACTGTCCACGATAAGTTCCTTGACACCTCAGTCGTCAATGACTTTCTTGTTCCGGACGAAATACATTTCGAATGGCAAAAAAGTTGTTTTAAATTTTTATGAATAACAAAATGTCAACCACCAAATCCGAGACTGTGTAACCGCATAGAATAATATTACCTCCGTAAAATAATAACACAAAACCTCGGGGGTCTCGGTAAGAGTGTAATTTTCTAATGGATCTTACTAAGTACTCCCGAACTTTATCATAACGAGTTGCTAAATAATGTGTTAACATCAATCCCATTTGTCGACCTATTCCCTTTCTCTGTAGTCATCTCACACCTCCTCAGAACAGACGACTGAAGAATATGAGAGGGAGAGTAATCCACAATACACCTCGTGTGAGAAGGGATCGTTACTTTTCCGTTATCGTACACACGACAGGACAACGACTCCCTCCGACTGATCTCTAAGCACAGGATCCAAAAATAACCCTAGACTAGTGTATCCGAGAGGGACGGATCGTGTGTGGTCAGAAGGTCTGAGGGCCTTCAATTCGTCTACATCAAATTTCGTGTAACAAACGTGTTTATATAGTCTGTGTCATATACTACGAAGAGTAAAAACCTTACCCTTGTCATAAGAACTTTAGGTTCAAACGTCTGTGACCGGTTCCCGGTTAGAACTTTAATCCGAAAAATTCCTATCGTCAGAACCCGGTCGATACAATTGGTAAAAGACGTGTTAATTGAAACAAAGATCATCGACTAAACATTTTTAGAATGGACGATTATTATTGGGTTAAAGATTGATAGAGACATGGAACTACTTTTATTGGTCCAATCTTAATAATTAGTCTAGAATAATTGGTCCAATAGTAAGATGAGGTCAAGACTACTGATCTAGTAGGATGAGGAAAAGACACGAACGGGACAATAAGTGAAATACACAAATTAGGAAGTTATTTATAAGTGACAAAGACACCTACACACATAATCTCATATCTCTGAAACTTGAACGCGTATGATGGTACTTTTTTTTTTTAGACTCCCCTTCTCTTTCACTGTCTCAACCTAAACTCAATCAAGTATTCTTAACTTTCTTCATGACCCCATTTAATGTTTGTATAGATCTTCAAGGGAGGTTTGTCTTAATATACAAAGTTTCCGTCTTCGACTACCTTCTTTCCGTTCCTCCAGTTATTTGTTATATCTCAATCGACACCGCCAAATAAACGATTCAGTACTGACTGAGAACACTGGTCTATCTGACATCGGGTGGTCCCAGGAGACTAGTACCCTAAAAGGTCCGTTCTTATGACCTCACCCAACGGTAGAGGAGGAGGTCCCCTAGAAGGGTTGAGTCCCTAGTCAGGACCCAGAGGACGTGACGTCAATCTAAGAAATACTCGAATCGTTGGTCCCTTAAGGAATCTCTCAATCGATTGTCCACTGTCTCTTTCCCTTCCCTTTTTACCTTTTGTATAAAATCCCTAAACATCAAGGACAATTGTAGAAATTTTAAAGGGGACTTACTCTCTTTAGGACCTCTAAGAACCCTATTTTCAAGATACTGGGATGCATGTAAAATTTTCAATCTCATTTATTATCCGAATTTCCTACTCCTACCTAATGATCTTCTCTTATATGCTTCCCTGATAATCGTTATATAAAATTATTAGGTCTTTTTTTCATAGTAACACTCTTAGTCTTCTCTTCGTCACTCATCTTTACCAATCTTCTAAACCCGAGGTGGGAATACCGTCTTTCACTTCTCCTTAATTTTTCGGAGAACTACTTTCACTTTCTCCTCTCACTTTTTCAACCGAATTTCGAGTTGTAAGTCTTTTGCTTCTAGTACCGTAGACCAGGGTAGTGAAGTACCCTTTATCTACCCCTTTGTCACCTTTGTCACAGTCTGAAATAAAGAAACCCGAGGTTTTAGTGACATCTACCACTGACGTCGGTACTTTAATTTTCTGCGAATGAGGAACCTTCTTTTCAATACTGGTGGGATCTATCGCATAAGTTTTTGTCTCTGTAATGAAACGGCTGATTCCAGGCAGATCAGTTCCGATACCAAAAAGGACACCAGTACATACCTACACTCTCAACCTGACACTTCTTCCGACTCGCGGTTTCTTAACTACGAAAACTTGACACCACAACCTCTTCTGAGAACTCTCAGGGAACCTGACGTTCCTCTAGGTTGGTCAGGTAACACTCCCTCTAGTCGGGACCCTAAAGAAACCTTCCTTACTACGATTTCGACTTTGACGTCATGAAACCGGTGGAGTACGCTTCTCAACTGAGTAACCTTTTCTGAGACTACGACCCTCCCTAACCCCCGTCCTCCTCTTCCCCTACTGTCTCCTACTCTACCGACCTACCGTAGTGCCTGAGTTACCTGCACTCAGACTCACTTGAGGCCCTCAACCACTACCTGTCCCTCCGGACCGTACGACGCTAAGTACCCCAGCGTTTCTCAGCCTGTACTGACTCGCTGACTTGACTTGACTATAAAACTATAGTCTTTTTTTATCCTTTTCTTATCTTGTTTCGTTTAGAAAAACCCACGATGACAATTCCAGAAAATTCTAAAAACCAACTTTATTAAATTTCTACAACTATAATTAACTTCACTCCCGTTAACTATCTCTTCATACGAAACCCTATTACTTCTTAAAATAAACCTACACAATACGAATTCTATGCATAAACTGTTGGTGCACCTCTATAAGTCATTTGTCGTTCTGGACCCCCAGGTTTCTTCCCACCTTCACTCCTGAACCTCTAGTTTTGAATCAACAGTAATCTAATTTCTACTGTAAATTTCGATACTCTTACCTTCTGTAGTGTTTAACATCAATCTTTTTCAATGTTCCGGTGTCGGTACCCCGTAAGATTAACCATGGTCATCTTCTACTCTTGACGGAAATCACCTCCGAGTCACCTCATCATGAGTTACTTCATCCACTTGGTTCTCTTACAGTATCACAGATCTTAGTCACACCTCTTTCAGAAAGTTCTTCACTAGTTGTAACAGTTTAAAAGACTAACGAACGCAATCCACTTCAAACTCTTAATTGACTGTCTAAATTCCATCTACAAGGACTATAACTGCCCTCGTTTGATAGGTACAATATGATCACCATATTTAAGTACACCCGAGTTCTCTCTTGTCCCCTTTACATTTTTACCTGACATTTATGTCTAACATCAAGATTTTTCAAACCATCAGTCTTCCTAAAAAAATTACCCATATTTCGTTGTACAAACTAATACAATTTAACAAGTCCACTCTCTTTAGACTATTGGACTCTAATTTTATTGTAGTTTTTATTCACTCTACCCTACCTACGTATCAACCTCCCTAAGTAGAACCCGTCCTAATGACTATGGTGTCGTCGTCCTCTCTTCCATCTCATTAATTCTTAGTGTCATCCATCCTACCACCTACACTTCTTAGTGTCATCCATCCTAACCCACAAAGACTTATGAACATAAAACAGTCACTTTATAAATGGTCAACTTGTGGAGATTTATTCCTTAAGGGACCCCCGTCCCACTACCTTCTCCAAAATAATTAAACTCCTATTTCTTTCAAACCCACATACTTAACTGATTCCTTTATGTTGTCCGAACTTTAATTCCTGACTAGGACTCTCTATACCAGTCGTTAAGTCACTCAGTCAAGTTCAGGAAGTTCATCGTCTACGGTTCAACCCTAACACGTGTTATAAATAACCCCTTTTACGGACGTTTCTTATGTCCCCTCCCAATCCGTATCCTCTCCCCTCAGAAGTCTGACACTACGTCCAAACTGTGGACACTTTACTTTCCTTTCTATCCTTTTGACCCATTCTCGTACACTGACTCACTTCTAGACTCTTACAGAACTGGTCCGGTTACACTCCAGGGGGTCGTTTCCGACTGATAACCCTCTCAGATGTAACCCGTCTTTATCGGGTCGTTCTCATCAGAACGGTCTAGGTCAATGACCGACCTTCTTCACAGTCCCTTCGGGTCGAAACCACATGTGGGTTCTCTCCTGGACATCCACGACGGTCGTCACCGAGACCCAGTCATACAAGTAACGTCGTCCAAGAGGACTTCCATCTCGACTCGACTCGACTCACACGTACAGGCACCGACTGTGTAAACTACACCACTACAAAAAGAGGTAGAGACAAATCGACGAGACTACATAAACCCCTTCTTTATTCTTACAATTTAAATTCATCTAATCTCTTATAGGTCCCATCGTTATACTTCCCTTTCTCCCTTTACATTTAACTTGATGCGTGAAATTTTCTCCTTTGGTAAATTCGACCAATACCTTTACTCACGGACTCCGTGATGACAATATTGGTACGTTTGTTCTTTGATTCCACAGAAATCATTCCAAACGTAGGAATTAAGGAATAAAAGAAACGTGTAAAGTCCCATACTTTCATACTTTCTGTATTAGTGTATATGGATGTATACATATAAATATGTATTTCTCTTTTTTGTTAAAGTTCAGTAGTTAAATTCATATATGTATACTGAATCTAAATTTTCCTCTTAAACAACGGAGGACCCATCCGAAATCAAGGGTACACAAACAATGTAAGAATTGGTGTTACACAAACTAAAATTAAAAGAAGGACAACTTTGTACATGGAGCTTAAGGTTATTTAATTAGTATACGAGTATACTTCTCCTCTTTGACTCACGTAACTTCAACAATAAAACCCTCTACTACACATCAAGATGTTTCATTAATTACGAAATGTTAATCTTATACTTCCAATGAAATCCCTTAGATTCCAAAAGGTCACTGAAGTCCGAATTCTAGCCAACTAGTCAAAACTTTGATGACGGATATGGACCTAAGGGTGAATCAAACGGAGACGAACGGAGAAACCTAGAAGGTAAGAGGATTACTTGTAACACCTCCATCGTGTAGGAGGTGAGGGGCACTGAGACGGATGGTCTACGGTCTAAGGTTAACATTCTGACATTAAATAAGACTAAACAGGACTCAGGTAGTGAAGTCAAGAAAAAGATGAAATCACACGTCCAGACCAAAGGATAGACTTGAAAGAAGTTATATAGAACAGGACGAGGGTTACTGTTTCGGTACGGGATGACACAATTTATACGAATACACACACGATTCGCGAAGTCAGTAAAACTGAGAAACACTGGCATACCTGACATATCGGACGGTTTAAGGAGACAGGTACCCTAAGAGGTCCGTTCTTATGACTTCACCTAACGGTACGTGAGGAGATAACCTAGAAGGACTGTGTCCCTAACTTGGGTACACAGAATACAGAAGACGTAACCGTCCACCCAAGAAATGGTGATAGCGGTAGATCTGCAGGTACTTTATGTGAATATTCATTTATTGTCAATATTAATCATGACGACAGTACTCATTCAGGACAAATCTCTTAGAATTCTTTATAAGTATAAGTTAGGAGTACTGTTGTGATATAAAATAATAACAATAGGGATAACCGTCTATTTTTTTGTTTCGGTCTATTATATTGAACGGATTTAAATACGTTATCAGGACCTTGGTGTCTCTTTGGTTCGACTAGTGTTTAAAAACAATCATGCCCCTCCCTCCTCCCTCCCCCCAAGTCCTACCCCTTGTGCACATATGGACACCGTCTATGTACAACTGCATACCGTTTTGGTTATGTTATAACATTCTATTAATTGGACGTCAATTTTATTTAAATACAATTTTTTATTTCACTATAGAATAAGGGATCAAAATCTGTAATTCATATCGTTAATTATAGAGTACCAAGTACAAAAGTCACGTAAGTATCTAAATAGAGGAAAACTTCGAGAGGTAAAATTATCTATTTGTCGTAACAGACAGATGAATCCTCCTTTTTTTATTGTAAGTGTACAGATATGTTCCGGTAGTAATCCATGGACAACTAAAGAAAGTCTGGGACTTGTGAACCGAAAGACGAATGTAAATAACTACGAAGTCCCATCGATAAAAACAAATACCGTTATTAGTATTGGGAGGTTGTCTTCACATATATTAACAAAGTAAGATCAAAGTTCAGGATAAAAGTAATCTTAATAACGAACTCCGAAAGGTTTAGTATTTCGACCAGAGGATTTAGCCTCTGTCTGAGAAGATTCGTCCCACTACATACGAAGGTCTCCATATACAGTTTTATTCCTTTATAAGAACAATTTCGTACTAGAAATGAAGAAATAAAGAGAGAATTAGACTCAATATGAAAGATTTTGGTGTGACTTTTTAATTAAAGAATTTTAACGTTACTGACTTTTCGTTTAACTTTGAAATCATTTCAGTCACTATCAAAAAGTGATAATTTTATTTGGTTAATGGACAGTCTCTGTGACAAGACAAAGAAATTGTGAAAAGGTAGGTAGTTGACATCCCAGACAAAGACTTACAAAACTTCGTTATCCAATGTCTTCAATTCAGTTCCGAAAATAAAATTCATTTCCTAAAATAAACTATCTTAATATGTCAGACAAAAAGAAGAAAAGACAGTATCAGAAACATCGTTGACTCAAACAAAATAAGATGTGTCTTAAAAAGGGTGACCTAACTTACAATACATTCTCATAAAGTGACCGTTTGATTATGTTTTAATACATTATAATTAAAAAGAGAATTTATCCTTAATTATTTTGTTAAACTCGATTAACACAAACCTTATTAAATCCTTAATCAAAAAGTTCTTTTTGTTATTTTAAAACTTGAACCATTCATATATATAACGTTCTTTATAAAAGATAAAAATATTACATAAACTTAAACTATATATATCAGACCTATACCTCTTTATTATCAATTTTCCTTGTTTATTACGAAAGGAAAAATATAAGATATAAGGAATACATAGTACGTTGACTAAAATTAAAATATTTAATTCACCCTTTCTACCTTTATTAATAAGTATATTATATCGTCAAGGGTTTTAATTGGTATTATAACCTTTCTATCAAAATGAAGAACATACGTTATTTAATAGAATCAAAGAGGGGTATATCAGAAGTTATATGTAAAGAAGGAAACACAATAAGTATTATGGTAGAATCTTAGACTATTGAAACGTAAATACATTGAAGTCATACGAATGACAACGATGGTTTAAGAACAATCGAAGTTTGACGAAGGTCCACTTACCAAAATGTTGGAGTGAAAGTGCAGGGAGAAATTTTAAGGTATAGGAAATGATGGGTGTGTCAGAGGGAATACCGAGAGACGGGTCGTGAGGAGTCACTCCTGTAAGAGACACCTATTGGTACTTGTAAACCCAGTCAAAACAACGATAACAAATTCGACAAGAGTCTATTTGGTCTACGATGGAAAGGAAATAAAGGTCTTGACCTAGGTAAAGGAGGTAGTTCAGAGTGGGTTAACTAAATAGACAATGAAAAAGAAGAGAGTAATAAAAGAGTCTGATTCGGAATTGAATGTAGAAGACCAACGAAGTACATGATATTATAAAGAGGTCATACAATATGTAGAAACTTATAATGATACAAGAGATGGTTCAGACATATTTGGTCTTTTGTCTATGAATTCATCAATAATTATATTTTGAAAAGGTCATGTACTAGATGGTATCATTATTCTAAACGATTTTATGTCATCGTACGTCCCATTTTATCATTCACCATTTTACAAGTTGTTCCACAAGTGACAGAAAATTAACTTCATGTCGACTAAATGTTATAAACACTACATGTACATCATTATATCATACAAATGTCTAATGTAAGGTAAAATTTTCGAAAATATTCCACTAACGATATTAAGGGACAATGTGTCATATGTGAACAAAAAAAAAAATTGAAATATGTATCATCAAAAATAGAGAAGTAAGGAATGGGGATTGAATGAGGAGGGGGAAAAGAGAAGGGAGACTATTGATCAACAGATATAGACAAGGACAAAACGTAAATATAAGTTGCCTTAAATTTAAACATAAACATAAAAAATCTAAGGTGTATATTTATTGTAGTATGATATAAACAGAAACTGAATAAAGTGATTCGTATTATAAGAGATCCAGGTAGGTATAACGATGTTCACCATTTTGAAACAGGAAAAAAGGACCGACTTTTGTAAGGAGACACACACACACACACACACACACACACACACACACATGTGGTGTAGGAATAGGTAAGTAGACGACTACCTGAACCCAGTAAAGGTACAGAACCGATAACATTTAACACGTCTATACCTGTTACCCAAAATACATAAAAAAAACTTAAGACCATAAGAGGTCTATATATGAGTCTTCCTGTTAATTACCTAGTATACTAACCAAGACAGGGAAGTAAGAAAGACCTCAATAAAGAGGTGACCAGAGGTCATCGTATAACCCGTAGATGACTGGACCACTCAAGTACAAAGTCACAGGATAGAAAAACGGAAAAGTATGACAAGCACCCCAAGAGTTCCGTTCTTATGACTTCACCAAACGTTAAGGGAAGAGGTCATCTGTTGTATGACAGTCTGGAGAGGTGGTACTGGACAGGAAGAACCCACCGGGGTGTACCGTACCGAATCAAAGTGACTGAATCTGTTCCGACACCAGTCACACCATTCTGACTACTCAAAAGACACTAACACCAAAGTCAGGCAGACGGGAGACTACGGGATAGCGTTGTGGATGGCAGAATGAAGCCAAAGAGAATACAACATGCACCTCATAGAGAAGTGCCGACGAGGTTGTTTCTCGTCGGTAACGAGGAATGTAACCTGCACCCCGTAGAGGAGTACCCACGGGGAGGACTGGAACCCGTACCCAATCGATGAGAGCCGACGGGGATGGGGTACGTCGTCTACACACCTTTTTTTTCGTTTTACTTTTTTTTTTTTTCTTTTTACCTTTTTTACGTTTTTTTTTTTTCCTTTTACCGACAGACTCCTTTGGAGTGTTTATCGACACTTTTCTTCTCTTCGTTTTTCGTTTCCTCTTTTCCTTTCTATATGGGTAAACTTACGTCTCAAAGTTTCTTATCGTTCCTCTCTATTCTTTCGGAAGGAGTCACTAGTCACGTTTCTTTATCTCCTTTTGTTATCTTACCCTTTCTGATCTCTAGAGAAGTTCTTTTAATCTCTATGGTTCCCTTTAAAGTACGTTTCTACCCGTGTTATCTCCTGTCTTTACCATCCCTGGATTCTCTTCATCTTCTATAATTCTTCTCCACCGTTCTTATGTCTCTTCTTGATATGTTTTTCCTAATAGTACTGGGTCTATTTGTGTTACCACACTAGTGAGTAGATCTCGGTCTGTAGGACCTTACACTTCAGATTACCCGGAATCCTTCGTAGTAATACTTGTTTCGATTACCTCCACTACCTTAAGGTCACCTCGATAAAGTTTAGGACTTTCTACTACGATACTTTCACGACGTAAGTTATACGGTCGTTTAAACCTTTTGAGTCGTCACCGGTGTCCTGACCTTTTCCAGTCAAAAGTAAGGTTAAGGTTTCTTTCTGTTACGGTTTCTTACGAGTTTGATAACGTATTAACGTGAGTAGAGTGTACGATCATTTCATTACGAGTTTTAAGAGGTTCGGTCCGGAATCGTTATACACTTGACACTTGAAGGTCTACAAGTTCGATCAAAATCTTTTCCGTCTCCTTGGTCTCTAGTTTAACGGTTGTAGGCGACCTAGTACCTTTTTCGTTCTCTCAAGGTATTTTTTTGTAGATAAAGACGAAATAACTGATTCGGTTTCGAAAACTGACACACCTAGTGTTATATGACACCTTTTAAGACTTTCTCTACCCTTATAGTCTGGTGGACTGGACGGAGAATTCTTTGGCCATAGGTTCACTCCTTCGTCATCAATCTTGACCTGTACCTTGTTGTCTGACCAAGGTTTACCCTTTTCCTCATACAGTTCCGACATATAACAGTGGGACGAATCAATTGAAGATACGTCTCATGTAGTACTCTTTGCGACCCGACCTTCTTGGTGTTTGACCTTAGTTCTAACGGTCCTCTTTAAAAGTTATTGAAGTATATACGGCTACTGTGGTGGGAATACCGTCTTTCACTTCTCCTCGATTTTTCGGAGAACTACTTTCACCTTCTCCTCTCCCTTTTTCAAAAGAATTTCGAGTTGTAAGTCTTTTGCTTCTAGTACCGTAGGCCAGGGTAGTGAAGGGCCGTTTATCTACCCCTTTATCACCGACTAAATAAAAAGACCCGAGCTTTTAGTGACGTCTAACAATGACGTCGGTACTTTAATTTTCTACGAATGAGGAATCTTCCTTTCAATACTGGTTGGATCTGTCGTATAATTTTTCGTCTGTAATGAAACAGTTGTTTCCAGGTAGATCAGTTCCAATACCAAAAACGTCATCAGTACATACCTACACTCTCAACCTGATATTCCTTACGACTCCAGACTCCTTAACTATAAAAACGTGAAGCCACAACCTCTTCTGAGAACCCTGAGAGAACCTGAAATCCCTCAAGGTTGGTTAGGTAGGATTTCCTCTAGTCAGAACCCACAAGGGACTTTCCTGACTACAACTTCGACTTTGAGGTTATGAAACCGGTGGACTACACTTCTCGACTGAGTAAACTTTTCTCGGACTACCACCTTTTCTAACTCCCGTCCTCCTCTTCCCCTTCTTCTCTTACTCTACCGACCTACCGTAGTGGCTGAGTTACCTATGCTTAAACCAACCTGAGGTCCTCAACCACTACCTGTCTCTCCGGACCGTACGACGTGAAGTACCCCAGTGTTTCTCAGCCTGTGCTGACTTGACTTGACTACTAACAAGACAAAAATCAAGAAATTTCTTTCAGGTATATCAAAAGACATCACCTACGTGGTTAAATGTAAGGGAGGTTATAGCATGTTCACAAGAGAAAATATGTTTAGGTGGTTAAAAATAAACATCACAAAAACTATCGACAGACTGTTCGTACTTCACTATCAATACGACCAAAACTAAACGTCAAAAACTAATCACTATAACTCGTAAAAAAGTACACGGACAGCCGGTAGATAAACATCAGAAACCTTTTTACAGATAAGTCTAGAAGACCAGTAAGAAATTGACCCAACAAACGGAAAACTATGAGTCAACATACACGAAAAATATGTAAAACCTATAACTGGAGAATAACAATATAAGAAACGTTTATTAAAAGAGGGTGAGTCATCCAAGAGAAAAGTAAAAAAGTCAGTAAAGGAAACGACACGTTTCCAAACTTGAAGTCAACCAAAGGAAAAAACAACGGAGTCCTCCGTCTAGGTGTTTTTATAAGAATATCGAAATACAGTCAATCAAAAGAGGGATACAAGTGAAGATCCTTGAACTACCAAAGACCAGAATGTAAATCCAGAAATTAGGTAAACCTCAAATAAAAACATATACCACACTCCTTTACAAGAGTAGAATATCAAAATGTCACAGTCACGGTAAATAACTTCTCTCCCAGAAATTTTTTACCAGAAAGGTTTTGACTTTGTTTTCTCCCTTCTTATATGTTTCGTCTTCTCTGTTAACATAATTAAAATATCTAACTACACAGACTGTACTCGATGTAAAATAAGAATTTAAAGAAGGACTTAAATTTAAGTCCTATGAGAGATAAACGATGAAAAATGAACCTTCTTTAAATTCTTATTTTACACCGAGTACAGTCCGTATAGTTAGATATTTTAATTATGTCAACAGAAAAGGTTAGAGAAGTTCTTTTAATCTCTATGGTTCCCTTGTAAAGTACGTTTCTACCCGAGTTACTTCCTGTCTTTACCATACCTGGATTCTCTTTGTCTTCTATCATTCTTCTACACCGTTCTTATGTGTCTTTTTGACATGTTTTTTCTAGAAGTACTAGGTCTATTAGTACTACTACACTAGTGATTAGATCTCGGTCTGTAGAACCTTACACTTCAGTTGACCCGGAATCTTTCGTAATGATACTTGTTTCGATCACCTCCACTACCTTAAGGTCAACTCGACAAAGTTTAGGACTTTCGACTACGACACTTTCACGACGTGAGTTATACGGTCGTTTAAACCTTTTGAGTCGTCACCGGTGTCCTGACCTTTACCAGTCAAAAGTAAGGTTAAGGTTTCTTTCCGTTACGGTTTCTTACGAGTTTGATAACGTGTCAACGTGAGTAGAGTGTACGATCATTTCATTACGAGTTTTAAGAGGTTCGGTCCGAAGTCGTTATGCACTTGGTACTTGAGGGACTACAAGTTCGACCAAAATCTTTTCCGTCTCCTTGGTCTCTAGTTTAACGGTTGTAGACGACCTAGTACCTTTTTCGTTCTCTCAAGGTCTTTTTGTAGATGAAGACAAAATAAATGATACGGTTTCGGAAACTGA